>JBBBDQ010002043.1:0-487500 GCA_037127315.1 Ascarosepion bandense
GGGAACAAGGCAAAATTTAAGGTTGAGCTCAACATTTTTGTATGGTTAGTTTAAAAAAATTGTCTACCAGCTTTTGAGATTTCTTGAAAATTGACCAGGGTCCTTTGTCATATTCTGTGCAATGATAGATATGTATGACGAGTGAATCAAAATTGGTGATCAGACCAGAAATCAAGATCAGCTGAGTGCAGTTGAAGGATAAACCACAGATGGGCTCTTTGGGTGTTGAATAAATGCAAATATGCCTAAATAGGAATCTCTGACAAAGATTGGCTAGTCACACAAGTAGACATGTGTACTTGGAAACTACTGCATTTTATTTACATGTATGTATGTATGTGTATATATATATATATATATATATATATATATATACATACATATACACACACACACACTGCTAAATATAACATACGATGAATGTCTATCATGTTAAATCATGAGCCGTTCTGATCATATTTTGGCTTTAATTTCAGGTGAAAATATTGGAGATATCGGAGGTCATCTACATTAAATCGAAACAACCCACACTTAATGAAATTATATGCTTCCTGCTTTCCTACCTGTTGGAAGTCTTCCTCTGTAGTTCCTATATTTAAGAATACTGGAGAACCCTCGGACCCTGCAAATTACCGCCCTATCAGTCTTCTTCCGATCTTTGGCAAAGTGTTCAAAGCCATTATCAATGCCAAGTTGGTTCAGCAACTCACAGCCTCCTTTTGGACAAACAGTATGGTTTCTGCTTCACCAGGTCTACTGCTGATATGCTAACGACCATCACCGAGTGTGTATATATATATATATACCAGGCTCTCAAAAAGATTGGCGAAGCTTGTACCATTGCCTTGGATATCTCCAAAGTGTTAGACCGTCTGGCATGCTGACCTCCTACACAAACTGCAGAACTCTGGACATGTGCTTGACCTAATCCAGTTATTCCTCTAATGGCACATTGAAGGTGGTATTAAACAGACATGCCTCCCAAAATTACCTTACGAACGCAGGTGTCCCTCAAGGCTCTATCCTAGGTCCTATGCTCTTTCTGATCTATATTAATGATCTCTCCGATGCCATAAGATCCCAAGTAGGTATGTACACCGATGACACCACAGTTTACTCTCACCTTGATCAAACATCTGGTGTGGGCGACAAAGCAAACCTCACTGCCAAGCTTGAAAAGGACCTCCAGTTCGTAGTGGATTGGGGTAAGAAATGGCTCATAAATTTCAATGCTTCCAAAACGAAGCTGCTATCAATTAACCATCATAGACAATCGCACCTACCTCCCATTAGCATGGAACAGGATCCTCCCAGAGAGTAAAACACTATGCCTTCTTGGTCTCTCACTCTCAGTGGACCTCAAGTGGAATGACTATATCGAATCCATCACTAAATTCACTGCTATGAAAGTCGGTTCTCTGGGCAAGGCCCGGAAGTTTTTTCCATCTGAATCTATCCTGCACATATATAAATTTACCATCTGCCCGTGTATTGAGTACTGCTGCCACATCTGGTCAGGTGCCTCTGCTATTCTTCTTGGGGTTTTTGACAAAATACAACGGAGAATCTGTAATGTAATACCAACTTGGCAGACTGCCTGCAGTCACTTGCTCACCTTGCATGACATGGCTTCCTGGCAGACTGCCAGCAGTCACTCGCTCACCTTGCGTGATATGGCTTCCCTGTGCCTTTACTATAAATACTTTCACAGCTTCTGCTCCGATGAACTTAGATTGCTGATGCCCCCTAGGTATGAATTTGCATGAGATACGAGATTAGCAACTAGGTCCCACCCTTTTACTGTCAAACAGTTTACTGTGAAACAGATAAGATGTAACCGCAATTTCTACTCCAACAGCTTCTTTCTTCGCACTTCTCGCCTGCGGAATTCCCTTCTATACACTTGCTTCCTGCCTGTGGAATTCCCTTCTGTACATTTGCTCCTCGACAGCTATAATCTCCAGGAGTTTAAATGTAAGATCAATAGACACCTCCTAAAACACTAACTCTCATCCATTCTCTCAAACACCCTTCCCATCTACCCAACTGTTATCGTTGCTTAGCAAAGTTTTATGTCAACATAAGATAAAAAATCATTGTTGATGGTGGATGTTTTTATGTTAACGTCCCTGTAACTTCTCTGAAGATGGCTCATGTGAGCTGAAAGCTTAGAATCAACATAAAGAAATATCTAAATGTTGGAGAATTTTTGTCTTTATTTTCAACTGAAATTAAAGCCAAAATACGATGTTTAGAATGGCTCCTGATTAAATATAATAGACATTCAATGTTTGTTATATTTAACAGTATATGTTTAGATAATTATCTGCTGCCTCGATACACTAAATATCTATATATATATATTGGGAGAATAGTCAATATACAAATAATGCTAGCAGTAAGATACATTAGTGAAATTGAATTTGCTACTAAAGATTTTCAAAAATGCTAAGTCTTTTACTCATAATTATCTTTACTTGATTAAAGTTAATCCGCTCTGTCAGTGATGCCACTAACCCCCTCATAATGGCAAAAATCGTTTTTTTGTTTTTTTTCGTGTTTTGGATAAGAAATGAAAAGTTTCTATATTTGCTTTTTTTTCCCTGCATTCTAAACTCTTAAATGATGAAACCTAAACGACTTCATTCAAAGTATGAACACTGCAAAACTAGGAAGTTTATTCTGTTTATTACACCTTTAACATGCAAGAGTATTTAATGTATACAGCAATAAGTTTGTACAGAGATGCTATTTTTCACCCTTCTTCAATGAAAGGGAACAAACCTTTACACTCTTTCACGTATATAATTGCTTTTATAGATTGTGTTAAGTGGTACAAAGGTTTTTAAATGTAAGGGAAATAATGAAGGTTTCTCTTAATTTTTAATGTCCTTACTTGTGATGAGACTTGATAGAGCCTTTTCCAACAGCAAATTTCCCTAATGTGATAATACCGTCACTCTATTGCAGATAAACATAATTTGAAACTAAAGGGATTTGGAAAAAATATAAATTTTTTGATGTGAAAAAAATTATTTTACACACACCTGTTAACTTCATGAAGGTATTAAAATAAAATTGCCACATCAAGGGTGGGTCTTTCAGAGTATTTGAAAGGGTCTGCTAGTCAATGATTCACTGGATGCATATACGTGTGGAGGACATTTTAAACATTTGTTATGAGTTGGTGTGTTGAGGTATGATGGCCTTTTGAACATATGTTTACATGGACATTCTACATTGGTAGAAAGTTCCTGACACAAAGACAAAGTTTATAAAAGTATTTTTGATACGCCCTGTATATTTAATATATATATATAAAAATGCACCTCCAAAGAAAAGTGATACCTAAGTTTTGAAATTAATTTTGCAAAATGGAAAAAATGATTCTTGAAGCTTTTTATTTTTTAATTTCAAGCTAATCATTTAAATTTAATATTTCCAATAAGCAAAATACTTTGCTGTCTTTCAAAATTGATTTAAATTTATTAGAATGAATTTGTTTTTGAAAATCATTAAAACTGGCTACTTTTAGCCATGTTTATAAATCACTTGGCTCTTTAAAAATAAAATATACTTTTGTTAAAGTTTTTGAGGATGATTGCCTGAATTCAAGTTTAATTCATCTGATTTGAAATAAATATTTTTAGTTGAAAATTATTTTTTAACATAGAGGTGGGTATTTTTTTTATGAGGTGCTTACACCTACCTTGATGGACTTCTGTTTGGAATTTTTTCTATGAAGACATATATATAAAAATTATAGTTTTTACTTAATAATATAACCTGACCAGTACAAATTAATACAGAATTTTAAGATTTAAAACTACAAATTATTTGAATAAAAGAAAAAAAAATGAAGTCAATTCTTCTAAAAAATATTTATTAAAAGACAATCAGTGTCAATAATATTCCCTATTCATAAAAGCAATAAAAATTTTCCCAACTAAATAATGTCTTAGTTTTAATGCATTTTTTTTATTTTACACTTCAGAGCAGTAACTGGTGGTGGGGCGGGGTGTCCTGTTGTACAAAAAAGAAATTATTTAAAATTTCCATGGACTTCTACTTATAACTAATATAAACATTCAGTTTTACAAACATTAATTTCTCTGAATTCCATAAAATTAAAGAGTGGGTAACAGATGCAAAAACAAAGTTTCTAAAATAATTTGATTTATGTGTGAATGAATTTCATTGAAATCCAACAGTTGTTTTGTTTTCAAATTCTTGCAAAAGTCAGTGTTTTTCACTGCAGAAAAATGCTAAAATTTCCTTTACTAATTTGTGGTAACCTGCTGATGCAAGATAAACAAATTAACCAAAGTTTTGGCAGTTCTAAAAAAAGATTAAACAATAAACTTTGGTCTTTCCACTTAATTAAAAAAAAGATTAAACAATAAACTTTGGTCTTTCCACTTAATTAAAAGAAAGTTTTATCAAAATCTTTGTTAATTTTAAGCCATTCTTTTTTTTATTATGCATGCTCATATTTTAGTGAATTTTTGGCAGTATATACTTAATGAATTCACTTAATTTGAAAATAAGCTTCAACCAAATAGCATTACAGAGAAATCAGTCAGTTAGTCAAGTGCCATACGTGATACTCGCTTTGAATGATCATGTCTCAAAAGAGACATAACTCACTGGGCAGAAGATTATTCCACAGTAAGTTCCCATAGTTTTCTGCAATAGACTGGTTGCCATCCAAGGCTATAGAACCCAATCTGTCCTATTATTTAACCCATAACTGGAGGGAAGTGACAAATTAATACTTTTCCCAAGAGTATTTGTGCATAAGTGAATGCAATGAACTGAACTGGAATTCGAACTCTGCTCTCGGATTTGTCACTGAGTCAATCTCCACTCCTTTCAACTCCCATTAGATTTTTTTTTTTCTCCACCACAAAGGTGCCCAAGCCCCATTATCTCCAGGTGATGGGGCAATTGGGACAGACAGAAGAAAAAGAGGAGGAAGGATGATGGGACGAAAATGGCAGCACAGGCGCGATTGGGCACGGCTAGGCCACTTCTTTTCCCCACCCGGAAACTGCTTTCGCTGCAGCATCTATCCCAGCCCGGTGTCCTCGCATGTGCTCTCTCGCTTTTGCTATGTCTTTGGGGTTTGTGAAAGAGGGCCCCTACAACTCTTGAACACCCAGGACTCCTCAGAATACCATTCATAAAAACCTACATGCTTTCTTTACTTTTCTCTTTTCCACCTGTCATTTTGAGATGCCACAACTAATAATTTTTGTTTTTCTGTTAGCATAATTAAAAAAAAGTTACTATGCTAAATGAATTTGTCAATTTCACAAAACTATTAGATTTTTATTTTGAATATTGCCTTTGCATCAAGTTTTGCAAATTTTTTTTTAGAATTAAAATAGCAAACACCCAAACATTAGACTACATAAAACAAATGTTAAAAATGAATTTTAAAAAAACAGCTTTAAAACTTGTACATACTCTGCAGTATCATAAAGCCCGTATATATTTTATGCTCTATAAAAGTAAAGACGTATTAAAACAGTACAAATATGACATTGCATAAATGTAGGGGAACCAGGTTGAATAAATGGAGCTGGGAAATATCAATTATGAATTTTAAAATAGGATTATAGAATCTTAAATTCTACTATGAAGTTAAACTGTAATCATATCTAAGCAGATGAAATGTCAATTACTTCAGAACAATTGCACCCCCACAAAAAAAAAAAATGAATTGAATCATAAGAAGCACCCAACCTAATGTTGGGTGTGTGTGTTTTTAATGTGTGTAACTGAAACCAGAATTGACAAAATAAGATATGAGAAGAAAATCATTTTGTTTTTGGTTTTCGTTTATGCTTCTCAAAGAAAAAGGAATAACAATTACTTCATAGTTAAGATGGCTCCGGTGAAGAATCACTTGTGATACTCCCTCCCACAGATTGCAATGCTTTTTTTCGTAGAATGGTAGCTGACTGATGCAGTGAACTGGTGGAGACGTTGCACTGCGGGCCTGAAAATCAAATTAAACATGGCTCTAACATTGCAAAGCACACTTTACATGCAAGAATCATCAAAAATAAGAAAAAAAATTTCAAAGACTATAACATATGTATATATTCTAGACAGGAAAATATAGGGTAAATATACAGAAAAAATATTAATATATAAAATTATGCAAGCCACTATAAGATATATTTAACCCTTTTTAAGTCTTACAAAAAAACTGATAATAAAATGCTTGTAAAATATTATAATTAGAAAAAAATATTTTTTAAAAACATTTTTGTCATAAATTATAAAAAAATCAGCTGTTTTTTTTTCTAACAAGATTAAATAGGTTTATTCTGCCAAGTTATATTTATATAACATCTCATATCTAATGAGAAATATTCTAGATGTGCCCTTTAGATTCTGTAAAGTCTACTAATTTTATTTCACATTCCAAATTCTTGTCTGATACGTGAAAGAAATGTTTTGAATTTTGTTTGTTTGTATGCAATTCAATTATAATTGAATTGCATACAAACAAAAACTTATTAAAGTAATGATAGATGTAGGTTAGTAGGTTTACATGAGACCAATGAAGATTTTTAAATTGTCTGTTTCTACTTCTTTTTTTTCCATATAAAACTTAAAGTAAATAAGATTATTCGTAAGAGATTTTCTTAATTTCAGATGTAAGAATATTGAACAAAATTGCTCAATAATATCATGTAAATGACATGGGGTATTTTATATTTAAAGAACACAATCAATATGCTAGAGATGCTATTGTACAAAGTACATTTTTTTTTTTTTTTGTATGTGATATGCTGTGCTCTTTAATGTTGTTGACAATCATGGTTCTCCAGAATTTCCTGTTCTTTGATTTCTTGCTATCCACTCCTAAAACCTGTTCTGCCATCCATTTACTCAAGATCATTAGGTAGGTTATGCATTGTTTTCAAAACTTTTTCGCTTTTGGACGACAGTTTTTCCCAATGTGCTTTCAGATTTTAGGGTAGTGTTTTCTATCCTCTGTTGAAACACTTACCAGATACTTAAATTGTTGTTCTAGTTTGATTTTGGTATCTCTAATTTGTATTTTGCATGTTAGAATGCAAGGTGGTTAACAAAAGGAACAGCCTATCTTCTTGCAATTAATGCTTAGTCCTTTCTTCCAGCTTTTCTTAACTACATTTTGCAGTTCTTGTAGTTTCTATTCCACTATCAATCCCAAGAAATTTTGAATCCAAAACTAAGTTGAATAGTAATGTTGAGATCAACCATTTCCATACATCAAAAATTGACTGAAAAGCTAGCATTACTGTCAGTTAAAATTTCTAAAATCTTTCTCTTAAAACAGTTTATCAGGAAATTAGGTATCTCATTCTCCCTTTGAAGGACTGATGAAATTTCCTTTGCATCTAACCTTAAACATAATGTTACAATGTCAATATATTATGTCATTATTTTCTCTTCAAGTTACATGGGTTATCCATTTTAATTGTTGCTACTATTGAACATCTTTAAGTGATGTAGCTTTCATTATTTGGTAAAATTCTTTGAAATTTTGTATTCTCAATCTATAAGATGATGGATAGTCTTCTTTAAGGCCTATAGAGTTTGTTTGCTTGAAGACATTTTTAATCATTGATCTGATATTTTCATTTATAAATCCAATGAGTTATATCCAGTGTAAAATAACTGTATATTTCTAATTTGACAGTGATAAAGCAATTAGCTGAAATAGAAATTATCTTGCCAACTGGCTTCATTGCTAATACTGAAACATCTTATTTATTCAATGATTGAATTGAAAAAGAACTGTACAAATCAATTTATCAGAGTATTGATTAGTTTTGTAATCTTAGTTTTTTGCAATCAGTATTGACTTGCATATCATACTAAGTAGAATAAATTACTACTTATTTAAAAAAGATCTTATAATGAATATTCAGAATTGAAATATTTTTATATTATACAATTAGAAAACCAATTTAATTTTGTGATCATAAAATCAAATTGACATATTTTATGTATCAAAATCTGCAGTTATTGACAAATTGAAAGTTAATGCATAATTTAAAATTTCTAAAAAGAGATTAATTTTATTCTTTTAACATTTGTTTTAATCAATCATATCACTAAGCCCCATGCTTTGAAATAATTTGGAATTGAAGCTTCAAGAAATTTTCAGAAGATAATACACTTTAAACAAAAATTATTCATCAGTTAGAATAATAATAATCACTTGATTTGGTAACTGTCCCTACTTTATATTTCATTTGAAGTACAGACTTAAACATTATAACACTAGCAGTATAGCCTGGCGTTGCTCAGGTGTAATGAAAGCTTTTATATATATATATATATATATATATTATTGATTTTCTTGTAAGAACTGCAACCTTGAAACTTCTGAATATTGTTTATGTCTTTGAGGGTATCAAATTTGATTAAAATCTGACCACTCCTTCTATAACCCAATTTTTTTCGATTTTTAATATTTATCGGGGGTACCTCAACACAAAAGCTTGCTAAGAACACTCGCAGATGCTTATAGTACAACTGCGTAAATTTTCAAGGATATCGTTTCAGTCGTTTTGGAGTCTATAGTTAACGGACACACACACACAAAGTTCCATTTATAAATAAGTTTAGATTAGATGTACTCAATGGAAACAAATTGGTACTGGATGATTGCAAATTTAAAACTTCCCTTCAAGATGTGTGCACATTTAACCGTTTCTTGCATATTGGTTACAGTTGTAACCTTTCTCTAACCTTTGGTGCATAATGTTTACAATTGTAACGTATATGCAACAAAGAGTTAAATTTATTTTATTTGCTTTTTATATACAACTGATTTTTTTTTTTTTTTTAATTGCTAGTAGACAGTCTTTTAATTTTGATTTACTTGGACTACTATCCTCATTGTGGTTGGGATCAAAAGATTTTTCTTCCATCTTGACTTCTTCAGACATTTAACATAATTGGTAATCTTTTAAAATTGAACTCAAATTTTTTTCATTCAACTATTTACACAAGACAGAATAAAGGATTTGGTTTAAAATTCTAGGATTACCAACTATGACAGGCACTTTTTTTGTGTTTTATATCTTGTCAGAACGTGGTAAATCCTGACTCTCCATGACTACTCATCCTTTTTAGTTGTTAGTAAGGTTTGTCTTTTCACTATCTCTCCCACCCCTTATTCTGCTATTTACATCAGATGGTCAGGTAGGTTACTTTGTCTTCTTCTGACTCTTGCCTGTGTTAGTTTAAGTATCATTTATTTCTATATTCTTTCCTGAACATATTAGTAATGACAATGTTTTTTCATCATCCTTCTACAGAAGCAGATTTGTCATCTGTCTCTTCATCAGCAGACAAGGTAAAATAGATGAAATATTGTGGTGATAATAACCAAAATGGCACAAAATCAATGTATAACAATAATTCATCCTCAGAAATACTGACAGAAGTTGTTTCTATCATTTTTATAATAATGACTAATAGTTCAAGTAATCATTGATAATGACTAATTGCATTAAAAATCCAAGATTGATTCTTTTAAGACATCAAAGAAGATCATCTTAAAACAATCTGAATAGAGCATGTTTTTCAATTATTTAGCAAAAATTAATGATTTCACATCAACTCATCTTTTTATCTACTTATGATGAGAAAAATACTCAGCTGTATATACTAAGAAACTAGTTTAACTATTTCAGTTAGCCAAAAGTAAGTTTAAAAGTATTTTTAAATATTTCTTTATCTTTTCATTATATGATTGAAATTTTATTTCTTGAAAAATAATCTAAATGCAGTAAAGAATTATCTTTTCTTGTATCTGTCTGCAAATGTTCTTAGCATTTTCCTCCCTAAACTAAAATAAGTAAAAAAAAAAAAGAAGACTTTTTTTTAACTTAAAAAGGTAAATAAAATACTAGAATATTCTTGCCATTCAATGTAGCTGTTAGTTAAACAACATCATATTTTCTTTTCATAATTTATCCAGATTGCAAATTGTTTCATTTTGATTTTAGTTTCATATTTCAGAACTAGACGTTTTTGTGTGCACTTTCTTTTATAGTTTCTTTCTTACTAATATAATTTTGAATAAATATCTAATTCATGAACTTAATAAATGATAATGTAATAAAATCTCGTATGATAAAACATAAAAAATATACCACTGTATAAAAAAGGGTTAAATATTCTTAGTCACAAGGAATATAGAAAGAACCATGCATGGTCAAATACATCTAGTTAGAACAGAAGAGGTAATGTTGATTTTAATTTTTTTTTTTTCTTCTTACAAATTTACATAGAAATATTTCTTGGCTATACTTAGGAAAATTACTTGAAAATTAACATGCTTTGGATTACTTCTGACAAAAGGCAAAAAAATGTTAATTGACTGAAAAACTTAAAACTTTAACAAAGGAAAAAGACAAACTTTACCAGGTTTGAAAAAGGATTTAAAATTTGTCATTTTTTTTTTTCTCTGAATTTGGTCAGATATTTGGAGAGAAAACAAAAGGTCTGCTAAATAGAAAAATAAATTGTCAATGTCCTGGGTTGGCCACATAAATGGCAATGCATTTTTCAAGGTGCTTCATTTTTGGTTGTTTCATTTGAATTTAGTCTGCATCATGCACGGTAGTTTACAACAGCCAAACATGCAGTACAAATCAAGCATGCAAACACATTGCATAAGACTAGCATGAAGGAAAAAAAAATGTTCAGTTGGGTTGCTAAGTGCTTCCTTGTTCTTCTTAAACCAGATTTTGTGAAATCTGTCTTAAACATAAACTCTAGCAATGAACATATCTATGTAAAGATGCATTTACAGACCTGTTTGTATATGGATGTAAATAAGCACATTGTAATAGGTTGTTATATCCCAGAAACATATGAAGAAATCTCTTATGATGAAATTTCTTGAAGAATGAGTCATATTGAATTCTAATATTTATAATTACCATCACTCAGATGGACATCATATCATTCATAAAGATATAGAATTATTTTGCTTAAATAGGCAGTGTCTTGTTGATGCAAAAATCTAAATGTTATGAAAATAATTTTTTTTTTTATAGCATTTAAAAGATTTTTTGTAAGAATAGATACGCACAATATTAAATATTATTGTAGTTTATCTGTTAATAAAAAAAATACTAAGGGCAACATCTTCAAAAAATGAATATCATGCAATTACAATTAATTGTTCTTAATGAAAATTCTGATTCTATATTAGCTGCAAAGTCTCCAATAATGGGGAAATTGTGAATTGGTTCTTATTAGCAATTATAGGGAAACAAAGGGAACTACACAAGTAATGTATATTTATGGATATGCTTTATAGTTTGTAATCCTGAATCCAGTATGGAGGTGTGGCTGGCAATTCTTACAGAGTAACTATAATTTCAATGTCTTAGGTTTATCAAGTAAATTTGTTTTTGTTTTTCTTGTTATAACAAATCTTATGTTAAATAATGGATATATCATGTGCATGTCACAGAATGTAAATCATTAAAATAATATAAAAGAGACCCTGTGATTCTGTCAGTCTCTAGTCATTGGGTATGAACAGTGAGATACAAGTGTTCCATTTTCAAACTATTATTAATGTCCCTTTTTCCTTAATACTTAATACAATCTTTTTTACAATTAACATCAAAATTTTATAAATCTAAATTCATTTACATTTTTATTTTTTTTTTAAAGAATCCTGTGATTTCGAATTTGAGAGCTACTGCTTTGGCAGGAATATAGTTGATAGTCAAATTTTCATTCATCTGTTTTTATAAATTGTGTTCTTTCATGGTGTAAATGAAGAAAGTTCCACACAAATTTCTTTTCTTTATTAAGGAATTGCTATGACTTCTTAGAAAACAGTCATGATTTCTCATTGTCTTTACAGTCTTGAATTCAGAATTATTCTTTTCTTAGAATGGTTGCCATCCAAGGCTAAAGAGATAAGAATAGGATAGTATTTGAACCCTGTTTGCCAATTTCACTTAGTGTTATAGACCAGGAATAAACATGAAAATGAGATTAACTCTTTAACTGTGGGTGATGAGAATTTTCATTAATGTTCTCCAGATCAACTGCAAATGATGAAAATTCTGTGCAACAAAGCAGAAAAATTAAATGTTCACTGGTCAGCTCAAAAAAGTAGATTCAATTGCAAATCAACCAGCCACACAAATCATTAGTATATATACTTTTTTTTTTTTTTTTAAAATCAGGATTTATGAATGTAATAATTTAAAATGCATGACTGCGGAAACTTGAAAACTGAAACTTTCATAATGATTCGTAAACAAAAATTTCATCATCAATTATGTTTTATTTGCAGTGTGCAGGCAATTTAGCAAACGGCAAATTTCAATTTTTTCTTCATGAAAAAAAAAAAATAGACATTAACAATGATTCAAAATTACCAAATTTTGATGTCCTAGCTTGGATTTTTCAGCTCAAACATTAGTATATCATTTTCATTTGGTATTTACATGGGTCTGTCTTGTTTGGTTTACTTTGTTTTATGGGTTATTTAATGCAACAAGATTTTTAGGATAAGTTCATATAATTAAAATATAAAATAAAAATAAAATCAGTTTGTAGATCAGGTTTCATTGATGAATTTTTGTAAACAGGGTTCTGTGTCGAATCAAATTTATTTGGTTTTTATTATCTCAATAATATATGACTGGTATTTTTACTATAAACATAGATTTTTATGCTTTCATAGTCTATTGATCCCAGCTTGGGGGGTTAGCTATTTACCTATAGCTCAAACCCTAAAAGGTGCTACCACCCTGGATCAGGTTGGACCTGGTAACAATAGCAATTAAGAGGTGATTGCTTACTCCTTAAAACCACCAAATCAGAGGCCTTTCTGCCAGATGTAGTTTATCATTATGCCCAGGAAAACATGAATTTGTAAGTGATAATGAAAGACTCCTTCTCAACAATGGAAATTGCTGATTAAGTGTTTTTTATATTATTATATCCAAGTATTTATTTTGAAATCAACATTTCTGATAGTTTATCTTGTTTAGTAATCAATGTTTATTCATATTGAATATCTTGGAAAAAATAAATATGGTATGTTTTATTAATATTTTATGTTTGTTTTTGTTTTTTTCATGTATGAAAAATTGTCAAGAAAAATTATTGCTCATTTGTGAATTTATTTTTAATTTCATATCATATCTTTTAGCTGATAGACATAAAAAGGATAAGATTAAAAAAGAATTTTAATCACAAGTTCTTTGCAGGTTTTATCCAACCTGCAAAGTAACATTTATTTCAGAACATTGCTAAAGTAGCTTAAAATAATGTTATAATATTGATTCTGAGTTTATAGAACACATTACGAGAATAAGTATCCATGAAAATGTGGGTAAATGAGTGAGTGAAACTGCACACAAGCAACTGTGTGTGCACACATCTATACACGCATACATGACACAACAGAAAAAAAAAAAAAAAAACATTGATATACAAGAACACACCTGTGCTTCTCTACTTCCACATCTTCTTTTCACTCTTTATCTTAAGGACATGCAGATACATACAGGTGCCAAAATGGGTACATGTTAATTTTCTGCATCTTATTCACATTCACACACTTATAAACAACTTAATGCACAAGTGAAATGAGAAAGATAATTTTTCTCTGTCATGATTATGATGAACAAAAATATTTCCCCACTTCACTTTCTCTGAAAATGAAGATGTTTAGGATATTTTCACTCCTTGAAATCACTGAATGATGAATTTTATCAAAAATGTTAATTTACAACTATTTAATTTTGGTATCAGGCCTTTAATCCCCCCACCACCAATCATAGGCTATCAATGCTTCTACTGACCTTTGAACCTGTCAACTGAGAAGCCTAGGATGACTGCTGTAGTTTCAATCATAAGTAGGTATCACAAAGTGAAGATGCTGACACTGTCCAAGTAAGCTAAATTCAAAGTTGTCCTTTTGGATGGGTTAGAGTGCCCAGTAATACATGCTATTTTATCTATAGCTAAAAGAGATAAAAGAGCATGTATTATGGATTGTATTTGTAAAAAAAAAACAGTTTGTAGATCAGGTTTCATTGATGTCTTCTTGTAAACAGGATTTTTCGAATCAAATTTATTGCTGGTATATATTTTTTTTTATTATCTCAAAAGTATATTACTGGTATTTTTACTATAAGATTTTTACTTTCCCAGGGGCTTTACTATAAAGAGAATGTAATAGACTTGACCTTATTTTGAAGTTAGAATGAAGTTATACACAATAAAAATGTAAATTTTATCTGCATATCCATTATTAAATATAAATAGGGGTTTCATGTATAGCCTCAAATATAGTAATACCAATAAGAACTACATACTGACTTGATATTCATTCAGTACAATTTTTCAATCTTGTATGTAAATGAATAACATTTTCTAAACATATACTGTTAAATATAAGAGTCAACAAATGTCTATTATGTCTAATCATGAGCCATTCTAAACGTCATATTTTGGCTTTAATTTCAGTTGAAAATAAAAACATTCTCCAACATTTGGATAATATTTTATTAATTTGATTCTAAGGTTCCGGCTCACATGAGCCATCTTCAGAGAATGTTATTAAGACAGTAATACAATAACATCCACCATCACCGGTTTTATTTTGTGTTGACATAAAACTCTGGTAGAACCAGATTAATAAAAAAATTAGCCAAATATTGGAGATTTCTTGTCTTTATTTTCAACTGAAATTAAAGCCAAAATACGACATTTAGAACAGCTCATGATTAAACATAATAGACATTCATTGTCTGTTATATTTAACAGTATATGTTTAGAAAATTATTTGCTGCCTTGATACTATATATATATATATAAATATATATATATATATACACACACACACTATATAATGAGTAATAGTTACTAATAGAAGTATATTCCACAGATATTTAAAAAGCACTCAATGCAAAAGTAGAGCATAAATATGGTAATTATTATTATAATAATGACATACTGCAACTTGACGATAGCTATCATGTCATTATTATAATTATATATATATATATACCTTTATTGATTTCTACCAGTTTTCTGTTTCAAATAGTTTGTTGGTTTTTATTATTAGAGTATACATGAACATTTGAAGTGTTGTGTTTATAATTTGTAAGAGTTCTCTCTCTTTCCATATGATACCCAGAAATTGTTTTGACTATAACATTTTAGCTGATTCCTAATGCAAAAAGTGAATTTTTTCTTCACTTAGTTGGAATTTCACCTTTAAAATGTCAGGGTTTTTTTTTTTTTTTGGTTTTTTTTTTTACCTTAGATTTTAAGCTTGTTCTAATGATAGTTGATGAATTTAATCTAATTTCTACTTCAGTGCTTGTTAATTCCTTTAATTTAATATCTATTGTTTTTTTTCACTCTTTATTAAAAAATAACAGCTTAAATTGTGATGACATAATACTTTCAAATGTGACCATCATAAATTAACTCAGACTTAATCAGAAAATGTCAATTTATTTTCATTTCTTTCTACAATATTTACCTTATTGGAATTCTTGTTAACTGCCTGACATTTCAAATGTGCAACCTTGTTTTAAGAGCAACAGTCAATTTTATGTTTATAGCTATATGCTTTAATTATATTATTTAATCTCTTACTCATTTTTACTTTCAAATTTACAAAATGGAAGTCTGATGCATTTTATTTTGTTTTTATAAATACTGATTAGCTCTTTTTCCATATTTAAAATATATTCAGGAAGATAGAAATAAAAATGTCTGCATATTGCAAAGACTTGATATAAAAAGGATAGCTTTAAGTATTTAATACAAGTTTCTTATTTTAAAGCAAACCTTTATTATATTATATTTTTCAAGAATATCTATAATTATTTTAGCATTGTGTTTGAAATATTTTATTTTTAACTCGGTTGGTAAGAGGTATAATTTTAATCGTAGAATATAGTGAATGTATATTTTAGTTTTTTATTCAGTTCTGCATATTGGCTAAATATGCACAATTCAGAAAGAAAAGCTTGTCTATTAATCAAGGTGCTCTATATAAACAGCAAAGGTGTACAATTTTTCTCAAATGTTTTTATTACCTATAGGACAGCTGTCCATATATAAAGTAAAATTTACAATTAGATTATATTGAGCTTATATCTTTTTTTTTTTAAACAGAAACTGAGATTTTCTCTTCTTATTTTTATGCAAGTATATTGCATAGTTCTCTCCACTCAGTCAAAAGTTTATTCATAATTGCTAGTAATACCAAGCTGATGTATATGCAATTTTGTTTGACATTGAAAATGAAATTTCTTTCACAATAAAGTTTTAGTTTTCATGAAGAAAAATAAATATGAAGATTTATTAGAGAATTACTTGATTTTAATTTTACTGAGTAAATAAACTTTTTATAGCCAATAAAGACAAAGAAATTATTAAAACACAGAATATAATGGCCAATAAAAATGTTCACCACTGATGCCACCATATATAGTAAACTTTATGATGATTAAATAAAAGCAAGTATTGTGTAAAAATGACAACAGATTTGGATGTATCAAAACCATAAATGAAAATAGTTCATTGGAAATTTTGAACTGTTTTCAAAACTCAATACATATTGAGAAAATATGATAAGTTCATAATGATGGCAGATTATATAATGAAATGGCAATGTATTATAAAAATTAAGTTTTTTTTTTTTTTTTTGTTTTGTTTTTTAATATCAAAAAGTATACAAGTGATTTGTAATCAAATAGTTTCTTTTTAGACAACTGGAATTCATTCACACTTGTAACACATTCAAAATATATTTAATTTTTATTCAGATAGGCAATATTAATTTTCAGGCAATAAAAATTAATTTTCTTTTAAGAAAATAAAAAAAATTTGAAATAATTTCTTCAAACAAAGAAAAATGTGAATGCTTTTCAGGTAAACCATCTTTGTTATATCAAGGTGACACTAACATGCATGCATAAATATGTAAGTATGAATAGATATGGTTAGAAAGCAATGCTGTTATTGATGTGTATCAATGGTCTATCAAGGAATGCTGTGATACACCAATGAAAGCTATCAATGATGTGCAAAGGGGAAAAGCTTGGAGTGTGAACGGTCTACATTGTTCTCAGACCCATGAGAGCTGTGAAAATAATAACATCTATGATGGCAAATATAATAAGCATACCGTTCAGTGAGATCGTAACACAACCCAGGCCTTGACAAGATCTGTTGTTCATTCAACAAGCTCAGTTTTGTATCCCTATATTTCGTTTTCTTTTTCCCTAAACAATTTCACTCAACCAAATAGTAACTTAAATCAAAACATTTTTTTATTCAGATAATTGCATAAGATAAAATTGTTTTGTTTGGTACTCTTGCCTCAGAATTTAGCCATTTATTTTTGATATCCTACAAATGAAAACTATTTAAAATAATAATGCAGCATACAACTTAATAGATCTGCTTGTATATCAATCAATTTTGTATAACAATTGTTAGCCATTTAATTATTTGATGACCTAACTTTTGTGTATCAGTCTTCTGCAGATGACTAACTCGATGTTTTTCCAAATTTTATCCTGGTAAATATTTGCTTAGGTACATGATTCTGTATCAGTTGAAAAAGCTACTTTGCAAAAGTATCTTAAATTTCAAAAAGGTGTAGATTCAAAGTTTATGTTTAAAAAAATACTTTTTTACTTATTGTTGTTCTCTCTAACTATGAAAAAAAAAATAATTTCTTACTTGTGAAGCAGCATTATAAAGATGAAATAAAATCAACTTTGCTTATCTTTTTCCATTAGATTTTGTATTAAAAACAACTTGTTTCATTTGATACAGAAATTGAAATATGAAAATTTAAATTTTAGTTTATTTGTTGAGATAATAATTATTTTTTATAAGATGACTTAGCAATGCTTGTCATGTACTTAAAAAAATGAATCTTTACAATACAAAATTAAAGATAAGCAGTAGTTTTATTACAGAAAAATGCCCTATTGCTGATTAAGTTGCATAAAATAAACATAGTATGTTTTCTTGATAGTAAATTTGAAACATTTTTATTCTCAAGTGTTTTTGTGCAATTCTGTAGTGAAATAGAAAATATATATGCATAAACTTCAATTATTTTTTTTCTTTTGCATTCTCATTGAATTAATAACTTACTTCTGTTTTGATTAATCAACGGTGAATGACTGTCTCTTTGAATGCACTGTGGAATAGGGGAGGATCTTGTAGATGAAATATCAACTGTTTTTTCAGGTTGAAGACCTGCAATGAATGTAAGAATAAAAAAAAGTTAGATGCAAAGTATATGATGAAAAAAAAAAGTGCTTTCCTTATATTTCTATAAATTTGTTCACTTATATTAATTTGAAAAAAAATAGTTATCTCTATGTGAAAGCTTGTTGAAAAATCTGGAGAGCTCACTTTTTAAATAAGCATCAGAGGTCAAAATTGTTAAACCAACTGACAGAAAACTCAAATCAAAATTTGTAATTATTTACAATATTAACTAAAATTTAAAAACCAAAGAAAGAAACTATTGTTATCACATTGATGGTTCATATGTCAGTTTGGTTAGGTGATATGTTTAAATTGCTCTCAGTCAGCCAGCAACATGGCTTGTATTTATAATTGGGTGGGTGGGGGTGGGGGGAGCATGATTAGTTAATAAAAATAAATTTAATTATTTTTATCTTTGTCTTTTTATCTTGATCAATAACAGTCTGATACATTTGTTTTTCATGTATGATATTTCAATTAATTAGTATTTCTTAACTATGATGATAGGGCAATTGAGAATGATGTAGAAAAGCTTACAAGACTGTGCACTACTAGTTAAAACAACATCATATATCCCTCTTAGATTCTTAATGCTCTTTATATATTTTCATGACTATTTGTAAAGATTAATAAATGTTAGCAACATGATCATAGTCTATACTTACGATCTTCTGGTAGAGTTCCCAGTGATTTTCGACGTTTTAATTCAGGCTCTGGCCCACTCTCAAAATGCTGAAAAACGATTGCAAATTTGAACGTGGTAAGTAAGCATAAGATTTTATCACACATTGAAATCTACTTGAACTAATAACAGATAAAATAAAAAAACAGAAGTTCCTCCACTAGAAAAAAAAAATATGGACAATTATGTCAAGCCAAGTACGGTTGACTAGAATTATCTCCACATCTGGCTGTCATCAATCACTTTGCACCTTCATGATTTAGAATAAAAGTATTTCTTAATTTCATACAATAAACTTAAATTTACCTGATTTACACAAGTAATAAAATTGCTAATTTTCAATACAGATGTATATTTTGGTTCTCAGTTTTAAAAATCTTGCAAAAATAGGTTTTGAATCCATTTTGACAAGTTTGTAAACAAAAAATAACTTGAAACTCTAAATATTGATTCAAATCTCAAGTGTTTTTTTTTTTTTTGTTTTTTTTTTTTAAAGTAAATTTACTAAAATGAAAGCTTTTTTTTTTTTATTTTTAAAACTTAGATCTCAAAGATGTCTGGAGTTACCTAAATTTATTAATGAGGTTTTCTTTCTCTCAATGTGATTCTTGTCTTACAAAGCCATAACAGGTTCATTGTGATAAACGTAATTAATGGTATAAGGCTATTTTTAAGTTGGAATCCTTTGACAGTTAAGAAGATTATTGTCTGCACTGAACACAAGTGTTTCACTGTTACTGAAAGAAAGTGATTAGAAAATAAATATCAAAGAAAATGTAAATATTACATATGGGTTTGTTTAATGGAAACTTTCTATTTCAGCATAACTGAATATAGCAAATAGGCTTCAAGCATTTCTAGTCAGTTCCTGAAAGATATCCTAGTATGGTATAAATATTGTGGTCCTTCTACCTAGAAAGAGATTGCTATACTGGTAAGAAATTTACCTGGTGGGGATGATGAGCGCGTCCAACTTGTTTGCGAGGGAGTGAGGAGAAATCTCCAACTTTGTGAGTATGTTGAATATCAGTTGTTGACAATGGACGTAGACTGTGTGGTCCAACTGTTGGTTTGGGCAAATCTGTACTGCTATGATTATCATCTTGTTGGCAAAGAGGGTACCAGTGTGAGGTTCCATCTAAGAAACATTCATCTGTGTAAAGAAAATATTAAAAAAACGATTTTCAATATTGGGTTAATGCAAATATTTTTCAGTGTTTCAGCCTTTTTATGAGTTGAACTTTCACATAGATTGAGTTACTAAACTCTTGTTTGGTCAATAAGTAGTTGATACTGAATTCTTCAGTAAATGATAGCCTGAAGAGAATATACCATATATTGAATAATTTCTCAATTGGTCATTACTGTGTCACATTTGCAACATGATTTTGATTGGTGATTTTTATAAACAAGCAAACATATATAATCAACTTCTTGGCTTACATTTATTTTAATGAAACCTGCAAGAGAATTGCGCAGTGACAGTTTGTCAAGATACTTTGGATTAAGAAATCCAACAGAAAATAGAAGTCATACCTTCACTCTCACAGATTCTGCTTCAGTTGAGATACTGAAAGTTGA
The DNA here is from genome assembly GCA_037127315.1 of Ascarosepion bandense. Classification (NCBI taxonomy): domain Eukaryota; kingdom Metazoa; phylum Mollusca; class Cephalopoda; order Sepiida; family Sepiidae; genus Ascarosepion; species Ascarosepion bandense. The sequence continues at coordinate 20,576 of JBBBDQ010002043.1, forward strand.
GTTGCATCTAGCCAGGTTTTTCTTCACTTAAGACCTTAATTTATTATGAGAATTTTTATCACAGAACCAGTGGACCCTGCCTTGATCTGCTAAGTAATTTTCAAAATAACCTTTAATTTAAAAAAAAAAAATGGATGTTATTCTCTACAGAAAGTGTTCTGTGTTAAAAAGAACACATATCTCAATAGATGTCTGTCTGTTACTTCTGCAATTGAGAAATGTATCATTGTCATTCCATTAGTTATTAAGATGAATAAACTCATTCTTTTGCTTACTTCTGTTGTTGCTATAACATTTCAGTCAATGCATTTCATGGCATATTTCATATAGAAACATTGCAGGTTTGTTTGGTTCAGCAGAATACATGGAAGGAAAAAAAAAACTTATTCTTTTTGTGATTAGTGCTGCTGGTGAGCCATAAAGAAAAGATGACAGAAATTATAATTTTTTCTTTATTGCCAATAAAGAGGCTCAAGGTAGACACCTTTAATATTCTATATTGTTTATTGGGATTTGTTTTATAAACTACTTGGAGTCCCTGCACAGACAGCAACTTTATTTCTATTCTGTCATTGTTCATATGCATCCAACAAGCTTTGATAGTGTGAATCCAAAAGATATTTCACTTCATGCAGAGAATAACAACATTAATTTTTTGTGTCATTGACTGATATAACTGGAAAGTACCACAATGGAAAAAAAAGCTTATTGCTTGCTCACTTGATGTCAGCATTTTTTATAAAGGAAAGTTATTTATATATACAAAAGGCCAATGCATGCAATCAGTCATACCACTCAAACAGCTGTGCTTGTTTAACAAATTAACTCCTGTCAGAATTAGAGAGAAACCTTTTCTGATTTCATAAAGAGAAGCAATGGAAACCATAAATTTAATCTGGTTTTATAACAAAAGATAAGCTAATAATTTGGCTAAGTGTGTATTATATGCAATAATGAAAAGTTGACATTACTTACCATTAAGGTCAATAACAACTTGACCGAGGAAATCATTTGGCTTAAATCGATCATAATCCCACACTGTGATTTCCAAAATTTTATTCTTAAGATCATCCCGGCTGAGGTTCTGGAAGACTAAATTCTGATGCCATTCAGGGTTTAGGGTACAACTAACATATCGGGTACGACGCTTGTGATCAGGACTACAAAAAGAAATTAGAGTTTTTGTTAAATTAGTTGACAAAATAAATCAGTACAAGATGAGAAATTATTCAAATTTACAGATTTCAAATCTAAATAAACAAGAATTCCATTTTTCACTGTATAATTTCCCATAAATTTTGGCACAACTAAGTTATCAGTTGGTGGTAAAAATCAATTGTTCAGTATCATTGGTTAATTGTTTCCTCAACCCTTTCTTTTTTTTTTTTTAATGCCATTATTAAGTCAATACAAGGACCAAGAGCTTCTCAAGGTAGTGGGTTACTGAATGAGGTTGTTTTATGAGGATAAGTAAGGTGCATAATGGTTGACCCTAAACTTAACTTCATTAAGATTGTAGTGATTGGGAAAACATCCTCTTCATTCTGTTTCTATGAAGCTACAGCTCTTGGGGAAGAAACTGTCCAAATTGAACTTCCATATTCTCTTGATATGAAAGAAGGAATGAGGATGACTTAACCCTGTGTACAAATGGCATGTCTTAATTGTAAAGGTCTGAACTGCTGGAAGAAAGAATGTAGATTATCACTATTTTCATACAAAATACTGACAAAGTAGCAAGAGGCTTGCTACATTTCATCTGTGGGAAAGGTTCCTAGGATGGAAAATAAATCATCACTCACAAGACCGTCAAATACTTTTGAACTCTCTCAAGATTAGAAAAAGAATGTGCAGCTCAAACTGAAATATGGCATTAATGCTGCATTTTTGATCCGATCTGACTCTTGGTTTCCTATATGTCGGAATATTGAACAGGTGAAAAGATAAGTGTTTACTCATACTATTTGTGAATGTTGATGTTTTCTACCTTATCACAGAATATAGCCATAACTGTACAAGACATTTGATAACATGGCATCAAAGGGTACCAGCAGAAACTACTGCACTGCTTATTGCAAATCTGACACAATGCTGTCAATGGTGCCACAAATTTACAAATTAAATCAGCTTTTGAAGATTATTTACTTTCATAAAGTGGATATCACATCACAAGTCCATTATGGCCATTAAGTCAGCGCATGTACTGCAGCCATACTGTTGTGTCTACAGCAATAGTTGGGTCTCTGTCAGGCTAATATAATACAAAATAATAGCTCCTTTTCAAGACAATTTTTATTATAAAATGTATATTTAAACAGTAAATGGCTTTATCATTAACTAAACAACTGGTCCCTTCAGAACAATTTCTAATTCCCTGGTACAACTTGACTTTATAAATAATGGAGAAATATATATGCAACTGTTACTTTAAAAAAAAAAAATAATAATTATGTAAATTAGTACAGAATTTATGTATATATAATTGAAAATCAAATTTTCAAAGTTTTTTTTTTCTTGTTTTCATAAAATTAAACTAAAACTGTTTGAAAGTATAATGTCTTAATCTAATTGTATTCATTTTAGAAACCTGAGTGAGATATGAAACTAGAAACAATGTAAAAACTTAAATCTTGTACCTATACAAAACTTCTGGATATGTATCAGTTTCTATCAAGACTGATATTTTACAGTTGGTTCAATCTAAAATAATTTGGCAGATTTAAGAAGGAAAAACTCTAAAGAATCAAAACAAACTACATCTGTTATGGAAGCAACATTCTTAGTGATACTAATAAAAATACAATCAACAAAAATTGGAGGTATAGTGAACTAATAATCATACTGTGTTAATGATAATTCAACCTCAAAATTATACTGGATTTGAAGATTATCAGCTGATGAAAACTTAAATATCTGAATCTACTTTGTTACACCATCTGATAATTTATGCATAAATTATCAAAGTTAATTTAAGCACAGGCAGTGAGTGCCAACAAAAAAGATGTTAGTGAGGATTTTTTTAGGGTAGGAAAGTCATAACTTTATATTATGAATAGAATGTCTTATATGAAATAAATTAAAAAAATGTAAAATGTCTTCATAAAAATCATACCTTATTTTATTACTGAATAATGTAACTTTGATTTATACTGTTGCCCTCATCTTGATTGCCATTTGTATGACGTTTTGGCCTTCTTCAGGTGCTAGGAATTTTGAACTGAACTCTTTTTTTATAATCACTGGGGAATATCATTCTCATTCCTTGTGCAAAGCCTCTTTTGGTAGTGATGAGTTATCTCCCTCAAACTCAACTTTAAGTTATTGTTCACCACTGCTGTAGCCTGGTATTGAACTCAAAACTCGTTTAGTTCCACTGACTTATCCCAAAATCTCTATCCACTGGGTTATGTGTCTTTAAGAACAACTCAATTTCTGGGATTTATAAACCTAATGTTCAGTAACCATTTTTACCCATGTTCACATTGCAATTTTTGATGCTAATAGTGTTCTCTAGTATTTTTGATGCTAATGGTTTTCCCTAGTATATTTTTACCAAAGCTATATTGCAATTTTTTGACACTAATATTTTTCCTGGCACTCTGGACTATTGTCCTCATCTCAGTAATACAAATAATGTAAATACTACCTCATCTCAGAAATATAGACAAATACTGAAGGACCCAATGTACCAAAAATATTGATACAAATAGAAAAGCTCGACCTGAAACTGGCACAAATATCAAACCACCTGACATTCCTACACAGATACAGGGAAGTATGACTCATCCCTGCAGGCTTTGCACTGAACTTGCCATCAATTTGAAGAGAGACCATCTTGTCACAGAAAAAGCAGGACTTGCCCTGGTCCAAAAACATATCCAGTACAACTGATGGATTAAACAAAAATTACATTCTGATATTTTCACTGATGAAGAAGACCAATAAAGGATCCAGCACAAGTTGGTAAACCTTGGCTGCATTGAATTTTTGCCTGAAGGATTTGTCCAAGTATGGAAACTAAATAGATTAAAAGATCTAAAGGTGACACATGAGGTCCATCACCCACCTGTGAAGGCAGTTGTCAACATCAGCACTGATTCTTCAAAGGCACTTAGCTGAACTTTGCAACAACTATCAGGCGAATACCATACTTAGACATCATTGCTTCTATCGAGGAAATAGCCTTGAACATCCCTCAGACTCGAGTGGATGAGCTAAGATGAAAAGTGGGACAGACAATGGAGAAAGTCAAACTACCCAAATCAAGCATCACAAAAGAGGAGGGGGCTGGCAATTAAGATGCTACCAGCTGACAAAGGCAATGCAACTGTAGTGACTGACACAACAGAATACTCTGATAAACTAGAAGACCTTCCAAGAGGTGGTAGCTATAGCAAGGTAAAGAAAGACCCTACACTGAGAACAAAATGATAGCTGCCACAGATCTTAATAAAAAACAATGATCACTTCAAGCCTAAGACATACAGCCAAGTGTATCAATGCTACAGCAAGCTATCTCAAATGAATGGTCTACCTAAGATTCACAAAGACGGTATTCCACTCAGGCCAGTTGTTAAAGAGTGGCACACCGAGCCTAGGCTGCCAAGTCGCTTCAATTGACCCACTGATAGAGTTTCAAACATATGATGGTGACTTTTCTAAGTTCCATGAAGTGAGCAATGATACCACATCCAGGCTTACCATTTGATTGCATTGGATGGGAGCAAGTCTGTTCACCAAGGTACCCATAGTGGAGGCACTATTGGTAGTCAGGGACAGACTGGTCTCAGACTAATCCCTTGGAGAACATACCAGTATTCCACTTGATAATCTGATGGAGATGCTGACTTTCTGCACACAAACAACACTGGATCAGACATATATCGGCAGAGTGAAGGCTTAGCAATGCACTCGCCTTTATCACCATCACTGGCTAACACATACATAGAATGCTTTAGAGCTGTGGATTCTAATGCCATCTCTTCAAAGTCAACTTTATGGCTGAAATACGTTGATGACACCTTCATACTCTGGCCAGACCAGGAAGAGGTCCAGACACTACTGAAACATGTGAACTTAATTTAAATGCAAAGTCAATTGCCATCTCTTATCTTCTTGACTCACATCCTCTCCATGGCAACCCTTGTATCATGTTCTTCTTCCTTTTCACTCTACTCTCATGCAGCTCTCTTCACACCTGTATTCTTGTCCTTTTCTTACTCATTCTTGGACTCCTCTGTAACTTGTTCCTCTTTCTCATCACTCACCTCTTCTGTAACACCAATGTTCTGCCTTGCTTGCGGTGAAATAATATAAAAAAAAAAATCATCATCATCATCATCAATACAGTTCACTATGGAAAAAGAGTGACAACAAACTAGCATTTTTGGATGTGCTAATAACTAAAACAGAGTTGGGGTTCATATAACGCAAGCCAATATTCACAGGACAATACCTCAACTTTAACTCCCACCACCTATACAATGTAAAGAAAGAGATCGTCTGCTACCTGCAACATCAAAGAAAAGTTATAAGCAGTGACCCAGAACCATACGTTGTAGGGTACCATTTATACTGACCATTTCCTGTTTGTAACAATTATCCAGGATACATGACAACTCCAATAAACATGAAAGGGTGGATGCATGAGGATAACAACTCTCAGAAAACAGCCTCAGTCTGTATTTTCTTCGATAACCCCTTTACATAGGGGACACAATCTGTGGTCCATATAACTTCAGAAGTGATTCTACACTTCGCAGGTACCTCTCCCGAGTAAGACCCTCAACATAATTATGGACTGTGTGTATGCCATTCCATATAGCTGTCCAAAGAAATATAAAGGAAAAACAAGCCGCTCCTTTAAGGTATGGCTACACGAACATCGAAAGGCCGTAACACAAGGGGAGATAGAAAAATCAGGCGTAGCTGACCACATATAGAGGGAGAAAGGGGATCACCACCCCCTATGGGATGAAGTTGAAATAATAGAGAACACCACTAGAAAAATTTCTAAGCCGATCAAGCATAGAGATGAATACAATATGGAAACCAGTAATACGGAATGCCACAGAAAATTATTAGGTTTATAAGAGCTTATATTGCAATTTTTTGACACTAATGTTCAGTTACCATTTTTTTTTTTTTACAAATCCCAGAAATTCAGTTGTTCTTGTTAAGGACACATGGCTCAGTGGATACAAACATTGGTTAGTTCCAGTGACTTGACCCAATGAGTTTTGAGTTCAATACCAGGCTACTGCAGTTGTGAACAAGTAACTTACTGGGTTAGAGGGAGATAACTCATGAAAATGATATATCCAGTGATCGTAAGAAGGTCGGAGTGTACAACAGCTGAAATGTCGTACAAATGGCAACTGAGTGTAAATACTACTTCATCTCATCTCATCTCAGAAATATAGACAAATATAAATGAAATGATTCTAATAAGCTGTTGGTTATGCATTGTCAAGCAGTTACCCACTGTCAATTTGTATACCACACACACACATGTTTTGATTGAGCACTCTGGAAAAATGGTAGACTTTGAAAAACAGTAGCTACTCTGGCATCTACGCATTGCTCATTCAACAATGAATTAGAACACACTCAGCTATTGGGCGTGTATAATGATAATATACACGCTAAAAAGTCTGCCTCCTTCTACCAAATACCTGTAGCTCAGAGGTAGAATTGCTGACTGACGCCAATTCGGTTGGGTTTCAATCCTGGGTAAAAAGCAATTGGCTGTCTAACCGTACTGATGAACTGTGATACAGCAAAATAGATCTGTCTGTGGATGACTATATATATATAATAGAAATGTTATACACTTTTTCTCTTATTTGCAGTTTTCTTTCATTGGAACAACTATATCTTAAATGTCTTTGGTTATAAAATATTTTATAAAAAAAATCCGCTTTATAAAAGTATTTTATTCTTATATTTAGCTACACATGTTTTTAGTCTTGTGACCTTCATCAGGCAGAGTGGTTGTTTAATATTATTATTAAAAAGAATTATAGTTTCAATGTTCAACCATCATCTTGTTTGTGTTTAGTAGTAATCCACACTTTCTTGGACTTGTAAAGAAATCTTTTCAGCTTTAAGAAGTAATAAAATAATTGGGATAGGTCAGAAATAAACTGAAGAAACCTGGTCTTTGTTCTTATTTATTTATTTTGTTTTTGTGACCTTTGTATCTACTTATATTTATTAGCATTTTTGCATATTTTGTGCATATGTTTTTTACTAATATTGTGTGTGTATGTGTGCTTTTTTGCTAGTATATGTATGTATATTCCCTCTCTATACATATATGCCCTAATTCCTTATAATAAAACTGTGTGTGTGTGTGTATATATATATATATATATATATACATACACATACTTCCTATGTTGTGTAGGGTTTTGTCTGTGCTATTGTTTGTTTTTGCCTCTGTGTGTGTGTGCATATATATATATATATATATATATATTTTTATAGTTAGGAATTAATTGTGCTTTGCGACATGCAAATTTCTGTGTTTTTTATAGATTCTCTTCCTCAGGCAATGTTTGATGTTGGTTGTACAGATGGTTTACATTTAAATAACAAAAACCTTTGCTTTGCTGTGTATGTATATGGGAAGATATAAAATTTACGTGTGTTTCTTACAACTAATCAGAGCTAAGATTCATTTTGGAATTTGGCCCCAAATAATACATACTAACTTTTTCTATTTTTTCTCTTCCCTTATCTTACTTTTCTCCTTTCTTCTTTTCCCTCCTTAATGGTCAAGATGTCAACCTGCCTTTAACCTAACCTTATCACTTTCCTCATCCCCCCACCCCACCTTGTTTTATTGTCTTTGATGTGATATGCTCATTTAGTACCAAGCCTGTCCTTTTCCCTTTCTTATCATTTTTGGTCTCCTAGTTGTAATTTTCTCAAAATCTTTGATTTATAAGTAAACTTTTTTCTAATTTAATTCCTGCTACCCTTATACCATCTTTCTAATATCTATTTATTTGTTGTCAAGGTTTTTTTTTATAAATAGAAAATTTGTTTTTGTTTTTTTATATAAATAATTTTATGTTTCAATTTACTTTTATTTGGATAGTTTCTCAGTAATTATTTTCCTTAAGCACTTTTTGGTAATATACATGTTATTTCATTTAGATTTTATCCATTTTTTAATGCAAACATTTTGCAATGTCTACATATGACATTTATCTCATGGCATTTATTTAATACATTTTTATTCTTTGGTGATTTAATAATATATAGTTTTTTTTTTGTATAAACATAATAAACAAGGTTCATTTAAGGACTGACATGTTTTAGCTACATTAAGAATTTTCCACTTTATTGTGGGTGTTTTTTTTGTTTTTTTTATTCATAACTATATAATTATATTAAACTCTATAATATTTATTATATTGAGCACTGTTCATAATAAAATAAATGCTGGAGCACTCAAAATAGTAAAACCTTGAGTTCTCTTCACCTGGAATTTTATATATATATATATATATATATAGTTTTCCATAGAGATATGTGTGTGTGTGTGTGATCAGACTAGTGTATTTGGCCATTACTTGTGTATGTCTGTGTGGGGGCTATGATCTCTTTAGCAGTGCTGATTAAAATTTGTTTATGAAGCTCTTACCTATAAATACAAGGAAATTGTCTGATATATCGGCATAATTTTAAATTTTCCTTAATTTCATTTGTAGATGTGCTGTGATACAAAGCATTTTATTTTGTCTGATAACTTGATGTTGCTTTTGTGAAGGAAAACTGTTTAGTGTTTGGCTGATACCTAGATAAGATTTGTTGCATTTTGTGCACTTGAGTGCATAAACTACATTTTTGGGGTTGCAGTTCAAATTCTTATTTATTGTGAATGTCCTCATGGGGTTCTCAAAAGTGTATGAGTTTCCTTCTATATTGATATCACAAACCCCACATCTTTTTTTTTGTTGCATTTTGTGTATCGTGTGTTGGCTAAGTTTGGATTAAGTTAATGTGTTTTAGGTTTTTTGGTTGGCACTTGCTTTTAATTATTTTATTTGATAATAATGTTTTTTAGAATACTTTTCATTTTATGTTTAAATTTTTTTGTAATTTTTGTTGTTCCTATTGTATGAGACACATGCTACAGTTTAAAGTTACGCTTCTTTGGATTTTATGTAGTTCTTGTAGGCGAGTTTTTCAGAAGTGTTTGTTGCTCACTCTAGTGCAAACCCTATGTGCTAGGGAATAGAAGATGAATTTTGGGGGGTGGGTGATGGCCCTTTAAATGAAGGTAGATTTGTAAGATTTATAATCTGTGATTATGTGGTCATTTCTATTTCTAATGGTTATTTGTGAAAACAATATTCTTGGGTGAATTTGGTTTTTGGGGGTAAGTTATGGAGTAAAGTGTGCACTTGGTTAATATTGCTCCATGAGAAATTCCAGAAAATAGAGCAATCATCTCAGTATTGTTTCCAAGACTTAGTGAAGTGGGTTTTCATATTTTCCTCCTATATTTTTTCTATTTATTTGTCTAGGTTTTCTCAAGGTAAGTTAATATTAGGGTGGCATATGTTGGTGCCATTTTTGTTCTGATTGTTGTCAAATTCAAACCCTAGGTACTGCAAAGGCTACATTGAAAGGTGTTATTGTTTAGAATTAAGTCTATACACCCCAGATTCACCAAGGAATTTATCAGTAGTAATGTTTCTGAATGTTTTTCCATCCAGAATGATATTGTCTGTTTACCTAATTCATGTAGTATGTTGCTATATAGTACTACTTATATTATTTCTTTAGAAAATTAGGTGTGTTTTTATATATATATATATAGGGCACAGAGAAAATTGCCCAGATTTATAAGTTGACAATGTGATGACGTCATCAGTGTCATCTGTTTCCAGAAATTATGATTTTTTTCGGCTTTTTAAATGGAAATTAGGCACAGAACATGAACAAAAGTAGGAAATCGGGTTCAGACTTTCTGAGTATAACCAGTCTTTTCTCCCAAAATTATAAATAAACAGATTTTTACTGCATTTATTCGGATGTTTTCTTCATTTTTCTTTCTTTCTTTGTGAATTGTTTAGTTTGATTTCTGACAGACATTTTCCCTTGCCCAGATTTTTACTATGATTGCATGGATCAGCCCGGACCTGTGCCCAGTACTCATATGGCCATGTGTGTGTGTGTGTATATATATATAAGTAAATTTTGTATGTGTAATAAAAATTTTCAAGAGATTATTTTCATATAAAAAAACTTTTACTTGTGTAAAAGGTGCTACCCAAAAGCTCTGACAACTTTATAGTATTTGGGAATCAAATTTAGTAGACACATTTGTTTTTACTGTTTCTGAATAGTCAGCTAACAATTTGCACAATGTTTTCTAATAAAGTACTTTGAGCAAGAAAGCAGAATACTAAACCTGTCTCCTTTAAAGACAACGTTTTAGACTGGACACTCTTTCATTCATCTTGAGTTTAGCTAAGACCTAAAGAACTCCCAAGCTCAAATTTGAAATGTGACAAGCCAACAATTTGTTACACAAACTAAAGCTGACAAAGTAAAGTTTAATGTTTGGACAATTTTGTGTGTGTGTGTGTGTGTGCGCGCGCATGCACAAAGGATGTTGTTATTGTTCTTGAGAATGTACAAAAATCATTAAAATTATTTTTTGTAAATAAAGAATATAAAAACTAAACTATTTATTAGATTGTTATAAATATGTAGCAGCCACAGATCTATTTCCTTTAGCGAATCAATGCCCCCGACGGGAGATTCGGTCACTCACTGACCAATCAACAGACGGAGCGCATTGATTCCTCTCTAGAACTATTTTTCCTAGTCCTGTTTGTAGAACGGAGGAAAGCCAGAGAGCCACGAGCCCGCGGCAGTAACGGACGTCTCTCTCACATCGCTGCCACTGATTCCCCATGGAATGCTTTCGCGGAAGATGCTGCTGCTAGCTTCACCATGGACACTTACATACTATCAATCTTGTACGTTTACTATATAATAAACCATTCTTTGTTGTTGTTCTAAAAGGAAGTTTCGTCATTCATTTGTGTGCCTAAAAATATAGTGTTGGGGAAATTAAGCATTTCCCATAATAACTCCTATAAAAATGGTGACCCCGAATGGCACCTTAGGATGGCGAAACAAATTAAAAAAAAAATAACAACACGAAACTCGGCCTCCACTTTCGGACAACAGTACAAGCAAAGTTAAAAGGAGAGAGAGAAAAAGCTTCCTGACTCAAAGAACCTAAAAAAAAATACAACCCCCCCACGAATTTTGTTTGTGACACACGTGTGCGTTAGATTCATTCGTCGGCTGAGAAGACACTGGCAAAAAATTTTTTGCCCTCAGTAAAAATCTTTCTAAACAGAGATATCATCTTTCATTTTGCTAGACATACCGACGCCCATTCCCAAGTGGTCAAATAGGAAGATAAAAGATTCTCCCTTTACTCAAATAACATTTTTTTTGAACACGTGCCTTCACAAAAAAAAACCCAAAAACTTTCCGACGAGGAAGTATCTTCTTTTCAGCCCGTACACAAGAAAAACACCAACTCAAGCAAGCATAACAAACATTACATTTTGTTCAAAGAAAGTTTAAAAAAAAAAAAAAAAAAAAAGAAACTTACTACTCTGCTCTGTTCAACTGACCACGTGGTACAAAAAAAAAATATTTTGATTGCAATAACAAAAAAAAAAAAAAAGAAAGTGAGTAATACACCTTTACATTTTATGTTTTCGAAAGTTAAAGCTAAAAGAGCGCCTCCTTCCTTAACATTTAACTTTCCCGCCTAAATGGTAATTGGGTGATGCCATCTTTAATTCCAACTTGTGTTTTTAGACAGGCCTTGAAACTGACATTTATCTCCCTTACTAAGGAACCTTAAAGCAGCACCTTTCTCTCTTTTAACAGGAATATCACTATTTTCTTGTGTCTTTTGAAATGTTTTCCCTCTCGTTTCTTTCTCATTGAGACATGTTTCTTTGATATTTTTTTTGGTGGTCTGTCGTCACGCTAGATATTAAAAAGAAAATGGCGACTATTTTACCTGCTTTCGCTGGCGACGTTCGAGTTTGGTTTGCCCAACTCGAGTCATATTTTATAGCGAACAACATCGTGGAGCAGCGGCAATTGCCTATTTTATTTAGTGCATTTCCCGTGTCATTGACACCAATTGTCAAAGATTTGATAACTAACACCCCCCTTAATGCTACTTATGACAGTATTAAGCGGGAAGTTCTGCTTCGGACGTCGCTATCAGCGGAAAAGCGGTTCCAAACTTTAGTTAATGACGAGCTGTTGGGAGACCGCATGCCAAGCGAATTGCTCCGCAGAATGAGAGAGCTGGCAGAAGATGTCCCTGCTGATAGTGCCTTTATAAAGCAACTTTTCTTCTTAAGTAAAGGCAATTCTGGCACCCATGGTAGAGAAAAGCTCTGTAGACGTAATAGCGTCCTCTGCAGATAAAGTGATGGAATTCACCAAGGGGCCTATTACCGCGTCCATTCTTCAGCCAAAGGCTGAAGTCTCTACCCTCTCTGCTGCTGGGAACACAGGCGAAGGTGCCACACAAGTGGCGATACTCAAAGCTTTAGGGCAGCTTACCAATGAAGTAAGTAAATTAACTGTACTTAATTCACAACAGCCTAGACGTGGACATAAAAGTCGTTCGCCATCCCCACACCACCACCGCCATTCAAGCAAGCCAGGACTATGCTACTATCATAGTTGTTTTGGCGCTAAGGCTCGGAGGTGCAAAATGCCCTGCTCCTCTTCAAACCAGGGAAACTTAAATCTGGAGAGCTGAGCACGGCACACTCTCCACAAGATCTATGTAACAACCGTGCCTATTTTATCACTGACTCCAGGTCCCAAGCACGTTGTTTGGTTGACACAGGAGCAGCTTGCAGTATCTGGCCACTGAAACTCCTCACTGAGAAGCCGCCACTGTCGCCCATCACACTGCAAGCGGTAAATCACTCCCCTATTCCCACGTACGGTCAAATTTCTCGTTCTCTGGACTTGGAATTACGGAGAGACTTTACATGGATTTTTACTGTAGCTGATTTACCATACCCCATTCTAGGCTCGGACTTTCTGCACCACTTCAACCTTTTAGTGGATATGCGCAAGCGACGACTTATTGACGGCAATACGGAACTTTCCGTCATGGGTTTTAAGGCAAATATCTCATCTATCAGCCCGGTATTTTTCATTGCCGCCACTGACGACCCATACCAAACATTACTACGCTCTTACCCAGAGTTAACTAACTTAAATTTCGTTGTGAGCAAATCAACTCACTCTACAAAACACCACATCGAGACCACAGGCGCTCCGGTGTTCTCACGCCCTTGCCGCCTCCCTGCTGATAAACTAAAGGCGGCGAAGGCAGAATTTAACCATATGCTGCAGCTGGGAATTATACGCCCCTCGTCCAGTCCATGGGCTTCCCCTTTGCATATGGTTCCAAAGCGTTCTGGAGATTGGCGTCCGACTGGGGACTATCGACGACTAAATGCCATTACAGTACCTGATCGTTACCCAATCCCACATATACAAGACTTCACTTCATCCCTGCATGGTTGTAAGACCTTCTCCAAACTAGACCTCGTTAAGGCTTACCATCAGATACCAGTGAACCCAGACGACATACCCAAAACTGCAGTAACTACTCTATTTGGAGCGTTTGAATTTTTAACTATGCCTTTTGGTTTGCGAAACGCGGCTAGTACCTTCCAACGCTTCATGGACGAAGTAGTGCGTGATTTGGACTTCGTCTATAATTATATAGATGACATCCTCGTAGCAAGTGCCTCACCCGAGGAACATGTTACTCACCTCCGCCTACTGTTCGAACGGTTTCAAAAGTACCAGGTGAGGATTAACCCTGGTAAATGTGTTTTCGGTGCTTCGTCACTAACTTTCTTGGGACACATTATAAGCCCCGAAGGAATATCTCCCTTACCTGAAAAAGTGAAGGCTCTACAAGACCTTCAACCACCCACTTCACTTCGCCAACTGAGGCACTTTCTCGGTCTGCTTAACTATTACAGACGTTTCATCCCACACTGTGTGGAGCTCCTGTCTCCTCTGTCTGACATGTTACGTAACAGGAAAAAGAAAAATGAGCAGATTTCGTTGAATGACATACAGCTAAAAGCCTTTAACGAAGTGAAGAAGAAATTAGCGACAACATCGCTACTTGCACATCCTGTACCCGACTCCCAGTTTTCATTGGTCGTTGATGCATCGGGCAGAGCTGTAGGTGCAGTTTTGCAACAACAACAGCTACAACCTCTCGCTTATTTTTCGAGACAGCTGAAACTGGCAGAACAACGTTACAGCACGTTTGGCCGTGAACTCCTGGCAATGTACCTCGCAGTGAAACACTTTCAGCATTCACTAGAGGGCCGACAATTTGTGATCTATACCGATCACCGTCCGCTTACTTTCGCTCTGCGCTCAAAGCCGGACAGATATTCTCCTCGCGAAACTCGCCACTTGGATTTTGTTTCGCAATTTACAAACGATATCCGACATATCTCTGGTGAACAGAATGCTGCGGCAGACGCCTTGTCTCGCCTTCCCATTAATTCACTGTTCTCACCTTCAGATATCGACTTACGACAGATGGCCTCTGACCAACCACGCCTGGACACCTTTGATCTATCGTCACCTGAATTTGCAACTTGCAAGTTCGCCTACCTACCAGTGCCTACTGCAGACACACAGATCATCTGTGACACCTCAACAGGCGCACCTCAACCTTTTGTTCCGATGACACATCGTAGGGTTGTTTTTGACACACTACACCAATTGGCACACCCCGGACCCAAAGCTACAGTGAAGCTGATTGCAGCTAGATTTTTCTGTCCAAACATGAGGCGTGATATCACTGCCTGGACACGTTCTTGCGTATCCTGCCAAAAATCAAAAGTGCACAAACATATCCGTGCACCCCTCGGAACATTCATCACCCCAGACGCTCGGTTCAGCCATGTCCATATTGATCTGGTTGGACCATGGCCGGTCAGTCAGGGATTTACTTACCTCCTGACCTGTATAGATCGCTTTACACGGTGGCCCGAAGCTATTCCCCTAAAGGACATTTCAGCTGAATCCGTAGCGCAAGCCCTTATATCAGGCTGGATAACGCGTTACGGAGTTCCTACAACAATTACCACTGACCGTGGCAGACAATTTGAATCCCACCTATTCCAGGAACTTTCCAGAATTTTAGGGATCAATTGAATTCGAACTACGAGCTATCATCCTGCTTCTAACGGGATGATAGAACGCTTTCATCGCCAATTAAAGGCCGCATTACGTGCCTATCCTGACCAACAGCGATGGAGCAAATATGTACCTGTTGTCCTTCTTGGCTGTCGTGCAGCTATCAAAGAGGACCTAGGATACTCTCCAGCAGAACTTGTCTATGGAGTACCTCTATCATTACCAGGTCAGATGTTGAACCCTATAGATTTAACAAGAACAGATCCTGCCTTGTATATAAACAGACTGCGATCTTATTTTGGTAATCTCCCACCAATGCACCCTAGGGAACAGACCATCAAATCATCAGTCCCAAAAGATATTTCTTCATGGACTCCTGTTTTTCTAAGGGACGCTGTCAAAGCCCCTCTCACTCCACCTTACACTGGCCCTTACCGCGTGCTTTCACGCACTGACAAACTTCTCACTCTTGACATTAGTGGCAAAAAAGAAACTGTATCTATTGACAGGGTGAAAAGAGCCTTTCTTAACACAAACACACAAGAGCCACATATTCCCCTACTTACATACATGAACATATCTTTACACCCGTGGAAAAAAATACGATGCCAACAGACAACTATGTCACCCCCACATGCAGTGGTCGACGAGTACATTGGCCCAAAAAGCTCTGTAAAACTGTTTATATATAAATTGTACCCTTCTTTGTTTTATGGCCGCTATCTTTTTCTCTGTCGGCTTTCCGCCTAAGCAGGGGGTGATGTAGCAGCCACAGATCTATTTCCTTTAGCGAATCAATGCCCCCGACGGGAGATTCGGTCACTCACTGACCAATCAACGGGCGGAGCGCATTGATTCCTCTCTAGAACTATTTTTCCTAGTCCTGTTTGTAGAACGGAGGAAAGCCAGAGAGTCACGAGCCCGCGGCAGTAACCTTACATACTACCCGCTGCTAGCTTCACCATGGACACTTACATACTATCGATCTTGTACGTTTACTATATAATAAACCATTCTTTGTTGTTGTTCTAAAAGAAAGTTTTGTCATTCATTTGTGTGCCTAAAAAATATAGTGTTAGGGAAATTAAGCATTTCCCATAATAACCCCTATAAATATAATGCGATCTAGTATTTATCATTTATCAATTTAATATCAATACAATTTTTGATTCATGAATTTCATAAACATTTACTAAAGTATAAAATGGTAAATATAAAGATTTTTTTCTTATAGCTGCTTTACATATTTTAATAAAGTCCAAATCAATTGGCAAATATTGCCAACAATTTCAATAAATAATTTAATAAAAGTGTTGTCAGTTCCCAAGCACAAAGAGAATGTATAAATTAACTATCACATGTTTTATTGCAATTCTAATCATCGCCTTTTAAAACTATGAGCATTGCCAAGGAGTAAAGGTAGTTAAAATAATAGAGGTGTCATAAGAAAAACTGTCTTTTTGATACACCATTTTTTACGAAGATTAAAGTTTGCCACTGACGGTTTACAATGATTGATTGTATTAAATGAATAAAGATTTTAACAAAAGGCAGTCTAATTTATCTGTTGGTCACACTAGCATCTTTTTTATAATTCTGATGCTTGACAGCATCTCACAGTAGTCTGAATTTGGAATGGCCCATTCACAATTATGATGTTCTCTCTCTTTTGAGAACTTTAGTGGTATTGATTAAAATGACCTCTACACACCCATTGCCAATTTGTACATCATACCTACTTCATATAGAATTCATCTTGCTGGTATGTAACCAGTAACTTAAAGGCTTAGAAAACAAATTAATAGTCAAATCATGCTATTATGTTCCAAGAAGCACATGACCAGCTTATCACTTGATAGTTCTAATATTCTACTTTCCAAAAATTGTTAAGACCATCTTCAGCTGATCTACAATCACCCCTGCACAACACCAAATCTGTTGAATAGGTCTTTATGTAGACACCTTACTCTCAAGGGTTTTTACAGATAACTTGTGATTTAAGCTGAAAAATTAATTTTTCTTGTCATTTTTGACCAGCTATCAAATATAATGGATGGGTACCAATTACAATGTTTTTTCCGAGTTAGTATTCAGGTTCACTTCCTTTACAAATAGTTCAAACCATCTAATTTCTCAAAACATTCTTAAATAATAATTCTCTCTCACATTTAATTCTCAACAATCATGAAATGCAATTAGGCTTGCTGTTACCTACCCGCACAACCCAATTCTATAGCATGACATCAGAGTTAAATGTAGAAAAGCCTATATGCCAACTGTTTGCAAGCCTATTTGTTACTAATTAATATGGTCGTTATTCACCTCATCATAATAGTGAAAATTACAAGAACTTTTTTTTTCTGAACTTCTGTCTGTCAGAAAAGAAATAAGATCAATATTATTAGTCAAAGAAATAGGAAAGAGCACCTTGAAATGAGGCTATTTGCCAAGTAGATATTTAAGTAAATTTGTAAAGACTGACAAAGCAATATTGTTGGAAATGAAGGCTGTGTTTGCTGAGGGAGGCTATTTCAAATATAATATAAAGATAATAATAATAATATAAAGATAATTGCGCAACTTGACCCACACAAAGCGAGCGGCGGTGACGGAATCCCAGTCATAGTACTGAAGAAATGTGCCCCAGAACTCTCCTCTGTCCTCTCTAAACTCTATAACCTCTGCCTATCTGCTTCCTGCTTTCCTGCCTGTTGGAAGTCCTCCTGCGTTGTCCCTATATTTAAGAATTCTGGCAAACCCTCAGACCCTGCCAATTACCATCCTATTAGTCTCCTTCCAATCTTTGGCAAAGTTTTCGAAGCCATTATCAACGCCTTGGATATCTCCAAAGCATTCGACAGGGTCTGGCATGCTGGCCTCTTGTGCAAACTGTGGAGCTATGGGATAACTGGACATCTGTTTGACCTCATCCAGTCTTTCCTCTCTAACGACACATTGAAGGTGGTATTAAATGGGCATGCCTCTCAAAACTACCATACGAACGCGGGCGTCTCTCAAGGTTCTATCCTAGGTCCCACGCTCTTTCTGATCTACATTAATGATCTCCCCGACACCATTAGATCCCAAGTTGGCATGTATGCCGACGACACAACAATCTACTCCTGCATCGATCAGAAACCAGGTCTGGACGACAAAGTGAACCTCGCTGCCGTACTTGAAAGGGACCTCCAATCCATAGTGGCCTGAGGTAGGAAATGGTTGGTAAATTTCAATGCCTCTAAAACAAAGCTGTTATCAACTAATCACCATAGACAATCGCATCTACCTCCCATTAGCTTGGGACAGGCTAGCCTCCCAGAGAGTAAAATACTACGCCTCATTGGCCTTACACTTTCGGCGGACCTCAAATGGAATGACTATATTGAATCCATTGCCAAATCTGCTGCTATGAAAGTGGGCTCCCTGTGAAGGGCCCGGAAATTTTTCCCACCTGAATCTATTCTGCACAGATACAAATCTACCATCCGCCCGTGTATTGAATATTACTGCCATATCTGGTCGGGTGCCCCTGCTGCTCTCCTTGGGCTTCTTGACAAAATACAAAGGAGGATCTGTAACGTGGTTGATACTGACTTGGCAGACCGGCTGCAGCCGCTCTCTCACCGGCGTGATGTGGCTTCCCTGTGCCTCTTCTACAAGTACTTTCATGGCTTCTGCTCCGATGAGCTTAGATCACTGGTGCCGCCTAAGCACGAATTTACACGAGATACTAGATTAGCAACTAGGTCCCACCCTTTTACAGTTAAACAAATAAGATGTAACCGTAAATTCTACTCCAACAGCTTCTTTTCTCACGCTTCCCGCCTGTGGAACTCCCTTCCACAAGTCTGCTTTCCCGACAGTTACAATCTCCAGGTGTTTAAATGTAGGGTCAATAGACACCTCCTATCACACTAACTCCCAACTATTCTCACAACACTCTCATCTACCCAACCCTCATTCTCGGTATCCTTACCCGCCTATCACCCACCCTCTGTCATTTCCTATATTTATTCAGCCTTTCTCCACTCTACGTAGCCCCCTGCACAGTAGTGGCAGTGACATGCCTTGCTCGGGGTGAAACACTTAAAAAAAAAAATAATAATTTATGAGAAGAAGAGATAAATTTAAAAACAACTCACCTTCTTCCGGGTAAAAGATAAACCTTCACAAAAGGGTCAGAAAGTCCGGAGAAGTCACGACGGAGAAGGTTTCTGGCTTGGATCACAAAGACATTTAGGGTGTTGTCAAATTCATCAAAACTTAGCTGCAACTAAAACCAACAAAAGTAAAATGGTTAAGAATATTAGATCTAATAAATAGTTTTACTTTCTGCTATTTTACATGACTGTAGATGTACAATGCTAAAACCATAGCATATTTCAATATACTCGTCATGCTTTGTTTGTTTCAGCCAAATGTCAGTCAAGTTGAATTGTTAAAAAAGTTTTTAAAAGAAAAATCATTTTGATTGATTTCAAATATTGAAATCTTTTGTACTTATATCTACTAAATAAATAAATATTAAAAACTTATTCCAAGTATAAATGTTACATAAATTAAAAGTGGAAAATAAAATCAGTTCCAATAGAAAGTAATTGGTAACTAATTCCAAAATGTCTGTGGTTCTCTAATTTTGGTCAACTCTATTCAAAAGAAGAATTGTAACAGTATAAAAAGCAAACATTAAAAATTAAGGAGAATTTAAAATAGTCCAGAAAAAATAAAAAAATAAAAAAAATTAGATGAGAATTGGAGTTATGGTTAGGAATTCAATAACATTGATAACTGAGTGTCAAAATATATTTAACTTTATTTGCCAAATTTAAGTTTAAAGAATAA
The DNA here is from genome assembly GCA_037127315.1 of Ascarosepion bandense. NCBI lineage: Eukaryota > Metazoa > Mollusca > Cephalopoda > Sepiida > Sepiidae > Ascarosepion > Ascarosepion bandense. Next base: position 40,679 of record JBBBDQ010002043.1, read on the forward strand.
TTTTCAGTAGTAGTCAGCAAAAGAAAAATTGGAGGAATTAATATTATCTAAGGGACATAACTCTCGCTTCCTCTACTCAATTTACTCTGGTACAAAGTCCTCAGTTAAGTTGTTTCCCCAGTTAAAACACTGAGGTAAATGCTGCAGCATAATCTTTTTAACAAATTATATATAGATATATTTTGGAGTCTTTCTTTAAGGTTATCTGAGGAAGTAGTATAATCTACTATACTGTAATCAAATGCATTTTAATTATAAACAAGATGCAAAATTTAAAAAAATATATATATCTCATAAGTGCTAATATATCCCACATTGATTCAAGTAAAAAAAAAAAACAAACTATTTATATGCTTTTTCAAACTAATGTTTTGAAAAAGACCAACACTGTATAGCAGTTTAAATGTCCTTTGGTAGACATATCTCTGACAAATGGAGTGTAAGACATTTAAAGACACATTCCTGTTCACCTTCACAATACGGGGAAATACTTTTTGCAGCACCAATATACTTTACCACAAAAATAATGAACAAAACATTTCTAATTTTCAAGGCCCTCTATATCAAAAGCAACCAACAACACTGCTGCAAGACTTGTAATAAGACTTTTTCAATGTTTTAAAATGCATTTGAGTTGACTAACATTTAATATCCTTTTACAATCTATCATCTCTGGTTACCTACCTTGCATTGGAAATGCTTGCGAACCATGACAATCAATTTTAAAATAATTATAACTGAGCACATTTATGAAAACGTTTGTTTACAAAAGACATCACCATCACAATGATTATAATTACATTAAGTTTGATTTCGCAATACCCTGCTGAGGATGATCTCAGAGGAGATCGAAAGTATGTGAGTTAACAAGAATTATGGTGCCTTTCTTGAATTAATTTCTTGTATATATTATTACAACCAGTTCTCCCTGATATCACTTGCATTTAATACATGAACAGTTAGATTAAAATTATGCAATCATGAAATTAATGAAAATTTTTTGATATTATAACTAAAACAAACAATTAACAATTCTGATAATGACAATCAATGGGTGAAAGTACTCAAAAGATATATTTAACTTCTATAAACTTAAATTAAATGAACATTTACTCATATCAAATGTCATAAAGAAACTGAATAAACAGGCCTTCTCAGTCAAAATCAATAAAACTATTATCCTCATTTTGATAGAAAAATTTCTATGAAATATGAAACTTTCTTCAATATTGTTGTCAGTTTTTACACTTGCTTTAAACATTTTTGCATTTTCTTCTTTTTGAATACAATATATTTGTAATGCTTATATTATTATAAAGATGGCAACAATAATAATAATAACAACAACGAAATATTACATCTTAAACTTTCTAGTATCATTCTCAAATTGGAAAAGAATTTTAAGAACTTTATGACTTAGAAGCAAAAACTAAAATTTAGTTCATAAAAATTTTATCAATATGAAATTTCTCTCTGGAAATAAAATGTTACATTTACATATTTCTATCATTTTATTACCAAATCTTATTTTTATTGACCTTTACAAATTTTAATTTCAGAAATGTATAACTAAAAGCAAGACAAAATATCCAAAATTACAGTATCAGTTTTATTTTTCTTTGTTAATTAATAACAAAATTAAAAATAAAATCTAGTCTATAATTGTAAACTATGAGCCAGTTTGAAAAGGAAAGGAAATCAATTTTTTGTGCCTATGAGAGATTATAAGTAATTACTGAAAATAGCATAAGAGGATCTGTGAATGATCAATAGTTGGGAGTGGCTCTAATTTGAATAAGATTTAAAGATGATTTTCTTTTATTTAGTTTATTGAACAGATATCAGAATGACCAGTGATAATAACTTAATTTCATTAAATACTAATTAGAAAAAAAAAAACTTGAAAACATGATTTGTTTTTCTAAAGGGAATCAATCATTAGTAAAAAGCGGGTAAAACGTTATTTCATTAATCATATTAATAAATTTATAACAGATATATTGTATTAACTTTGGTGTGTTAAAAATGTCCTCTGTAGGTTGTAATTTGCCACTTCTTTTCACATTGAAAACCTTCTCACATTTTAGGATGAAATATATAAATGAAATTCTTATGAGTTTTATATCAAAGTATGATTTTTTTTTTCCTTCTTGACATTTAATGGTAAAATAATGCAGGTAGTAATATCATCACAAATTTTAAAAAATATTCTGTAAACAAACTTGAGCAAAAATATAAAGATGAGAATTTTAGAGGCACAAAAGATTTCAATAATCATCAATTTAGTTTAAACAAAAAATATTCCCTGTAAAGCATTTCAAGCAATTTTTCTTCCTAAACAAGCCATCTCCCATTTTTTCTATGAAATTGTGAAAAGGCCTTTCTTTATTATTTTTGCACCTACTTGTCTATAATCAAAGTCCATCCAAATGTGACAAAACGTTTAAATTCTCAAATGCAAGGAAATAAAATTAATCAAATGGCAAAATGATATATTCTGTCTTATGATTCAGTTTGTCGTGCAAGAATGAATAAGTATTCAATTATCTTTGTAATTTTCCAAGTACTGATTAGCCTTGCATTTGATATGAAGACCAAAATTAGCACCTAATGCCTCTTCACTGCTTGTTTGAAAATACTGCACCAAATTGGAAAAATAATTCACTTCATTAAATTTTGGCCTTCGAAGATTTTCAGTAAGACTTTATTGTAATAAATAAAAATATTTCTTTTGTAAAATATTCTACAATTCAAACTCAAAGTAAATCAAAGATTTTAATAGATGACAGAATATTTTTAACATGGCCATAGCAGAATTCTATATTTATAGCTACATCAGATGATTAAAAAAATCATTAAAGGTTAGAAAAAAACAATTGCATCTCTCAAAATTACTTCACTCTTTATAAAACCTATGAAGCTGGTGAATAAAATTTAAAAAGAAATTAAGGTATTCACAAGTATCTTCACTTGTTCCTCAATTCATATACTTCAGTGTAATGATATGATTGTAGCTGTGTTAGTAACATCAAAACATATCAACATTGATTTACAATGATCAAAATCAAATTATATTATGACAGCATATATATTACAAGTGGACCTCTGCCTTAAAAAATGACTGCAAAATATTTATATCAATATGCCATCTAAAATGACGCCAACATATATATATATATATTGATGTACCTATTATTGAGTATCTTACATATAAGACAGTCATCAAAACTCCCTGAGCATGACAGGAGAGAAATATATATACATACACAATGTTTTTTTAAATCATAATAAAGAGGATATATATATATATATTCTTCACTACTCATGAGTATAACAGGAGGAAAATGTGTGTGTGTGTGTGTGTATATATATATATATATATATATATACACGCAGCAGCCTTTATTGTAATAGAGAGGATTATCCAAATTTCTTCTGATTTATAGCAGTTTTATTCAAGTAGAAGATTTTACCCCTAATAAACCCATCTAAAATGATGCCACACCTGAACATTGAACAGAGGAATATTGTTGTTGCATGAAAACTTAGATGTTGGGAAAGGTATATGAACAGAGGAAAGGTTTATGAACCACTAATTTAGATCATTTAACATATACATTTTGATATATAACTAGACTAGATTACCCATGCCATAAAAAGTGAATGCATTTTAAATATTTTTTTCAATTATTGATGTATTATGATATTTAGAACATTTCACTATAAAAAGGTCATGTGAAAGTGTTATGCAGAAAATAAATGATGACACATTGTACTTTAAAACTGATCCAACTTTGTACAGAAATCAATTTTTAAATAACTCAATTCTGTACATATATTCTAACATATTTAAACAAGAAAAGATAAACCTCACACCAGTTTTTAAAAGTTAATATAAATAGATAAATTTTAACTCCAATTAAAATATTTGCTAATTACTTTAAAATAATGTAGAAAGCATTTTTGCAATTATAGAAAAACTTAGAAGCAAAAATCATTTAATGTGATTTGAATATTTTTGGGAGAGGGAAGAGATGAATTGGCACTTTCATTTTGAAGAGTAAAATTTCATAACTACATCAATCGTATAGGTAATGTCTCAAAAGATAATTTGATATATTAACACATTGAACATATAACAAAAATGCAACTTCATTTTCCAATAGATAATTACAAATCTTAACCAGTTATAGTTTAACAGCTCCTGAGGTCGAGCAGATAAAAACCAACAAGAACTCACCTTAGAAGCTTGTTTTTTTTTTTAATATATCATTTTTTTCTCTCTCTTCTTTTCAGAATTTTGCTTAGTCTTACTCCACTGATGCCATCAAGAAAGAGCAGTTAATATCATTACACATTCATTTTGATTCAGATATATTACTGGAAAGCAAAGAATATCCTACACCAATTCATGTTGGAGTCTAAAGCAAATTAACTGCTGGGAATCAGCATATATATACGACAAAAGATTGTGTAAAAGACTCATTTTACCATTCATCACTCTGAATTTCTCTTTCAAGACAACATAGTAACAGGGTACCAGAATCAATTGACATTCATTTTGTTTTTTTCAATTTAACCAATTCACCTTCTTGTCTCCTCATCGGCATATTTAACTTTTTTTCTCTTTAATTTTAGCAATACAAATACTGAGATGATACCTGATTGATAAAAACACAAAGTAAGTTAAAAAAAATCCTTAATATCAATGAAGGCAACACTGAAAGATAAAAAGTTGAAAGCTTGAAAAACAAAGTTTGTTTTATATTATTTATATTTTCAATCATTCTCAAGTAATTCTGACCTGAAATAAAGTTAAAACCTGGAATATTAAATCTGAATTAAATCATATATTTCCATTGTTTTGATTTTTCTAGAAATAATCAGCAAATCATGGAAAAGATGTTTCAATAATAATGCAGTTGCTACAATAACAATAATACATTAGTGGTAATAATGAAAGATTTAATACAAAAAATACTTGTTGTAATACATATATAGTTGAATAACAGCACTATTCTGCATAAGAATAAGAGTTCATAACGGGGACAGAAAGAATTAAAATCTTTTTAGATATTTCTTGAACAGATTTGATGTTTTCAAAAAATTAAATCGAATTGAATTTTTATAAAAGCTTTAGAAAACAGAGAAATATTAAACATATTCATGTTAATATAAATGGATACTTTAATATTAAAGCATTATGATGATTGATGTTGTATAATGTGTTGTAAAGACAATACTGACTGGCTGACACAGTCAAGGTACTATCTGTAAAGGAAATTTGGATTGGCTAAGATACTTGAAATAAATACAGTTGCTGTTGTGGGAAGTTGCCATATGTAGGTTCCTTTTTTTTTCTTTTTTTTTAGCTGTAATATCACAATTGCTGTCAAGGAAATCAGATATAATTTAATCCATGGATATTTAATCCCTTCATTATGATTGCTTCAGCCAAAGAGAAATAAACATTCTAAAACTGATCAACAAATCTAATTTGTTGACTGTGGGTGAGGAAAACCTTATAGAACTTATGAATAAATGTAAGAAAACATACAAAAATTTAATAAAATTCTTTTTTTTTCTTAAATGAGCAGCATCAACTTTGAACATTGTGACCAGAGGATCATGACACCTCTTCTAAGCAACAACAACTGTACCAAAAAGCAAAGGACAACACTAAAAATCTGACTTCATTGTTAATAGCATTATTTTTCTTACCTTTTTATTCATACTTCAGGGAACCATGTTTATCTAGTGTCAAATTTATTTTTAGATATCTACAAATTAAAGAATGAGGATTTTATATTTGTCTATTTTTCCTTTTTCTTTCAATATATTACTCTGACAATTTAAAAACAAAATATATTTTTTTGTTTTTAACAAACATTTTCGTTTAGTGAATATATCAACTAGGGGGGGTAAATGTTTTTTGTTTTTTTTCATGTGACCTTCAATAAACAATTTTTATTAAATTTGTTTTAAAACCATTAACCCTTTTGATTTGATTTTTACACAAATAACTGCACACTTGTAAATCATAGAGATATATGAGACTCAACAATTTTTAAAGTAAAATTTTCTTATTTATTAATTTCCTGTGCATAGCAATAAACGTGACATAGCTCTCCTTGTCAAGTGTGATGCAATGGATTGCTGCCTGGTCTGTCAGCTACTTAGTACTTAAAAAGTGTTGGGTTAATTTGCATAGGATACTACACCCTCCCTGAACTAAAGCAGCTGTACAACCTTGTGCCTCTTGTCACTCCTAATTACTTTTAACTTGTACTGTCCTTCTCTTTGCTCTTGTCATCTCTTCAATGTCAACTGTGACCTTTCTTTATTCTCTTCATACTCATTTGTTTTTTCACCTTCACTTAATTCCATATCCTGCTCAATCTTACTTCTGCAACACACTGTCTTTCCTTGCTCCTGCAATTCCATTCTCTTCTCTGTCTCATTATTGCACCTTCCTTCCTCTTCATGTTCTTGATCATTCATCTCTATATCCTCCAATATATTTCTACTTCTAAACTGGTCAGTATGCATCAAAATACACTGCCCTTTCTTTTCAATTATGGCCGTGTTGTTTTCTTTCTGTAACAGGAAATTTGCTTCTTTCAAACTTGCCACTTTCATTTTCTTATACCACACCTTTCTCGTAGCAAAAGACATCATCATTATGGGGGGCTCTGATCTGCCTTCCCATTAGTGCCAATGGACTCAGTTTCATGCAGGCATGTGGGACAGACCTATATCTATGAAGCATTTTTTGATAAGAATGCCTCAATACTGTCATCATCAGGTAAAAAACACCTTCAAAGTCATTTTCACAGTTTGCACCATTCTCTCCATTATCCCCTTTAGATTGTGAATCGTATAGCAGTGTCTTATATAGGATGCTTCTAATCTGTCTTAACCAGACACACAAACTCTCATCCCAAAACTCAGGTGAATTGCTTGTAACTACCATTTGAAGCACTCCATTTCTTTAAAACAGGTTTTAAGAACTGGGTTTTCCTGTGGCAGCTCTTCTAGTCTTTACTTAAGTTGGCCAGAGGTGATCAAAGTGTCCACTAGTATTAAAAATGATCATATATCCCTGATATACGCATGGTCCATGTGCACTTTAACTTAGGGCTGTGCTTCCTTAGGCCACGGAAGAAGTTTTTTCTGTCTGAAACTTCTTATCTCATTACACTTTGGTGGCCAGGGTAGTCAAAGGATACTGAGAAGCAATTAGGAGGTATCCACACTTGCAGTTTTAACTTTCTCCATGTTGCTGTTACTCAACAATGCACATCATCATGCACTCCTTTCAATGCATCTTTTCTTAACACCTGTCGTGCTACTATTACCTCTTCATTACATGTTATACCATTTTCTATGGACAACTTGTTCCTTGGCTCCTTGAATGGTTGCTCTCCCATTAAGCAATTGCTCAATCTTTTACTATTTATTCTTTCCATCACTCTGCTTAACACCAGATACTGCTCTGTTTCACTTTTAAGTCTAATTCATTGGATGGAGACAGATTATTTATAGGAAGCACATCTATCCTCACCAGTTTTGTGCTCCTCTTCTGTTCCATTCACAAAATGTAACCTTGACAAGGCATCCATATAATATATGTGAAAGGAAACACTATTTCTTGTGTTGAAATCTAATACCATGATTTTTTATCACCCAATGCAGTATCCTCCAGGTGAAGATAAATTCCAACGGCTTGTGGTCAGACTTCTACAAAACAATTTCCCTAAAAAGATTCCGCACCCTTTCTATGCACCATATCATTGCTAATGCCTCTTTCTCAATATTTGAATAGTTGACCTTTTTGACAAACACATAATTGGACATCAGCAGAGATTAACATTCTTTTTTTTTTTTTTTTTTGTAATAAAATAGTAGCAATTACTTGTTTTACTAGCATTAGTGATTATGGTTATTTTGTTTTTAGGACTGAACACTTTTATTATCTATTTTCTTCTCATGATTGACTTTAGTGCTTCAGAAGCACTATTTTGCCTTTGCATCAACTTAAACTCATTGCTCCTTTTGCATAACTCTGCAAATAGCTCAATTATTTCACTGCATCTTGGATAATGTTTGCTGTAGAAGTTTATTAGACCCCAAAAGGACTCCAAGTTTTTCTTATTTGTTGGAGTCACTATATCTGTCATCTTCTTCATCAACCTCTCATCAGGTGCTATGCTTTTTTTTTATATCTGATATCCCAAAATTGACAAATTCTTATGATCAAATTTGCATTTGACTCTGTTCCCTGCCAATTCTGCTTTTTTTAATCTTAATATTTGTTTAATTTTATGCTTTAACTCTTTCTTGGTTTTTGCTTCTACCTCTATATTGTCCTAGTACATAATTATGTTAATTATTTTCCCTAAAAACACTCCTCCAGTCAAATTTTTCAGAGAGTAATTTAAGGTCTTAATCCCAAATGGTAGATTAGTCCATCTTAGCAGACCTGTAAGAATGTTAACTGATGGAAAGTTTAAAGTTGTTGCCACAATCTCAATTTGGTTGTATGCAGACTTAAGATCAATTCTGGCAAAGCATTTCATATTTGTTAGCTTGTAATTTCAATATTCAGCAATGGAAATGAATCTGAGCATATTTGGTGATTCCCTCCTAGCTTTCAATCACCACATATCCTTAAGTCTCCATCCGCTTCTTTTATCACAACAATAGGTGACGCCCAGTTACTTCCACCTTGAGTTGCCTTTTCTAGAATGCCTTGCTGGATCGTTGTTTAACTTTGCTGCCACCAAAGGAAGTATGGTAACCGGAACTTTTCTCACCTTGATATATTTAGGGTGATGATTCTTTCAACTCAATGTTTGCTTTATATCCTTTTAACAATCCTATTCCACTTTCTTGAGTCTCCATGGAACTTATCAGCTTTGTTGTATCCACCTTTAATAAGTCAATCCCTAACAATCCATGGTTCTTGTGGCATGCTACCAACACAATTGGAACTACTTCAAATTGCATACCAGTTTTGAAAGTGCCATTAAAACAACCTGTTATCTTCATGGTTGATCCATCAAAACTGCTTTAATTTCACGTTGCCTTTTTTTTTTTAGTTCAGCTCCTCCCAACTTGATACAAATCTTTAATCCAAAAATTCTTATTTAGCTACCAGTATCCGCCTGCATATTAAATACATGACCATTTATTTTTATAGTCTCCCAGCATTTTTTGTGCATTTACTGCAAATATTCTAGTTTGTTCTTCAGAGGACATTTTCACTTTGCGCATTTTCTCTACTTGCTTCTCATACCTACATACATTTGGAAAATGATTTTATCTTCTGCAATTGGAATATAGTTTTCCTAGTGCTAGACATTTGTATTTATTCCTTTTGTGCATTCTTCCACAATATTTGCATTTCAATCTGAATTTAGTCATACTCATCCTGTACACTTGGAGCTCTTCTTTAGTTGATTGAATTTTCTGATTAACTCTGTTCTAAAAATTCTACATTTGTTTCCAAATTCATTCAGCTGCTTTGCATGCACACCAACATTCTTCACTTATTACTTTGGTTTTGAAATCTCTCAATCAACCTTAGGAATGCAAGAAATGTTAGAAGAATCAAATTGTCTTCTGCCAACTTTTCAAGCTCACTATACTTAGCTCACTCCTTAAGCTTATGCAAGTATTGCATTACAGATTCCTCTGGTCACTGCCTTGCTTCCAGAAACTTGGTCCTTTTGTCAATAATCAATTTTTTTCTTGGTTTAATGTGCTTTTTTATGACTGACAAATTTCTTTGAAAGTCATTTGTTCCAACTCCTTTGTGATGTAAGGCTTTAGTTAGAATTTCTACCAAAAAACAAATCCGTAATTGGATTCTCTCCTCCTTCCATCCTTGAGTGCTTCAATTTAGCTTTTGTGGCATTGGCAAGAGTTTTCATCCACACATCAATGTGCTCTGGATTGTCCACCAAAGTTTTCATCCACACATCAATGTGCTCTGGATTGTCCACCAAATCCAAGAATCCTATCTGCAATGCCATTGTTGAGTCTCGTATATATTTGTGTGTAGCAATAGTCCTGACGTAACTCTCCTTGTCAAGTGTGACACAATGGATCGCTGCCTGACCTGTCAGCTACTTACTATTTCAATAGTGCCAAGATAATTTGTATGGGATACTACAAAAATGTTACATATTATGTTTTACAAAGGAGGTTTGATTATACACGCACTGTGACCACAAGATGTTTCATATTAAACACATAATACACAATTTCAAATAGTAAAATATTTTGATAATATATACATATATAAGCATGCTCTTCTACTGTCTATTCAAGACAGCATTTAAATTGATTAGAAAGACTGCCTTTGAAACTTGTGTATTGCTTGATGGAAGAACTATAAGACTATGGTAGATATTTTTGTGTCTGTGTTGAGTTAGTTGAAACATTAATTTTAATAATACACAACTTTTGCTTATTAAAATATTTCATTTTGAATCTTCTTAATAGATTAGTTCATTTAGTAATTTGGGAACTCGTACTTGCTTGAATTGTGAAGCGAGTATCTCTTGATACTGCTGTCAGAAAAATGCCAAACCATAGTTGCAATCATCATTATTGTGAACTCACAATCCTTTCCCTAGGGCTACATATGGTGTTCAGACATGTCTTTCTCCTAGACAAGCTGCCAATCAAGGCTGAAGATTCCAGTCTACTGGTTAACCCATAGCCAGCGAATTTAATAGGTGTATCTATACCTATACCAAGAGTACTTGTACATTGTAACAAACTTGATTGAAATTTGATCTTGGCTCTCTAATTTCTTATTCCAAGTCACAATTCATTCACCCAGACACCCAACAAATAGTATTTAATTATTACAAATGTCATATTTTAGTAATAAAATTTATTTATAGTCATGAAATAAGTAATGGACTAATTAAATTTTAAGACATTAAATAAATTAAAATATTCTTTACTTTAAATGAAATAATATTTTCTTAATTTTTTTTCTTTCTATCCAAACGCACCAAAGTTCTGAATTTGCTTGAAAAGCACAAAATATGCTTTGTTTAGAGATAATACACAAACAATTGATTAATTCATTCATTTTCTACAGCTCATCAACTTTTTGCAAGTTATCTAAGGCCCAAATATATTCTCAGATTGTAAGAATTTTGTATCACAAAAAAAAGACTTAGTAATTAAACCGTAGCTGTGAGGGAAGAAGAGGTTGATTCATACATTTCCCAATGGCATTTGTGCATAAGTGATTATAGCAAACCCAACTGAAATTAGAACTGAGTTGTCCAATTTATATGACCCACACATCCAAGCAGTCATATTTCTAGGTACTGACTAGATTTAATGTTGTTTAACATTATTGATAATACAGGAACTGATGTTTTCACTTCATATGGCCTTTTGAGCAGAAAAGAGTATTCTTCTTTTAAAAGAATTTTAAGTGTAAATTTATACATTACAATACACTCATCAATAAATTTTTATTTTCTCCTATTAAACAGAATATTCAATATCTCTCCTTGATAATGGGTGATTTAGGTCATTCAGAAGTTTTGAAATTTATATTCAAACCTTGAAGTCATAAGTACTCTTCTGAAAATTAGAGATATGTTTATTTGGACAATTTAATACATTATTTGTGTTGTTAACATAATGTTTTTGGGCAATCCATTCTAAAACTTTCTTCTGGGGTTCAATCCATTCTGTTACGGGAGAGTGGGGAAAGGCTAAGTTTCTATCATTTAAAATTTTTTTATTGAATTTCATGGCAAACAAACACAGTAGTCAATATACTGAGTGCTTGCATTCATTCCTGACAGTAGAAGCTTTTAAGATGTTTTGAGTTTATACATGAAGGTGATGCGTAAATCTTAGTTGTTAAAAGAAAAACTTTTCTCTTCCTCTATAGATTGGTCAAAAGAATGTTGTCAACATCAGCAGATAAGAAAAGAGGTCAACTGTCTTAAGAAATCCTGGAATTATTGATGTAAAGTAGTTATCTGCTTCAGCATATGTTTTTTTCTTTGGAAATAAAGAAAAACAATTTTTACAAATGAAAAATATTGTTAATAAGACAAAAAAAGAGATTATACCAATGTAAATTAAGTAGTAGTTATTAGTGAAAGATATGCAAAGGGAAATATTTAATTTGCTTACTTATCATAATGGTAGTACAGTTAGGAAAGACTGAAGTCACCAACAATGGCTTATACTCTGCTTCGCTAATGCGTACAAAATTTGATACAAAAACAATTTTTTATTTAAGATCTACAAAATGTTCTTTTCAAAATTGCTTAAAACTCATACTTTTATTGCTATATTTTCAGTGTGTAAATACTATTTACAACCTTAGTTGTATCTCATAATTAGTTCTTTCAAGAGGGACTAGCCATATTTAGTCAAGTTATTTTTGTTTTTACAACAAAATCTATACTAGAAAAGGGTATATGCTATTCAAGAAACATAGTTGTTTCCATGTAGTAGTGGTATGTTTGAAAATTAATCATTTATTAATGAAAAACTAAAAAATAAATCACTAAATTTATCAGCAACAACATCGTATAAAGAATGTTCAGAAAGCCTTACATGTCATTCTCAACTCCAAGGACAAATTTGAAGCCAGAGAAATGGATTCATTTTTGTTTCAATGTTGACTTTAATTTAAAAAATACTGGTAGCAGGGAAAGTGGAAGAACATATTGATACAGTTGTGTTTGCATTTTTCAACAATATAAACAAAACCAGAGTTTCCAACATTTACACTGTACATGATCCTAACAGGACATAAACAGTAATAACTGAAGCACTTTGATGTGGTGTAATCCTTAGCAAGATCAACTACAACAGCCTTGTCCCACATCTATGCTATGCTTAGAAAATAATTATCAACAGTAACAATTGGTAAATTCGTGTCAATAGCCTTACAAATTGAATTACCTATAAACCAGTAACATTTAGGAATAAAATCAGTTTGAAAATGGTGTATAATTAGATTAAAAAGAGATTTTTTTATATTCTCTGAGAAAAGTAATATTTTTATTTTAGTTAATTACATATATATATATATATGACTGTTGTTAATGAGGAAAGTCAACAGATATTTTCATTTATTTCAATCTTGTTTAAAGATAGCATAGTAATGCAACATTTAAGGACAAGAAAAGTTTGTTGATTATGAGCATAAAATACATTATCCTTTAAAAACTTAATCAAGATTCATTTAAAAAATAAAAATACTTTTGACTCAGTCAAATGCAAGTCTTCAATGTATTTTTAATTAAATTAATTTAAATGAGCTTTATCAATCAACAAAGGTTATTAATTTTGCTTTATTTTAATTATTAAAAGCATTTAATTTTGATTGAGTTCTATTTTAAACATAATAAAATCAAGTTTGATTATCTAAAAAAAACAAGACATCACTTTAATTAAAGTTTGCTATTCTTATTCTATCATTAGTTTCTATCTTAAAGAATGCTTTTTGACTTCAATAACATTAAAATTCTGGGGAATAAAATTAATTTTGTGGCAGTATACAATCAATGTAAAGAAACAAGATATTTGACAGTAATGTGGGGGAAATCATTTTTGTGTAGATATTTTTTAATGAAACTAAAAAGAATCAGATAATTTCAGTCAAATCTAGAATTTAGTATTTCAACCCAATGTAATTCTTCAGTTTTTTTTTTTTAATTTATAATAAGTAAAGATATACATGCTGATTAATATCCAGTAGTTGAACAAATTTGTAGAATGAGTTTAAATAATCATTTAACAATAATCAAAAACTTGTTTATTTTAAAAAGGTTCATTAAAAACTATTTTAGTCCTTTTAGTGTAATGTTGATTAGTAACAAGTGATGTTTCTATTAGTAACCAATACAAAATAAATAAATTCTTAAATGTTAGTGATTGTCTTAGAAATAGGGAGTTGACATTTCAGTATTACATCAGGGATATTAGTCTTTCCTAATTATGGGATAAGGGATTGTAGTTTGCAGATGAATATTTCTTTTTATAAATTAAACACTTATCTTTTGGTCAAAAGATAATAGCCTAATCCATGTGTTGTTGTAACTAATGTTCGTCTAATTTCTTCTTCATCACTTGCCTCAAACTGAAAGCCTGTAGGCAGAAAGTATTTTTACTTTTGAGATTATCGCTGACATTGTTTTTTTTTCCTAAAGTTTATGAAACAATGATCAATTAATTATAATAAAAATTTTCATCATATAGAAGTAAACTATATTCATAAAAATAATATAAAAAAATCAGCTCTATTGTTTATGATATTAATATATGCACTCAAAATTAAATATTGTTCAATACATTTAAGTATTATATTTGATATAAAAATTCTCATATAAAAAATACATTCAGTCAGTTAAGTGCCATATGTGATACACACTTTGGGCAATCATGTCTGGAAAGAGATATGACTGACTGGGCAGAAGATTATCCTGCAGTAGGTTACCATTGCTTTCTGTGGTAGACTGGTTGCCTGCCAAGGCTATAGAACCCAATCAGTCCTGTTATTTAACCCATAACTGGAGGACCTAATTTTTTGGTAGTATCTTACTTTGCAGTAAGCATATTCTAGGTCTGACTGACAAGAGAGCAGGCATAATATTATTGTTGTCCTGATTAAATCTCTCATATGTATGTAACATTACATTTTGTTTCATGTTTTAATTAAATTCAGGTTCAGGTCTTATCACTTACTGTCAGCCAGTGAATTGTGTAGCCTTGAGACAGCTTTCCAAATGTTGACTACATTCTCACACATGGATGAGAATGTAAGCAAATTGCTTATTTTCTTTCTGGGGTGGGTGTTTATATATCTACTTGTGTTTTTTTTTTTCTGTTTTTGTTTGTTTTTTTTTTTTACCATATGCAGCTGGACCAATTATGTCAGGGTTGCCACTAATATTGGATGAATTGCAGATCTTTACCCCAAGCTAGGAATTTATTCCAAAGTTAATATATTTTACTGCTATAAATCTCTCTCTCACCATTTTCTTTTTGGGAAGAGCATGATCATGACTCTCCAAATTTCAGGACAAAAGTATTCCAATTACAAATGGCTACAGATAGAAGACACACCAAAGGAATGACAAGGGAAAAGTATATTATTTCAATGAATAAATACTTTAGATGATTTTCTTCTTAAAATTATACTGTCAAAATAAAAAATGATAACCAGAAGCATATTTTAAAAGATGAGTGTACTCTTAAAAAAAAATACAACAAATATTCAAACAGCATGTGCTTGTGATCCTATAATGTGGTTGCCATTATGAAGAACCTAGATAGTGAACTTAATAAAAAAAAAGTGTGTGTGTGTGGGGGGGACATTTGGTAAAGAAGCAAAAGGTAAATCAGTGGCATAAAGAAGTCCTCTAAATCTTAAGGGTAAATTAAAAGCCAGTTTTAGGATCAGGTTAGTTCAGGATCAATTTTGCTCAAACCTACCGTTCCTGATGGTCACCGTTATTTTTGAAAACAGATCTGTTAGCTGCCGGTTACCACCCAAAACATCCGCAAATAACAGGCTCCATTTGACTTTTGTTTTTTTTGTTTAATTGAGACATGCAGAAGAAGAAAGAGATAAGAAATAAACTTTGATGAACTTGCATTTTCTTTCTTTTTTAAACATACAAAGAGGTGCTGAAAAGTTCTTGATACACCCAAGAAAAAAAAAATTAAAACTAAAACAAATCATGCTTGGTCAGGTTGCTGGTCAAGCCAAGAAATTTTCAGCACACCTTCATATGAGTGTATTTTGTATATGTATTTCTTACAGTTTTATTTCAAACTCTAAATAACATCTAGTCATTTTGAGGATTAACAAAAAAAATACCAAAAGGAGCTCAGATAAATATTGTACTATATTTCTAGATATGTGGAAATATTTATTCAAGGTGTCAAAGAGATGAAAAGATGCCAAAAGTGGTCAACAGAAATCTTATGATTTTAAAATCTCTAACATTTCAGTGCTGTTCATCTAAAGAATATAATTTATCTAAATGCATTTTCTTTCCTATCATTATTTATACATGAACTGGATAAGAACCCTTTTTTTCCTAACATAAATCCAGGTACTTATATTTTTCACTAGTGTATGCTGACATGTTGAAAGTCATGGGATAGGTGCCTTTTATTGTTTAGAATCCTCGCTAGCCAATCAAACTGTAGCAACTTGACATGACCTCTTCACCATGTCTCATAAATACATTATTGAGGAAGATTAGGAATCTCTATTTGGCCTAATCCCAAAACAATTCTGGCCAACATGGGCTTCACAACAAAGTGCACTGTTTTTGTTCTTTTTAATAAATCCTCTTTGTTGGGGTACATCAGATCCATGAACAATAGCAAATGGTTTTGAAACACTGCAACATAGTGGTTACTGGTCAATGATACTTTTAGGTAGACTAGTAGACCCCCACCTCATACCATTATGAAACAGCCACCAGCCTGCATGGTGAAATGTTCACAACTGGAGGCCCTGGCATCATGGGGCAGCCTACATGATGAATTGCTTGCAACCGGGGGCCCTGGCATCATGGGGTCTGCACAGTACCTGAACCCAACAGAATTATGATTCATCAGACTATTTCATCTAGTGCTAGTCTTATAGGATCCAGTTAGCAACATGACAAGCACAGGTAGGCACTGTAACCCTGACCACGTCATAATGCTAGCAGGGTGATTCTGATGAGTATTCTGTTCCCATATCCTAAGGAAGTTAAAGGAAACTGAACAGACTTGTTGGATTTGTCTGGTATCTCCATGGAATATGAATGTGATTGGAGCTAATGTTGTAACAGATGCTTCTAACCAGATAACTTTGGTCATTACCAACCAGTGACTGGTCATGTTTTCCATTGGGTATTCTTGGTGCACATGATACTATAGACTGACTGATATCAAATGTGTCGTAAATTTCAGAAATAAAATGCCCCATTCATCTAACAGCCACTATCATGTTCTGTTCAAACACTGATAATTCAGGCCTTCTTGCCATGAGCAGCCTAGCTGTTGCTAGACTGCAAATAATATAGGTTTGGGCATTTTTATGATCCCATAAAAATGGTGGCACATACAGTAACCAATATAAACTTCTATCCCATGACTTTTATCATGCCTGTATATGTAATTGCAATCTAACAATGCCTGGTAGCTTTTTATTTATTTTTTTTTTTTAATATTCTGATCTAAAAATTTTAGTAATTTTATAAAGCATTACCCAACAAATCATCAAGCTAGAGTTAGTAAGCTTTGTTTATAAATGGAGTTACTACAAGTGCTATTGGGCATTGTCAGATGCTAATTACTACAAAGTCAGTTTTCAGAATAAAACAAAAACAAAGCAACACAAAAGAAAAATATTTTGTGAAGAGCTCAAACACAATTTATACTAATAAAAGGTGCTACTGAAACTGTTAGGAAATTTGAACAGCATGAATAAACTGATAATACAACCTTTTACTACTGCCCTTTGTGAGATCACTTCATATATACCCAAGGGGATTATTCTGATAGATGAGATGCTACCCAAAAGTTTCCACTATCTTTTGTTAACTCTGGAAAATTTTACTGTAATTTAAAATAAAAGTACATTGTAATTTACATTAAAAAAATGACTTTCACTGCTTAAGATCTAATGTAAGTATAATTTAAATTCTATCTATCTATCCTTTTTTTTATTATTTTTTTTTATTTATCTTTTTGGATATTTTGCAATGAAAAATAAAAATGAGGCTAATCGAAAAATTTCTTCACCATATTTCAAATACTTCATTCTCCAGCTGCCTTCAAGTAGATTTTTTTTTCTGGAATCAGGTCTGTTTGCTCAAACAAATAGCAATCAAATTGAAATGAATTACAAAAACACCACTCACCTATATTAGACACCCAACAGTGTGTCTAGGATGATGTTGAGAGACTTTTCAATTTGCAATAAATAGGGGTCTTAATAAGAGGGAGCTTTAAAATCATTTAAAGGGTCAAAAATTAATAAACAGTGTGCTCTTAATAAACTCAGTATGTGAGTGGGAGAAAATTTCTGAAAAATATAAATTAATGAATGTCTTCCCATACACAGTCTATTAAATCCTTCAGAGTACTGGATATGAATCATCTTTAAACTCTTCACAAGGTTATTTTCTTGATTTATTTTCCTCTAATAATCATTCCTTTTTTAAGAGATCCACTAATATAAGCATTTGAACAGAAATTTACCTGAAGCAGGCTGGAGAATGAAGTGGCCAAAGCGTTGAGAAGAAGAAAAAAAAAAGCAAAGATAATGAAAAAATTCAAATAACTTGACAGTATTTAAATCAATTACAGAGAATAATCAGTCAATTTTAAAATTTATATTTTATGCATTTGTAGGTTTGACATAAGACATCAAACTAATACTGACAGGTTTATATTTTCATTTCAAATGTTTTTTTTTCTCAGAAGAGAAGTTACACTGGTGGTAGAATGTATAAAAGTTAGATGATAACTGATGTATTTGTAAAATAATTGCTAGCAAATTTTCTGATTGTTCTTGAAATTAAATTTTGTGAACTTTAAACAAAAAATGGCTTTGAATTTAGGAAAGCAACTTAGTCTTTTCTGTGTTCAGCTGAAATCAATAAAAGCCACTTCAGCAAGCATAATATCATGTGACTTGACATTTTTTCAGAAAATATATTAATCAATTTTACAAAAAACAAAGAAAAAATTCTTGCTGGTTGTATTAAGACAATCAGTAAGAACAAGTTTGAAATAATAAATTAAAAACATTGTCAGGCTGGTTCATTTGATCAGTTTCAGTTCTGATTAGTATTCCTGACTTCTGAAATCATAAGAGTGAAATTATGGAAAACTGCAGAGGATCATAACCTGTGGAAGCAGATAGTAATTAGAAAAAATTATGAGACATCGGTAAAAAACAAATAGAAAAGAGAGATCAAGAAAAAATTATGATGATGAGAAGATGAAAATAGAAAAAAGTTAAGGTTAGTGAAGCTAAGCTTAATAGATAATAGTATAAGCAATATATGAGGTATGTACAAAAGTTTCTATAGTCAAGCCTCCAAGTTAGGGGTGTTCAAAAGTTCCCACTATATTTTTTATAAAACTTTTCTTTTAAACTCTAAAATTTATTACATTAAAAGAATAATGTTAGTTCCCTAGTGCATATAATTAAATGTTCAAAAGAAGAAATAACAGAATTTACCATAAAAAAAAATCTGAAAAATAATTTTTCACCTTTAAAAAAAAAAATGAGTAGAATTCAAAACAATACTTGCTTAAAATAATTTGCATTGAACTTGGTTTTCTTAATAATATCCAGGTTATAAAATAACCAACAGGCAGATATTTTAAAGTCATATGTTAATATTTTCCTGAAACTTGAGGGCACCTATTTGAATTTATAAATATGAGTAAAATCATAAAATAATTTAAATCCACCCAACTGAATAAATATTATACTTTAATGACATAGTCAATAGATTTTATAAATACATCCCATTCCAATAATGCTTACTTTTATTAGATAGTCTTATATAATGAATAAAATAAGATACAAACTATTTAAAAATGTGTGTTCTGATAATAAATACATACATGAGCATGTGCTGAAAAAGTTCTTGGCCTGACCCAAAAAGATTTTTAAAAATATCTTATGTTTGGTTATTTTTGAAGTGGGTCATGCTGGGAACTTTTCAGTACCTTCTCATGTTTGTGCACAAATTGTATACCTTATGATTTAACTTTATTATGAATGCTACAGTTCATAATAAAGTTAAAAAGATCTATGAACCAAATTATGAGACATATAATAATAAAAATATAATTTAAATAAGAGCATTTTTTTAATACAAACTGAGTAAGATAATCATTTAAAAATAGAAAAGCAAAAACCATTGGGTCCTTTAGACAGTTACTTTTTGTTTTATTGTCCCTCCAATAAGTGAGTTTCAATGAGCTAAAGAATTGATTTTTGTTTAAATAATACAATATCTAAAAACGTTCATTTTGAGGGAACCAGCTAAAACATTGAAAGGTAATTAAAGAGTAGCTAAAATGAAAATGTTTGATTTTTAATAAATATATCAACAATTTTTAGTGTGTGTAGTTAGTTTTTGGTGATATTTAAATTAGATCTGTATTCAGTAGTATTCAAAAGTGTACAATACATTTATATTGTAGAACTTTTCAATATTTTTCATTTGGAAATGAGTTATTTCCATAACCTTGGTTTCAACCTTTTGGTCTATTCAGGTGATTAATCAGAACTGATTTTTCAAACATACAAACTTTATAATTTTTTTCATTTCACATGTGGGTTCTTTGTTTTTGATTTTGTTAGCTGCATAGTATAATAGGGTCAGTTGGGCACTGTCTGTGAGAAAACAAGAGCAGCATAATGCAATTTACGACACTAGAAATTTGGAAATGGCATGTTGTATTAATTGGCATTTCCTCCAGAATCTCCAATATGAACATTTCAGAGTGTCTGGGTGTCAATTAGAGAATTTGTAATCATCATCATCAGATTCATCAAACTCTTTCTAAAGGTACAGCAGCTCAGAAAATTTTGCAACAAATTTGATCATTCTGATAAAAGAACTCTCAGAGTCAACACGGGAACCTACATCAAGTGCCTTGAGAAGAAAGCTACCCTGAGTCAAGAGGATGGCTGCTGGAAGACCATATGTCTGGCAACAGGACTCTGAGAGCCATGACCAGGTTCTTCTGCTTGTGTGGCATGATGTAGACAATTTCTGCAATCACATCACCCCTTTCATCTGGCCCCTAACTCTAGACTTCAACTTCCTTGATTATTGTGTGTGTGGTGCAGTTGAGTGAAATACCAATAAAACATCTTGTAATACTAAAGATGAAATGAAGGCAAGGATTATGGCAGCATTTACCAAATTAAATAAGGAGACTGTTTAAAAGAGTTACATGAGATTGCGAAATTGTTTAGTCAATGGTTGAAGCCAATGGCGATTTTATTGAATAAATTTACTTTTTCAGATTTCAAGATACTTTTTTGTAATTTTGGTAAATATATCTGAAAATAATGCCAACATCTCATTTTGACATTTTTGTGTAATTTAGACAAATTTATCCATTGCACCATATATATATATATATATATATATATATATATACACACACACACACACACACATACAGTGTGTGCGTGATTAATATATTTGTTGAGCTTTACTTCATCTAAAGATTTACATCAACAACTGAAGAAAGTATGTTTTAATATTTTTCATATTCTACTAGCAATACTGTACCTCAATATTCATATGCTGTTAAAATATATTGATTTATTCATCTGTTGTCCTCATCTTAGCTTGTGAGTTGAGAGCTGTCTTGAATTCAACTATCCATGCTAGGAAATACCTAATGAGTTAATGCTTTGTTCATCCTTTTGATGCCACTTCTTGTTCCACAGAACCAAGCTATATGAATTTTTACCACCTTACCAAAGGATTTTACTCACAGCTTCCAGATAAATGGCATGGACTTAATGAAAAAGGTATTGTGGTGTGGTACAGTGAGTGGAAAATCAGTAGAACAATCAACAGAAGAATAAATTAATGCATAATAGTAATTTCTCATCTCAAGAATTTGCTGTTTTATTATCATTGAATGCAAATAATAATTTTCTCCTCTAACAATACTGTATGCATTCATACATTGAAATCATTATTGTAAAAACTAGGATGTATTTTTCAAAGTATTTCCCTCACATCTAAAGGAACCAAAGAGATTTGCCAATATGTCTCAAAATATACATAATGCTAAACCATAACAAGATAAGCATCATAACTCCAAATTTCACACATTTCACCAAGCAATAGACAAAACTTCAGTTTAGTTATCAAAAACCTTTTAAAATTTGTTTTAATTTTACTGAAATTTTTACAGATATTTAGTTATTTAAACATGTATAGGCTGTTTTTTATTTCTGTATTTATAAAGATCATAACTGTATATGTAATTATATATTCAAATTAATTTATCACTTTTATACTCGTATTTTGTACAGTGATTCCTTTGGTGTTTGTTAACTTGTATCTTCTGTAACATCAACCATAAAGCCTAATATATTTGGCATCATTCAAAATAAAGATCAAAATGGCATCATTCAAAATAAAGATCAAAATGTATGCTGTCAATCTGGCAACTTTCCTTCTTGTGCACACACATACACACACGGTTGTTCAGCATGTTGAATTTCAGTCATGGCCCACTTGCATAATACCAAAAATGAATATGTAAAGTTTTTAGTTAATATGTGATGTAAATGGGAAAAAATGAAACCTATTTTAACGTGATTAATATAGTTTTGTAACTCTTCTATTTATCATTTTAATGTAATATGACTTTTTCAGGCAGATAATTTTGAGTGAATGAAATTTCAAGTTAAAGCTAGAAATGTGTATTATTCAATTAATAAAGATGGATTTTGATATAATATGAAAAATAAAGAGATTTCATAAACATTCATTTTTCATCCACTTTGGCTGATTATTACATTTTGGAGTATTTCACTTGAATAGTGGAATAGATGACAAACCTCTGTGCTCTTACACATATAGCAATAAAAAAAGAAAAGGGTATTTTGAATTGTTGGGTCATTTCAATATCAGAGATGAAATCCCTCAAGTTGTGAAAAGCTAGAACCTCAATCCTCTAAAACAAATTTCTAAACAACTGAGAGAAGCATAATTTTTGATAACTCAATAACTGAAGGTTTGCTTCTGTTCTGATGTGCAAGGTGACAGTTTTTACATAAGAGAGACAAGAACATTTTCATTCATACATGAAGCATGAGAATTATTCAAAATGCAAAAAAATGTGTGTACATCAGCTGGAACCAATTTCTTGTGATATTTTTATGAATATGTCTGTGTTATTTCTGTTAAAGCTTAGCTTTCTTAAACAAGTAAATAAGAATACTTGGCATGCATATTTTGTGGATCAGTTTGTTAATAATAAAAATTAATCTTCAAAGAGAGCACACATTAAAAAAAAACACATGTGCTTTATTAACTTCAGTAACTATCAAGGGTAGAAGTGAGTTTGATTCTCACTGAGGGCTTAATTAAAATGGCATTATCAAAAGAAGAACGGTACACAAAGTGATTAAGGATAATTTTGCTGTTGTAATGATTAAGCTTTTATACTTTAAAAACTACGAAAGACATGATATGAGTGATGTAAAATGTTCACTGTATAATCAAATCTGCATGAATAATACTCATCACTGAACTAAGGGACAAGGGAGACTGTTAGAAAGTAGATACTACTTTGTGTAAAATACATTTTTCCTCTCATTATGCCACATATAGATAAATGTTACATAAAATAAATACATTTTTCATATCTGGAAATAGATGTCATTTGTAATGTATCAGCATAAAATGAATGTATTCATGTATTGTATTAGATAGAATATCATATAAACATATACTTCTTATTCATATCCATAAAAAAATTCTCCAACTTATACATAGCAACTATCACCATTTTAAATAAGAGAATCTGAAGGATGTTAAACACAAGGTCAGATATATAGATTTCCAGTAAAAAATTGCATAGAGGTATGGATATAAATTAACAAGTCTGAGTTTATATCAATTGAAACACAGTGCACATGCATGCATCTCATTAAAGGGTTGTTTACCAATTGGCCAATGCATATAATTTCATCCTGCTTGCATTTTTCAGGTCCTATTAAACTTGTCTTGAAGTAAGCATGTTTTTCTGTGGTATTGTAAAAGTGGACACTTCAAAAAGAAAACAAATCTTTGTTGAAATTAATCAAAAATATGGCTGTATCTTTCTTTCTATTGACTGAAGCCTATGAAAAGAATGCATATTAAATACAAATGTATTTTGGATGAAAAGATTATCATGGTTCATCTTTGACATCACAAAATCACTTGTTCTGATTTTTCTGCAGAATAATCTGCTTTTCAGTGTTTTTAATGATAGAGACCATTGCAATTATTCTGATGCTGAAATGTCTATTTATTTATTAGTTTTTAACAATATTCTTGATGTTGGAGATGATGCACATCAACATCTGCAATGATGATTATCTTCAAGTGGCACAAGAGATTTGGTGAAAATTAATACATATGCAGATTTATTCTTTGCCCATGAACTTTACTTACAATATGAAATGATTTGGTAACTGTTTTGCTCATTTTTGCCAAAAATTTCAAATTGATACATTTGCTTATTTTTTGGATTGGTCATTTTTATGACACATCAGAAAAACATGTCTAATTCAAGAAAATAAACAGATTGAAATATTTTGAAGTTTTTTATGTCAGCACATAAAATAACCAGTTTGGACTGATATATGTTGAACCACATGGTATACTATATAATCTTATAATATCATATTTTATGTATATATATATATATATATATATATATATATATATATATTGTGGTGAAAGACTTTCAGTGAATATATTGATTTTTATAACTAATGTTATGGAATAATATTAATTTTCAAAATTATTTTTTTGCAACCAGGCGCCTGTGAATGTATGTTAGCAGAACCAATTTTTTTTTTACAGCTCTTGTGTCGTTGGGTTTGAAACAGATAAGAGATCAGCAATAAAATTCAATATGATCACTGAAAGCAGTTATTGATTACTTCTTAAAAATTAAATTTAGTATTAAATATATGTATTTTCCTGACATACATATGCACTTCGATATATATTCACCAAAAAATGTAAGCTAAAGTAGACAACACTTTAAACAAATCAAAAATAATCTCTGGCCATTTTCTCTTCTGAAAAGAATTTCAATTTCTTTAAAGACACCATATTGTGGAAACAAACTGCGGCTTCTCAGAGGCAATTTAATTGCCAAAGCAAGAAACTCAATTCATCCCTTTAAGATATTTTCTGATGCTTATTTTTTATTTTATATAATTTATAAGAAGTTAGATTTTCTGTTCATTTGTTTCAACAATTCAATTTCTTTGATGTTTCTCTTGTAATTTCTTGGCACATCTATTCTACAGCCTGCTTCAGATGATTAAATTCATAAAGAAAGAAAGCTATAGAATTGATTGTCTGAAACATTGTGTTGTTGATATTTTTATCACAAAGTTAACTTTTCTTTAAAAAGTTTGGGGGAATCACCTCAAAATTATTTTTTTAATGTGACAATACCTATTCTGCTTTTAAATAAATTTTCTTAATTTCTAGTCATAAATATGGCAAGGAATATTTGCCAAGAGTTTGATTGTTATGCACAGTTTAATAAAAGCCTTGAAAATATTTTGGTGCTGAAAATGTTCATAATGAAATATTTTTCAACCTTTAAATATAATACAAATTACAAAAACAACGCCTTATTTTATTATGTTCATGGTATGAAGTTGAGATTAAAGCTTTCTGCAATAATGCATTTTTAAACTTGTTACAGATAGCAACTGAGCAGCAGTCTGATACAAAAATGCAAACAAAACAGAAGTATATCATTGCAAAAGAAATTGCATTCATTTCTGAACATTTTCAGAGACCAATCAGTAGATGAGAGCACAAATGGTGGGTAAATTATTCCAGGAGTAGCAACAGCAATATGTGACACAGGCTACAATTCAGATTGCACTGCACAGTTGCCAATCTATTAAATGTCCATTGCTAGGGAAAAATGAGGAAGTCAGGAGAGAAGACTAAATTAAAAAAAATAATGTTTTATAATTGAAACTTTCTGTCAAACAGCATTATTGTTCTATCTGATGTTTCTGTGGAAATAAATAGAAGACATTATGTTTTTAACATTCCCCATTAATAGATATGGTGAAATAGCAGATTTTGAAAAGAAAAGAGAAAATTTTAAACATTTTTTTTTAAACATTTGCTTTAAAAAGGCTGATTTATTTTTATTTTGAATATTCTAAATGTTTTTTGCTTCAACTTTGAGTTATTCTATTAAAAAAATAACTATCAAATAAAATGTCACCTATTTACTGGTTATATTTATCAAATTTGGGTAAACTTAAGTTTTTGTGACTATTTATAGTTTATAAGCAACTGAGATATTTTCTTCCATGATTAGGAATGTTTTCCATTTCATAAAAAACATGTTTTACCTAATTTTGATTAATGTTGTCAGCATTTTTTCTATTTGAAATTAAATTTACTTGCCATCATACAAAAACTTTGTTTAATTCTATTTTGCACATTATCAGCTATTCAATCATCTTTGATAATTCATGTTGAGAGGTGAATATTTAATTTTGTTATATTAAATGCATTATGTTATTCAAAAATATGAAGTTAGGTTCAGTACGAGAACTTATCATATACAGTAAACAGAAAAAAATAATTGTATCTTGTAGTTCAAAGTTAGATATACCAACAAATATAAGTATCATGCTTAAGATTCTTAATTCCAACCTCCAAGAGTATCCAATATAAAACAAATATCTTCTTTGAAAGGATTATTATAAATTATAGTTTAGAACATGTACACTTTGTAGTAGATTGTAATTTGTCCTTTCAATATTGAAACAAAATGTACAATGTCTCATCAGGTAGTAAACACTATGTTTTCAAAAAAATAGCATTTGCCAAGTTCAAATCCAGTTGAATTCCTTGCATTCACTTATGAACAAATACAACTTGTGAAACATACTAATCCATCTATTTCTTCTAGTTATGGGTTAAATAATAGGATAGATTAGATTCTATAACCTGGACTGGCAATCAGTTTACCGCTGAAAGCAATGACAACTTACTGTGGGATAATCTTCTGCCCAGTCAGTCATGTCTCTTTCGACACATGATCGCCCAAAGTGTGTATCACGTATGGAACTTAACTGACTGACTGAATGTAATAGTTGAAAACACGATTAAGGCTTCTACTGGGCATAAAGTGGGGGATCCGTTTATTACTTCAAAACAATATAAAATTACTATTTAATATTATAATACACCTCTTCCTCCTCTAGCTATGAGTCAAATAATAGAACAGATTGGCTTCTATAGCTTTGATTGGCAACCAGTCAATCGCAGAAAGTAATGACAAACTACTGTGGGATAATCTTCTGCCCAGTCAGTCATGTCTCTTTTGAGACATGATCGCCTAAAGTGTGTATCACATATGGAACTTAACTGATTGACTGACCTGATGAGACATTAATGTTTTGAACGTTGTTAATATTTTCTTTGTTCTTTATCCACTTGATATATATATAATCCCTATGTCGATGGTACAATTTGAAGTTTCATGTGTTACGCAATCATCATACTACATTGAACACTATATATATATATATAGTTATTTAGAGGAAACTGTAGGACAAAATGGAAACAAACATTTATTTGTGACATGTTTCATCAGTTAAGACTTCATTGGACTGGGTTTGTTAATATTTTGACTACACATGTGCATGAATGAGAGATGCTGGTAGTTTCAAATTTTTATTGAAATAATTTTTTCCAACCTGGACAAATTCATCTATATTCTTTTTCTATATATCATTTTTTTTTTTTTAAATATCCCACATTGTAATAACAAAAAATCTACCAAGAATGGTGTAATATTTCACCAGTTTGCATCGTGCCTCGTTTACAACTCGAGTGTATGGGGTCTATGATACACCTGAACCCTACCATAAGCCTGAGACAACTAGAGTTACAACATGTGGTGTAGTTCAATGTGCTATGAGATCTGGGTACAATTTTCACAGGTGATGCACTGTATCTTGTGCTATAGTGTTCAGACAAGGTTCCCACATATGTTTTCTGCTTTCATATCCCATAAAAACAGAAGAATGCTGAATGGATCTAGTAAATGATTGTCTAGTAGCTCCTGGTATGTAATTTAACTCTTGTTGTAACAAACATGCAGCACAATTATATATTCTCTGATCATTAAGCACCTGTGGTTAGTTACTGTACTATCTACAGTGAGCAGTAATGCATTTCATCAGGTATTCCCAGTACACATGTAACACTGTGGGAACATTTGACATCCCTTGATCTACAATTTTAGAAATGAAATTGGTGCCAGATAAACAGACTATCATGCCCTGTTAGAACTCAGATAATTCAAGTTACTTTCCTATGAGTAGCCCAGTTCGGGCATTTTTATGATGTCAAGGTATGGTGGCACCACCTACCATAACACTTATATCCCTTGACTTTTAGTACTTCATTGTATACAACCATCTATATGGGTGCTTGCATATTTATATTTGGTTGTCTAAGACAAAAAAAATATTAAGTTAGATTTGTTTGTGAAGTGAACCAGGTAACTTCATCTCAGACAATATAATGAAGCTTCCAGGAGTTAAACAGAGTGGTTGCTTCCATTCAGCCAAGGAACCTCAGCATCGGATAAGGCTAAATCTGCTTCACCCAGTCACATGCTGCAGCTTACAAGCCTATGGGGCTCTTTTTAATATGGAAATGTATCTTCACCAAGTATAGAAAATGTCTCCAACTCACATTCTTCATGTTGCGAAAAAAACCCAGGACTCGCTGTCTCCAGTTTTTTGAATATGCCTTTGGATTTATCTGTTATGACTCTGGGATTTCAGCTTCAAGCAGACTGATAAATATGAATTCCTGTTCAAAAGTATTATACAAACAACTCTTATTTCATCTCCTTTTCATTCTGCTTGTTGTGCAGATGTGTTATATTTTTTTTTGTATTAGACACATGTAAATATATACATATATTTTTGTATATGACTTAATGATATAAAACTTTTCCTGATGATAAAAATAAATGATTGTCATTCATTTTTGCTTTAGCCTTCCCTTCCATTCATGAGATAAAGTGTTATTATTCATGGTTATAATAATGGCCATAATGAATGAAATAAAAATGGGAAAATATTCTATTAGTTCACCCATTAATAGTATATTTGAGTAAGTTATGATCATAAATGGAACTAACTTTTAACCATTTATTTGTACTTTCATTTATCAGTATTTAAAAGAATGAGAAGATTAACCAAAGTGATTCATTTAAAAAAACAATTTGATTATTTTGTAAATGGAATTTCAATAAAATTATAGAGAGGAAAACTACTAATAAAACAATAGTAATAGAATGAATAGATTGGCTATTGAGATCATAGACTACTAACTTGTTTATGTTACCTATAAGAATTACATACTGTTATGTCTTGCATTTATTTTATGTATGTTGTATTGGCAAAAATCCTGATAGTTATTAAGAAACCACTTTTTATCTTATTTTTCATTTTGCTTGCAGATTTTCATGTCCAGAAACTTAACTTTGATCTGGAGAGTGAGAGTGTTTTTGGACATCGATTTCATAGCTCTAATTAAAACAAAGCTGTTTAAATAATCATTTTGCAACATACTGTTTTTTATTTTCAGAATCAGGAAAACTGATCTTAAAAAAAAAAAAGAAAAACAATGTTGTTGAATACATTGAAATCCTGAACTATATAACTATGAACTATATAACTTTTTTTTCTTTTTTTTTTTTTTTTTACAGAGAACCAGTTCTTGAGAATCCCTTTTAAATTTTAAATTTTGTTATTTTGCATTGTAGAATTTTGTAAATGTCACAAAAATTCAAGTTTTGTGCATTATTCACAAAAACAATTTTTGTTTTAGTTATCATTTGATCTAAAGGCAAACTAATTTACTAAAATAAAACAGCAATGTAATTAAATTTAATGACTACTACAAATAACCAACAAAGATTTGACTTATTCTTCTGAGATCAACTGAGCACAAAAACTTGTACCAAAACTTTACCTTCCACTATCTCCTTGAATTTGTATTTGGTCTGTTCTTATATGCAAAATGGATGTTTGAATGTATGCGTAAAGAAATATCACATGTCTAAAAAAAGACCAAATTTTTACTATGATTCAAGTATAATTTCAACAAAAGCTACACTATCGAAACCAATGGAACAAAATTTTTATTGAAATATATACATACATAAAAATACAGTATTTCATGTCATAAAATGTGCAACTTTTGAATAAATCTCAGAGCAAGCATGCATCACATTAACATGGCAATGGAATTTTCTGAGAGTGAAGACATTAGTCATAAATTGTCAAAAATCAAATATTCAATAACACTGAATAAACTTTACCTAAGCAGTAGAATTTTTCTACTTTCATTATTTTTCTTTAGGTTTTTCATTTTATATCTTTGTATACAATGCACGCCCTAATTTTTATACTAAAATTCAGGAAGAAATAACATCAAAATACTTCAAAGGTTTTAATGGAAGAAACAAAGACTTGTTATGGCATTAAAAACTCTGTATGTATGTATATATGTGTGTGTGTGTGTGTATATATATATATATATATATATATATATATATATATAAATACACACACATATACATATGTATACATTCACAAATTTGGTATGTAAGTACTGGAAAATTGTAGGTGTATTGGACAAACAAAGAACTTCTGTAAACTACAAAGTGGTTCTGATGCTTGAATATGGCTACACAACTTTCACTCATTTATTCATCAGAACATAAATGTATTCTCACACATGAGACATATAGAAATACAATTATATACACATTTGCATATTCAAGTCTCTTTTAGTCTTAATATAAACAGCTTTTAAAAATAAAAGAAAAAAATTGAAGCCAAGCAGAAATGATTGGAAACATTATACCCTCCAAAGAAAATGAACAGTATCATTTCACATTTATTCAACATTGCCACATGCAGAAAAGGTCATTCATACTTTAAATTGTATATTATTTACAGTAACATCCATGCTAAGCTATTGAATTTAAATCATGCAGCAATTTATCATCTGTGAAAAAAGGGCTCTGTAAACAAACAGAAAATCTTACACTAATGACCTTAAGTCAGAGAATTAAATAGTTTTTGAATTCTCAAGAATGTCACTTTGATCATTTTTCAAAAATCTTAGCAAAATGTTTTGGCAAAACAGAGTTTTATTAGTTGGCCATATTTTGTTTTCCTATTGGAAATAATTAAAGCCCGCCCAACATTATATTTTGGGGACTTAAGTTAATTTGTTTATATTCAGGGATGTAATCTACCAAAGCATATGCCAGGAATGAAAAAGAAACATTCAATAAAGTAAATTCAAAAACTTGTTTTCAGTGTTTGGAAAATATACTAAAGCAAGAAGAATAAATACTTCTGGTTTTATTTATTATATGTTCATTTTGTATCTTGTTACTATCTGGTGGTTTTGAGCATGATCAAAAATAGTTTGCAGTTAGATTTATAGAATTACAAAAAACAATAAACAAAAATCAAAATGAACATGTAACAAAAAAAAAAAGAAAAATAATCCCACCTGTTACCAACAAAACTTTTAATCTAAAATATACCAAAACTATTAAATAACCAAAGCAATAAGCCAGTAAGAAATTATTTAGTTTTGGCTATCTTAGTAATACTAAACGTTTTATGCTAAATATTCAAACACTTACGTCTATAGAGCTAAAGGGAGGTAACTGTGAAACTACCATGAAATCCCTTCTATACTAAATAACAACATAAAACTAGATTTTCTAATCACTAACCTAATAAAAAGGAAATGGATGGAGGGAAGGAAGGAAGGAATGAAAAGAAATCAATTCAGAATTTTCATTTCTTAGATACAAACCATAAAAACAGTTGTTTCTTTTGTTTTTTAATAATTTCAGTATTTCTTAAAGCTGAAGAGAACTGAAGTTTTTCATTTATATATAAAGATCTCCCCACCAAAAGAAAAATAAATTGTGGGGAGCTACAATTGCCTCCATCCTGAGGAACATGACACACAGATTTCTCTGAAAAGTTCTCATAGTGAGTGATAAAGAGATGGAAATCTCTCATATATCTATCTCAAGATAGAGGTTGATTAAAGAGAAGTTGTCATATAATTTGCAATCATAGCTGACTACTTTCAAATATCTTTAAATTTGTATGGGAATAAGCTGGTATTGTCAATAGACATAAGATATTTGCATTAAAAAAAAGTTTGAATTTTTATCTTTTTGGTTTGTATTTGATAAAAATTCTGAATTAGTTACAGAAATTTTGGAAAGAAAAGAAATGAAGAAAGGCAGAATAATGAAATGATTCAATAAAAAAAGTAAAGAAAAATACATCCATTGAAAGCTGAAAAATATGTTACTTAATGCGTTTTTAAGAAATCTATAGCTGTAATATTCCAAAGAATATTTTAAAATTAAACACATTACAATATTTACAAAAAAAAAATGGTAAAAAATATGAGACTAAAATAATAAAACTTCAAGTACTTACCTGTAGATCTCCCATACTGCTGTCTTCGGGTATCACGGTCTGCAGGTAGAACAAGTAAAACACTATACCAGAAGTCATTAAAGATCTTACACCTGGCCGACAGACAAATACATGCATGATAAACATTCTCTGCCAACAGGTGACAAACACAAAGCTTTGCAACATAACATATGACCAACAGTGAAACAGACATGAAAACAAAAACAAGGTGGGGATAAGATGACTTGGATGGTTACATCATAACAATGAAAATAACAACAGGACAACACAGTCTCAATGGTAATGATACTAGAGCAAAGTAGCAATAAGCAGATAACATTGTATAAAAGAATATTATCTGTTTATATACACTATATATATAAAAACTGAAACCAATATAGCATGATAACAGTAGTCATTGTTAATATATACATATAACATGATATAGCTAACAGCCTCACTGGTATAACTACATGTAACTTGTATTTCTATATGAGAAATAATTTTTATGACGAATCTGTTCATTATTTTGGCTTGTAATGATACTTTAGAAAAAAGTGAGTATTTTATTAAGAGAAATATAGTGGAAGGAATTTACAGATTGACACTCATCCCATAATGCAATCACTGAGGTTAGTAAAATATCATTATAAAAAGACAAGATTAAATTTAATTGGGATGCAAGAAAATCAGCACTTGTGCAGAGTATTCAAATTTATCAGCATTTTTGTTAACAACCTTATATATACAACTTGAAACCCTTCCTTCACAATTATAAAATGATTTTATGTGAATTCAGACTTACTACAATATATCAACAATTGAGCTTTGACTGTAATTCTGAGTAGTTGAGATACTTGATTTCTGATTAACTAGTCAACTATTTTCATTCAGGTAAAAATGACTATAAAACATAGTTCCCAATAAAGAAATGTAGAACATTTACAGAACCAAAACAAAGGATATACCAATTGACTGAGAATGATTGATACTTGTGTATGTCTTAAAGGACTATTTAAGATTGGAATGAATATATAAAAGCAGACATCCTGAGACCATACAAACAGAAAAATGTAGTACCAGTAGTTTTTCTATAGACTAGTCTTTCAAAACCCTCTTTCAATATTTACAAACATATATATTTTTTGTTTTTCTTTAATCCAAAGTGGAAGAGTAGGAAAGTAAATTCCAAGAACCTGGCCCCAATCAATATTAAAAATTTTTAACATTAAAAAGTGATGCAGGCAGAGAGCTCAATGTATTAAGAATACAGAGCCAATATAAATTAGAGAAAATTTTCAAAATTCATAGGTGTCGGATGTACATTTCGACATAGGATCTCTAATAGAGACTCTACATCACGTCAGCGACATTGTTCTTCCAAATGGCAAAGGCCCTGAGTTAGAGTGTAGAGGGGTTTTTGGTTAACAACGGTCACAAAGTGGAAAAGGACAGAGCTGGTAGTCGCGGGGTTACAGGGTGTTGAAATAGTATATTTAGGAAGTTCATATTAGTATATTTAGGAGTTCATATTTTATAAAGATAGACAACTAAATGAGTTAAATTACTTTTTAGAGTTAAGATTTTGGGCTGTTTGAAGAGGTGTATTTAGGCGAGAAGGAATGGTTTTCAATATAAGATTTAAAATTTTTTTTTTTTTTTAGTTTATTTAATTAAACCTTTTAGGTATCTAATATTTTCTCTCTAATAATTTTTAAACTGATAACTTCCTGTAATTGGCATTTAACTTGCTTCTACCTAAAATAATGCAAAATAAAAGTTGATAGTTGTATTGTAAATAGAGGGATGATTTGAAATACTAGTTTTTTTAAAGTTTTATTTTTTAAATTTAAATCTATATTTTTTTAATATTGGAGGTAACATTAAAATGTAAACTAATGCTATCCTGTCATAATTTTGAAAAGTGAACAACATTGAGAATGGAAATAACTATTCAATCTTTTCTGTCAACTGAAAACATTGAAATTGTAATCTGAATTAATATAGACCTGTAACTATAATAAAAAATTAAGTCAATAGTAAAATTGCACAAAGACATGTAAACCACATTATACTTAAATTTAACAGCAGAGATTCTTCTAAGCAATGTGTTACATTGCAGTTATATTGTGAGTGAATGAGTGCTGTATTGAAATTGTATTTCGAATAGGTACCTTTGTTTCAGTTGGCAAAACCATTGAGTTTTAATCAAAAACATAAAACCACAACAAGGTTCCACCTGATATATTAACAAAGGTAAGACAACAGGGAAAGGGAAGCAAAAGTTTTCTGGTTTTAAGGATTTAAAAAGAAAGAAAGAAAAGTAGAGAAAGAGAAAATGAGAATAGAATAAAAATAAATATCAAAAAACATTCATTTTGTTCTTAGAAGATTTGGTAAGGGACTCCAAAAGATTTCATTTATGAACTTT
This sequence comes from Ascarosepion bandense, assembly GCA_037127315.1. Lineage (NCBI taxonomy): Eukaryota > Metazoa > Mollusca > Cephalopoda > Sepiida > Sepiidae > Ascarosepion > Ascarosepion bandense. Next base: position 75,427 of record JBBBDQ010002043.1, read on the forward strand.
AATAGAAACAGTTCAGTTGTCATTTGGCAACTTTAACAAACAGAAATTCTTGCTATTTCATACTGAGCTGTGTGTGTGTCTGTTTGTCTGTGACCTATTGGAATTTGTCATTTGCAGTTGATCCTTAGAACTGTAATGGCTAAAATTCTTGTTACTGGTAGCCAATAGGATAAGGGATTTCTCCAATCAAGTTTTCATTACTACAAATTCAGATTCTGCTGTTGGTGTTCAAGAAAGAATTTATGATGAAATGACTACATGTAAAAAGTATTACTTTAAATAAAAAAGACAGTGCTCAAATTAGTATGAACGATTGAAATTTTTGTCGTGATAACAATGATTTAATTGCCAAGTCAGGATATGGCTCTCTACATCTTCCTCATTTTTTGCTTTAATTACCTTAACCTTTTACTGCCCTCCTTTATCTCTGTTCTGCTATCTACTTACATAAACTAGCTAATCAGGAAAAAGAACCTAGAGAATTTAACACTCAGAGCGTATATTAAAGGCAAGGGAAGTAGATAGAAACAGCAAGTAAAGTAACATTAAGAAAACTGAAAATTTTGGGACACATAATTAGTTTTAGTTGACTTGCTGTTCCTATTTTCCCTTTGGACTTCCTTGCTGCTCCCAACTTCTATCTATGGTATTCTTAACATTCATTCATTGAACTACATCTTTGTCACTTCAAGTCTCTTCTTCAGCTATGAGAAAATTGTCCAGCACTCACTGCCATACAGAACATTACGTAGCTTTCCAGCTCTTTTCTTTGTTTCTAATATCTAATGATATTCTCCTATGTCTTAATACTTTGTCTAGTTTCTGAAAGACATCTCTTGCTATTCTTATGCACTTTTAGATTTCTATGTCACATTTTTCATGATCTGTTACTCCATTTCTCAGATAATTATAAACTTCTGCAACTTCTCACACATTGGCTGTCACTTTTACTGATGATCATGCATTCTGTCTTCTTCCAGTTAATAATCAGTCCTTTCTTCTTGTTTTTCCTTACTACCTTTCCTAAGAGTTCTTAAAGCTTCTTTGCCATCAATACAGTGTCATTTGTGTATCTTATGTTGTTAAGATCATGTCTTTTAGTTTCTTTTGGATAGTTTTGCTGCATTGTTAAATAAATTCCACAAAAATGCAGGTCTGTCTTCTTACTCTGTTTGTTTTTTGTGTATTCACTGGTCTTTGTACAATATTTTGGACAATCTATTGTACAGTATTTCTGAAGTGCATAATCCAGAAAGAAATAAAGAGAACCTTGTCTATAGTAAGCACACCAAGTGACCCAGTTCATTCGAGCAATAAAAAATATCACTTAGATCTGGGAATTCCTAAGACAGATTGAAGTCCGAAATAGATTTGTGCATTTTTTAAGTTCTTGCTTTACATTTCATTCTGTTAAAATGTTATGCCACATCCTGCCTTAGTGGGGAAGCCAGGTAAATATACCCAACTTAAGTACATGTATGACGAATTTATACACTTGCCCCATCAGGTGGATATACCAGGTCCTGTTGAGTCATATAAACTCAATCAGATCATCTATAGAATTTATGACAAAAGAAGAGGATAAAACTAAACATCGAGTTTTATCTAAATTTTAGTTGTAATCTTTCATTGTTGTTTTCAACACTGAACAAACCGTTTCTTTACACAAAGTCATTAGCATTGATCCTGCCAAGTTATAGAATTAAAAGGCTTAATTGTTGCACTGAGACATGCAACCTACTTACACTTTGTAGTTTCTATGATAAGAAATTAGAAAATGATCAACAGAAACATTAAGTATGTAAATGCAGGAAGCATACCATAAGAGGAGTGTCTGAGTGGATGTAAAGATTTGTAGATATGCCAACATCAGGGTACTTTTATGTAGCAAAACAATTTTTCCCAATCTCTTGAGTTGGTCTTTTACTGGAAAAGAGTTTGACAAAAGATTGCCTTTACTTTTCAACATTTACAGAGAATGTTGTAAAGGCAGATAAGGGAGAAAATATTTGTCCTCTTAAAGTGACATAATTTGAATAGAAAAATTCCCTATCTCAAAGTCATATGAAAAAAATCTGAGAAGTGTATGTAGGATTCTCTTTGGAATTAGATTCAGATAAGTAACAGAAAGCACAACTGGAAAGTGAGAAAATTGAAAGTGGCTGCATACATCAGTTTATTAGATAGCTGTGTGAGTCAAATAGATTTCAGTGTAGTATGATTTTCATTTTTGTTTTAATATTATAACTGCTTGAAGCAAATTATGTCTGGCTTAGGTTAGTGTCATTTGTTTATCTTATGAGGACAATAGAAAATGTGATGTCACTAGAAATTCTTCTTGACTGATTCCAACAAAGTTTCCTTGACTCACTTTCAGTTCTGTAAGACATCTTGCATGGTTCATTTTGAGTTTCCAGGGGTGTCTTATTTACTTCACAACAATCACTCAAAAAGGAAGAGATCAAGGAACAAATGTGTATAAAGTAGAATCACCGATGTAGTTTGGTTGGTATATTAGCTCCCATTTTTTCTTCACCAATAACAAAAAAAAAATCCTTCTCTTTTTATATATGTTTATGCATTATCCAACTGAAAAGTGTATTTTAACAAAGGCATTCTAAAGCCGTGGTAACCACATGAGTAACATAAAAGTTTGGCTATCTGAACAAATCTTGGAATGTTAACTTTTAAATTCATAAATACATTGCCTGGAGCCAGATAGAGATGATATATGCTTACTACTATTCCAAAATCTGAATTCTGTTTCAAAATTTAAAAATAGGTATGGCATGCAACACAGCTAATAAATAACAAAAAGTAATTGCACTTGCTTGTGCCAATGTCAGAATTTCACATTTGACAAGAGTAAAAATTGTTAATAGTTTTTATACTTAAAGCTTTTTAACTAAAAGAGACACATCGCTGCATATTAAGTTAGGAAATGTTCATCATAATGCAAAATGTCTCTTAGAAACAATATTTCTGGGTAGAACTGATAGCTTCTGATGCATTTACAAAAGGTCTACTCATTTCCATTTAGAAAATAGCATGATAATACAAATTGTCAAAAGACAATATTACATGGAAATATCAGTAAATTTCAGCATTGAAAAATTATTAATAGCTCTGAACTGGCAGCAAATTTACCCCTTATTCTTAGAAATTTACTGTTTATCCAGTCAAAAATAACTGAGATAATTGCTCTGGTTCTGTTCACAGTAGCTGGATCCATTTGTAAGAAGCTTATGCTGATCTGCAAGGTTTGTGTTGTGTGCGGAATTACAATAATTTTGATGAGGTATATTTTTTTTTTTTAAATTCAAATATGAATGTACTTTGAAAACAGCTAGTGCACCAGAAATACTATTTTGGCCATATAGATATATTTTCCTTGTAAAATAATGACTTTAGGACAACATTAAAGTGGAAAATAAAGTCTGATTCATTTTCTTAATTCAGAATGATTATTGAGAGGTGATTTGTAACTTGTACAAATCAATAAAAAGAATTAAACATTAAATTAAAACGTTAATGTATCTGCTTTTAAAATTTCTGATAAATTTAATATTTACACTATTTAGACTATTGTCCTCATCTTTGTTGCCATTTGTACAATGTTTTGGCCATTGTATACTCCAGTCTTCTTCAGGTGCTAAGAATTTTGAACCAAAACCTTTATTACAATTACTTGGTTATATCATTCTCATCTCTTGCATGAAGCCTCTTTTAGTAGTCATGAATTATCTCCCTCTAACCGGACTCTCTAAGTTATTTGTTCACTACTACAGTAGCCTGGTATTGAACTCACAACTCTTTGGATCAAGTCACTGGAACTAACCAATGTTCTTAAGGACACATGGCCCAGTGGATATAGACAAAAACAACTTAACTTCTGGGACTAAACCTAATGTTCAGAAATCCATTTTTTACCAGCGTGGCAATTTTGCCACTAATGATTTTCTCTGGCACTTCATATTACTGGTTCCCAAATTGTATTCATCCCTATACTTGGTTGTTTAGAAGATTTTTGTAGCCTAGCATATATGCTGATTCCTTAAGTTTACATAGTTTCCAGTGGCGTTCTCTATCTATTATTTCAACTTCATCCCATAGGGGGTGGTGATCTCCTTTCTCCCTACTTATTTGGTCAGCTACGCCTGATTTTTTTATCTCCCCTCGTGTTATGGCCTTGCGATGTTATTATAGCCTTACCTTAAGGGAGCGGCCTGTTTCTCCTTTATATTTCTTTCCACAGCTGCATGGAATGGCATACACACAGTTCTTAGTAAGACTCCCCCGCTACAGACTGTCTATCCTATGTGAATGGGTTATCTAAGAAAATACAAAGAATCTGTGGTCCATATAACATCAGGACAATCATTAGAAGTGGTTCTACACTTTGCAGGTTCCTTTCCCGAGTAAAACCCCTTATTCTTAGCTACTTTCATATTGTAATAAAGGGTTCAGTTCAAAATTCCTACCACCTGAAGACGGCCGGAGTATATAATGGCCAAAATGTTGTACAAATAGCAACAAAGAAGAGGACAATAATCCGAATAATGTAAATAGTGTGAATACTATTTCATCTCAGAAATATAGACAAATTTATTATTATACAGAAATTCTAGAATTTTCTTGAATATGTTGGTTCAGATGAGATTGAAACAATCTACTTTTTCCACTATATAAAAATAACAATCACCATCGTAAGTAACAGATGATATAAAATTAAGGTAATGATGATTAAAATCCAGAAACGTTTACATGTCTTTTGAATATTAAAACTTTCTCTTTCTCTTCATTTTCATATATTTAAATGACTGTTGTCTTTATATATGTTCATGCAAACAAATAAGCAAATTGGAGATTTAAGAAAAAAAAAATGACAAAAAACAAAGACAAAACAAAAATGAAACTAACACAAATCTTTTAAAAAAAAAGACAACTAAAATAAAAGTCATAATTTCTGATAGGAGAGAAATTTGTAGAAAAATAAGAGAAAATAAAGAAAATAAGCACATAACAACAACAAAAATAAAAGAAAACATATTAGTTAAATTTCATTCATACTACCAGATTCAAATAAAAATTAGTGTGTCGTCATATGTATAGTTATAAAAAAATTAACACTAACAATCTGCATGGTCATTTATGAGGGAGATAACTCAAAGTTATTTAATGTAATCTGCAAGAAGATTTCTTTGCCTCACACATTCTGGTATCAATACATGCTCAAACCAACCAGAATTAATATTTTTGAATTTAAAAAAATTACCTTTTAGACGACACTTTCACCTTTGCTAGGATATTTTATATATAAATAAATGTATTAAATAGTATATATAAACAATTTTTTTCTCTTTCTTCTATGAAGAAATTAGCAAAACTTACAAGGTTTCCAGTTTATTTAGTAATTTTTATCACATAATGCTTAGCTAAAAGTTGAGAATATGATAATAGAAGGATTTAACAGAACTTGACCAACTGCAAAAGAAAATGACATTCTGCAGTAGGTGTAAAAGATTGATTCTTTTGTTATACAGCTTATTTTAGCTGGAAAATATTTTTATATTGTAAGAATTTCTTTTGAATAGTAATGATTAACTGAGACAAGTCCAACTAATTAACCCATAGCTGGGGGAGAAGAGAGTTTGATTCATATCTTTCTAAAGGGTATTTTACATGTAAGTTAATATAATAAACCTAACTGGAATTGAAACTCAGCCCTCCAATTTCCAAATCAGAGCTGTTTTCCCTAACACTATATATCCAAGCTTACAGCATCTGGTATTTCCAAGTGGTAACATATCTAGGTACTGATCAACCTTGATGTTGCTTAACTTCATGGATTGTACCAGAACTAGTATTTCAACAAAATATAGCTATAAAATGGTCTAAAAGAAATTCTCCTATATTAAGTCAGTTAAGTGTCATATGTAATACATACTTGGGTGATCATGTCTCTTCTGGGACATGACTGACTGGGCAAAAGATTTTCCCATGGTAGGTTGCCATTACTTTGTGATAGACATTTGCCAACTAAGGCTATAGAACCCAATCTGTCCTGCTATTTAACCCATAGCTGGAGGGAGAAGAGAGGAATTAATACCCTTTCCCAAGGGTATATGCTGCAACGAATCCAACAGGAATATGAACTCAGCACTATGATTTCTTATGTCCTCCCACAATTTATATCTAACAAACATTATTTTATTTAACTACAACTGTCAGCAAGAAATATTTCAACATTGAAATTTTGTTTGTCGTTACTTATTAATGTTAAGATAAAGACAAATAGTACATATCATCAAGTGTTAGCTGTATCCTTTTTATGTTTTATCAGATTGTAAGATATTATAGGTGTTCATTGAAGCTAAAAGTTAGGAAACAGTTACATTTCAAATAGAGAAAAGTATCTACCTGTTGAACTTGGTAATATTTAAATTGATGGTACAGTATTTAAAAGACATGTAAATATGATGTGATCCAATTGAAAAGTATTGTCCAGTATTTTGAGATTTATCATTACTGTTAAGACATATTTTTGAAACTAGAGATTATCTTTCAAAGCCTCTAGTTTTGCTGCTTTCCCCCTCCTTTTTGAAGATAGCATTTTATTTATATTAATAGACATATATAGACACAGTAGTAAGATAATTTTGCCTAAAAGTAAGTCCTGAAAAAAGGTTTAAGAATTATTTTTAAATTTGTCACAAAAATTTTTCAAAGTGAAATATTATCTACAGAATTATAAAATGTTTTCAGCTTCTGGCTTATATTTGAAGTCAGATTTCTTATGTCTACATTTCAAATTGGATCTCACCTCTGTAGATAAAATAATTAGTTCAAAGAAAATCAGTCAACTTTGAAATCAGCCCAATGTTTGTTAGTGAGGCTGCTTGAATACCTATATATATATATAAATAAACGCACTAATTTTAATTTTCTGTCACTATACTATAAAAAAAAACAATTCAAATTCCAATGAATATTGAAAAAAATTAAATTCAGCAGTATTCATTTATCCAGTAACAGATATTTTAAAAAAGTATAATATAGAAATGCTGAAATAAAAGTTGGAACTTGAGAAAAGTGAAATGTAATAGAAAAAACAATAAATTGAAATTATTATTTATTTGTAAATAAGAGAACTAAAGAGAAAAAAAAAACAGACAAGGGATACAAATAACAAAACATTCTAGTGTTTAATTAAAAAACAACATGGGATAATTTATTTTTCTTTTTTACTCCAATTTTTTTTTTCTGACAAAAAGGGAGATAATTATCATCACTCAAGCATATACATATATTATCTTCATTTGTACATATATAATTGGATATATGTACATATATTTTTCATGAACACAGCAATATCTATAGATAAATATTTAGACATTTTTATCATTTTATATGTTAAGATATCTCTGTATGTTGTGTGTGTTTATGAGAAGAGAGGAAAAATAATTAGTATTTTAGAGAACATATACAGAGTACAATGAAAAACAAAACTATGGATTATTTAATGGATTCATTGATAAACACAATGCAATTAATGTCAGGAAATAAGTGCACATCAGTTTTTTTTTTCCTTTGCTTTTCCTTGTTTTAATAAATATTGTCACAGATTTAAATGAAAATCATTTTGCTTGCTTGTTCTAATTTAGAATTTCAACCAGAACTTCAATTAGACATGTGATATATGGTATAGAATTAAATATCAAAAAAACAATTTTTCCATTCTCAAAGCCAATACATTGTTTTACTTCATTCCTTTGACTAATATTTTTAATCCTGTTAGATTTAATTATAAGTTTAGGTTGCTAGATTGTTTGGCCTTCTTCACTGATATTTTAATTTTTTAAAACTCTCTATTTCACTAGGCTGTATTAGGTAACTTGGTCTTACAGAGAGCTTTTTTCATTGATATCTTAAATGCACAGGTATGGTGAATTCTCTAAACAGGTAATACCTTTTCTTTTATTAACTTTTTTTATTAAATTTACCTTTTAGTTCTTGATATTTATTCTCTCACATTTAAAGAAATGTTTAATGTTTGGAAAACATGGCAAATTTTTCAGAAAAAGTCTCCAGCTTTCTGTTTTGTTGCCCTACTTTGTATCTATAGCGATCTGATATTATGTAAAATACTGAGATGTCAATGCCATCATTCCCTCAGTTGCATGAATCAATATTTTTATCCTTGTAAGTTTGGTCGAAAATGTAGTGATAAATGTATTGAGGAAATGATGAAAAATACATTTCCTGTTTAATCTTTACATTTTAGTAAAGGCAAGTGAACAAAAGTTAAAATTGTGTAAAATGGAATTAGTGAGTGGAATTCAAATTTTGTGCTCCCCTCACACTTATACTCTTAAAGAAAGATATGAATCCTCCTTTTTTTCTCCCTGCCATAAGTTAAATAGCAGAGGAGTTGGCAATTAGTCTTGGAGGACAACTGCAAATTCAAATCTGTGAAGAAAGTAAACACTCCACTATTTTTTGCAAGTAAAATTATGTCAGTGTAGAAATTTACAAAGAAGTAAACTGTGGAGAGTTATGATCACCTACATCTTGAAGGGATACAGCATTTAAAGAATTATAAAACCAGCAAGCATAAGATTATTATTCCAAGCAACACATCATCATTTATCTTTTTTATTAACTGATTAAATTTCTTTATATCTAGTTGAAAAATCAAGACTACTCTCTTTGATGGTGTATAAGAACCACCCATTAATTTCAGCAGGGAATATTAAGAAAAAAAGTTAGGGAATATTTTGAAGCCATTATCTGCAAAGTTAACTGTGTCTTATATGCAAAGAAAATGCCATATTTGATGGTATATAGTAATGTTTAAGTGATATTACAAAATTACACATTATCTAGTTATCAATATAAAAATAGTGGTTAAAAAGTTATTGGCTGAACTGAGAAGCCCTTGAAAACTGGTAAAATGACCAAACAGTAAAGATTTTTAAGAAGTTGGCTAGAATAAGAACTTTTCAGCAGCCTTTTTTAAGTATGAAAAATGTAAGAAATTTATTAATAAAATTGATCTAAAAGCCTAAGCAGTAGGCGATTTAATAAATGTCTAATTGCGTTGTTAATTAAAGTGATAGATTGATAATGTATTGAGTGGTAAATTAACTGACAAAGCAAACATTTAAAGAATTTTAGTCTGATTTCATAAAAAAGGCTCTGTAAGGATGGTGATATGAATGATTTTGAACTCCCCACTTATCCTTATTTCTGGCTTTCACTGAGGGTTTAGTATACTGGATATTATTCCAAGAAAATTTGTAAGAGCTGTGCACTAATTTCTATCCATTAAATGATAGTTTTATCAGCATAAAAAAGAATGACACATGACTTTGATGTGGGAGGGAAAAAAAAGCAAAGTAAACAGGAAAGAACACACATTTAAACACAGATGTACTAGAAATACAAATATGATGATTAATATAATAACCAAAGAAGATGATAATTTTATTTTTATGATTATTACTACTGTCTTAATTTTTCTAATGTATTTAGGATTGAGGACAGCAAAGTGAAGAGTGTAAAAAGGATTGTAGCAACTAATATCACAAGACAAGTATACAAAAAGATCAGGTGAGTAAAGTGCCAGATAGACTAAAACAAAAAGCAGAAAATAACAGGAACAATTGTCTTTTTCTTTCCTTAATGTGACACTGCAAATGTTCTAACAGTCACACACTACTTTGTTGGCAAGAGAAGGCAATAAAAGAGATCTTTATTCTGCAATCAACAACATAGCATTTTCATTTTATAGGAAATGAAGTTCATAAATGGAAACTAATGCAAAGCCTTCTAATCAATTCTATATATTTTTTTCTACAGTTAATTTTTTTTTTTCATTTCAATTTTCAAGCATAGTAAAATAATTGGAAAGAATTCAATAATTAAAACAGAAAAAATAAAAAAAAACAATTTGGAAATGAAAGAAGCAATTTTTCAAGTTATAATTTATTTTTTTGAAATTATGGAAAACCTTATAAAAATAGTTAAGTAATGTCTTTTTCATATGTACTGTACACAAATATAACCCTTTTTAAGAGAAAAAAACTGTATTCTTTATCCTTAGTAATTTTAAATTATTTACTAAATATGGAGATTTTATAAATATTCACTTGAAATTAAAAACATATCTTATACCAAAATAATTCTGCAAAAATCTATTTAAGTCTTAGCAGCTGTGCTGTGAAATAGTGTAATCTAAAAGAATTATCTTTGACTTTATAAATAATCTACCTTTGAAATATGTCCAATTGTAGTCAATTTGATAAAAATAATTTTATTACTTTCATTTGGCCATATCAATAACTTTTTCTCTGAAAATTTGTTTTAAGAGCCAATGTCTGCTTCTCCCAAAAACCTTACATGAAATTTTAAAGACAGGCTGAAAGACATTGACTTGTCTCATTTCAAAGCTTTTCAAATATTGCATAGAGAGGTAACAGTTCAAAAGCAAACAATCTAACTGAAGGTTATATCGCTTAGGATTTAATCCCAGCTAGCTAGTGAAATCCATTATAAATGAGCTTGGAAAAATTTGTGATCTCAAAACCAAAGTATAACCACTCTGCATCTAAAACATATTTCATTTATTGATTAAAAAAAGTTTCAATGTTTTTATTATTTTTTGACTAGTTTTTCTTTTTATCTTATTAAAAAAAAAAAAAAGTTAAATTCATTTTTATAATTCACTTCCTTTTATTTATTATATGTTCTTTTGATAAGTTCGTATGATTATTCAATTCTATTTATTATAATTAAACATTCAACATAAACTGATTCTTTGTTCAATATCAGACTAAATTTTCATATCACTCTTTTGAAAACATTGCAAAAAATAAAATATAATTTATTCATATTATATACTCTGTATTATCATTTTCCATAAATTTTGTAACTTACTTTAACCATAAGCTGATGAAAAAGAGAAATTGTTAGGAACACACACACACACACACACATATATATATATATATATATATATATATATATATAAAATGGAAATGATAGTTTATGCTCTCTATTCTGAAAACATATCCTTAAAAGGTTTTACATAATTTCATAAAGATAAAAAATTCACTTCATCATTTGAAAATGTTTATTTGTGACAATAAACCCATCCTTTGCCTTTTTGAGTTCATTACATTTCGATCAGTACAGCTTCTTACATTTCCTGACATTTAAAGCATTGGAATTTATTAATTAATAAATTAGATTTCTTGTGTTGCTATTTGAAGTTAACTCTAATTCAAATGATCCAAACAGTTGTTGGTTCTTCATAAGTATAATTTTAAATTTCTACCAATACAGTAAAAAGCCTGTCTTACAAAAAATGAACTGGTGAATCAAGTAAATTTGACATGAAGATGTAAGTAATTCTAATTTCACTTTTTTTTTTAAATTATTAAGTGTATACATAATTATAAATTCACTCTTAAATAAATCATATCAAACTGTAAGAGTATTGAGCAGGTAGTTTTAAAAAACAAACAAGTTCAGTTAACATTATCTCAATAAATTCTTATCACAAGTGAAAGTTGCTTCAACTATAATAAATGACACATGAATTAAAGTTAAATAAAAGTGTAAAAAAATTAGTCTGTAGGTAATAAAAGCAGAAAAAGACATCAAGTCGCCCAACTTGACCTCAGATTAGTGGTGCTTAAAAATTAGTAGTTCTTTATTTGTTCTTCGCAAAATATTTTCTTTTGACTAAGTCTAACTGACCCTTTCAGATGTTAACTGTTTATGAGGTTTAGAAAATTTTCATATGTCAACAACATAAAAGAAATGCAAGAGGCCACAGTTACATATTGCACTTGTTAATGACGGAAAACAAGAGCTATAATAACAAAAAAATAGCATATTTGCTAAAGGTTCAAAAAGAAAAATAATTATGTCGTCGTAATTTTTTTCAGTTATTTCCCCTAGATTTTTTATTTCATTAGAGAGAATTTATTTGGTTAGCTATGGATGATACTGCATCCACATAATATCCTATCCTGGTTTCTTTCAAAGATAATCTGTTATCTAGATTTTCAGTATTGTAATTTGATTACTGGATACAATCTGACTCCTTATTTTTACTTGCTTCTAAGACTGTTAAATCTCTAGCTTAGAATGAATAAATATAGATAACTTTGAATAAAACAATTCTTTATCCAGAGAAAAATAAAAATTGTCATTATACACTGATTTGCATGAACATCATATTGAAAACACTTTAACCCTGTGGATTGAATAAAGTGATTTAAAAATTCTGGAAGTTAACCAGCTGAAGAAAGCCAGAAATTACAACAATCGCATGTTGTGTCAATAGGAACTAAAAGGATGTTTTTGTTTACAAAGAAGGAGGAATATTAAACTGCCAATTTAATCTAACACTTCCTTATTAGGGTCAAGTATTATGCAGTGAAATTTTCAGACAAAATTCCAACTAATAACTGTATGAAGCTATGGATTTATCCCTCTATCATTATACACACACATTGCTCCAAAATTAACATCTCTTATTTTATTATACTTGTTTATATCAGAAACAGATGTTTCTGATAAGGCAGTAGAATTTTAACCTTTTCAGCCAACTACCACCTTGTTACAACAGTAGTCTGTGAAAATGGTATCTGATGTAAGAATTTTTCATACAGAAAAATTTCACCCAGTGACATTCATCAATGTGTGATGAATATTTACAGAGACCAAAGAGTGGATGAAAGCTGAATTAGACAGAAGGTAAGTTGTTTCAGTAATGTGTATGACAAACCATGTTCTGGTCAGTTTTGCACAGGCTTTCTTTTCATCAATGATGGTGATGATGCGGAAAAATAGTGTTTTTAGCTGAAAACAATCCAATGGTGTTTTGTGCACTCTGTATCTGTTGTTTCTTTTGATGAAAACTACATTACCTCCAGTGTGTGTGTGTGTGTATATATATATATATATATATATATATATATATATATATATAATTTACAATATTTATATAGGAAAAGTGCTTTGTATTAGAGAACAATGTTGATATTAAAAAAAAAAATCACCGCAAGGTGACCATCACTTTATGCCTTCAACAACCTTCTAAAGATTACTTGAAGCATGAAAATGAAAATCACCATGCAGTATTGATTTCTTTTTCTACAAAATATAAATTTCAATTAAAATAGTGTTGGATACATGCAAAGTGTACAATCATCAAATGACTAATGACAAACTTTGATGGCTAATGTACTTATCCCCACTTGGCAAATCTATGATTCCTACAGTGGCTAGCAAATTTTTATATATATATATATCTGTAAAGAAGCAAGCAGTAATAGTATATTTGAATATAAAAGTATTTCCTTGGGTACTTAGCATTTTCAAAAACAGCTTTAAAAAAATACTTCCTCTTGTTGTATATAAATTTGCATCCTTTATTTAGTGTGTTGCTGATAAATAAGCCATAAATTTAACAAACCTAAAAATGTAAAGGATGATTGTCACAATGAAAATAAACAAATGTTGAACAATGATTCAGAAAATTACTTGTCCCAAGAATATCATAGAAAAAAGATAATTTTGTAAATATTATTTCTACAAAGACATATACATAAGTGGTGCAAACACAGCAAATATATAGCATATATTTATATATATATGTGCTAATCTTTGTATTCAATTTCAAATATATAGCATATATATATATATATGTATATATGCTAATTTTTTTATTCAATTTCAAATTCATAAATAGTTTTTGTAATGCTTAAAATGAAAATCATCATATATAAGTTTACGCATTACTTGAAAATATTCAAATATCACATGTGAATGAAAGAAAATCTAGAAAAGAAGCGAAATGATTGATCATAAAATTTAAAAATGTAAAAAGAGAAAGAAATGAAAAAAGAAATAATCAAGCCAAAAAGCAGGGAAGAAAAGCATGTTGGAAAGATGCATTATCTGTGTGCAAAAAGACTAAGAAAAAAGGCATTCAGGCAGGAAGGTGGCCAAGCGGTCAAGCAAGCAAGCAGAATAGCAATTGGTCAAGCTTCTGGCTTCAAGAATTTCAAGACAAGCAGTTTGAGGTAAGGTAAGAAGTCAAAAACAACTTGTTTTAAATGTCAGCAAACATGCACACATATGCACTAAGTCTCTTTCACATACAAGCAGATACTCAAACAAATGTATCTTTATTTATCATAGAGTAAGAGAAAAAAAGATTTTAATGATGTATACTGTTTTTATAGAAATGAATAGAATGTTATTGTACATGTTGTATTAAAAATTGTATTAGATTTATATCAATCATTGTTTGTATTTACATAACATTTTGTTTTGTCTCCTGTTCTTTCTACTTGATAATTTTCAAGATTCATTCTTTTGCTTCAAGTTCTTTTTGTTTATTATATTGTTTATGCCAAGCTGAGACAAACTTAAATCATGAATAAAAGAATTCTACTTGAAAATGATATAATAATGAAAGTAATAACTTCATGTGTATAGTTTTCAAATGAATTAAATGTGTTTAAAAAAATCAGCTTCTATTTTAGAATGACTGAAATAAACAAAAAAAAAAAAAATGGAAAAATAATTTTTTTTACATTATAGTTTTTATAATTGAGCTTGAAAAAGATACATTTCAAAAACCCTAAGAAATCCTTTTCTCTTATGATTTGAAGATAACATTTTTCACTGAGAAAGTGAGGCACCACTGTTGGTCTTATAAGATAAAAACCAGACTTTAGATCAAAATGTCTTAGTCTAAGTTCTATATTTGATAAACTGAATAAATACATGAACATTTATAATTTTAATGAAATCTTTCAAATTTGTGCTGGACTACATGACATCAGTCTTTGATGCTGTTAGCTCAACATTTCAACAAGTCTTTTGTTTAATCTCATTTATCATTTTTTCTTATGGATTATACAATATATATGAAGGAAAAATCAGCTAAAATGTTGTAGCATCAAAGACACAAAACAGTTTAAATATTCCCTCCCACCAAAAAAAAATATACTCAAATTTATAGACAATTGGATTAAGTTATTTATAACAATCACCCAAAAGTTTGAAATCCTACTTTGATTATCTACAGCTTTATCTCTTTCATATTTACTTGTGTGTGTGTGTGTGTGTGTATATGTGTACCTGTAAAATAAATATTAGTCCATATAAGGTATATATCTGTGTATGCTGATGAAGGACTTAAAATAACTTGATGAGTGAAATGGGTGATGGAAAAGACTTATTAGGAAAGGGAGTGTCAGAAAAGTATTTTTTCTCAGACTATTTCAATGTTTGACAAATGAGGTATGTCATAAAACAATAGCTGTCACAGCTATGAAAGTGATGTCTAAAGAAAATTCAGGAGGTGCACATAAGCTAAAAGTTAAAGCATGGAAAACAGAATTGGGCAGGGTTCAAATTTCTGCTGAGGCAATTTGTTCACTTTGCACTAAAACCCTTGGGAAAGATAAATTTATTTTTCTCCCTCCAACAGCAGATAAATTAACAGGGTAGAATAAATTTAATGACAATCAATCTAAGATTCTGCAGCAACACTAAAGCCATGCTGTGGTCATACAGCAATTCTGTATTGGGGTTTTGTTTTGTAATCATTGTTCTAACAAAAGTGGCACTAGCTGGTGGTGTGATTGTTAGAAGTGGTGATTCTACAGGAGGGCCAGAAGGAGCCAAGGTTCCCTCAGAATTTTGGGTGGCCAACTGATTGCCCCCACCTCGACAAACTTTTATAAGCTTCAAAATTTTTTAAACTGATCAGTCTCTGATTTTGATAAGATTTGACCTTCAGCACTTTCCCTTTTTCAGAACGTATTGACATTAGTATTAACCCTTTCGTTTTGTTTTGAAATTAATGTCTCTTTGTGTTCCAACAGCTTGAGAGTGGAAAGAAAGAGGGCAAGAATAAATTAGAACTCCACTATTATGAATGAAAAGTTATTCTTTTTATTTTAGTAAAGTAACATACTTATTCTCAAACCCATTTCTAAATTGTGTATATGATATTGGCGTAGTATGAAAATGAAGTCACTGTTTGAGTTTGCCCCCCATCATCCTTAGAAAAATCTTTAACCCCTAAGTATCCCCACTTCTTTAAAAGTTCCACAATTACCAGTGGTTGTTAGTAAAAAGCAGGGTAATGTTAACAGTATCTATATTTCTATATCTTAATCCAAAAATTACAGAATTTTCCTCTAATCTAGTATTATTACAAGACTATTGATTTCATTCAACTTGATTCTTTTATTGTAACTACAATCGTATTTTGTCTTTTCATTTTACAGCCTTACTCAGGTATAAAGTAAAGCATTGTTTTTCTGTTTTGGTCAGTACTGTGGAATGATAAAATTGCTTGTTAACCTACACAAATATTCAGCATTCATTTGTTAGGATCCATCTGAGCAAACAGTGTTACTGTCAGTTGAAATTTATAAATCCTTTTTATTAAAACACCCTTTCAGGAAATTGTACCTCCCAAATTCACAAGCTTATCATTATTTTTAGTATGGACAGGAGTTTTTTTTTAACTTACCAACGTTTTTGATTTTATATTATGTTAACATCTTGACTGCATTATTCTCTTCTTACATATGCTGCCAATTTTTATTGCTGCTATTGTTGGAAGCATTCAAGTGAAGTAGATTTTGTTATTTGGTAAATGTTCTTGTTTGTGATTTTGAACTGTTAGTCTATAGTGTCTAATAAAGGATTGTAACCTTTTAAGGCTTATAGGATGTTGCCAGTAATATTAGAAAAATAAAAAAAGTAAAATAGCGGCAAATATACTGACTGAACCAACCCATTGTGCTGAATCTTACAGCAATCAAATACTACAGGCAATTCGAGATTTTATTTGCAGTGTTTACTCTCTAATCCTTTCTTTACAAAGCACTGTGATCAATGGTTCAAATAACTGTTGGAAATCTATTTAAGTAGAACCATTCGTTTTTTACCTTGTCTCAAAAATTTAACTCAGTTTCATACTATTTGAAAACAATCTGTTGCAAACAAGATTACCTTGTAGTATTTTATAACCCTAGAGATATATGCATTCTTAAGTGGTTGATAATCAAAAGTCATAGTTGAATAAACATTAGCTGATATACCTCTCTAAAGAACATTTTTGAGAAAACAGATCCACAAAATTCAAGTTCTTTGGGTTTTTCTGGGTATTTTTTTTCCAGAAAGAAAAAACACTAAAAGATATCATGTTTTATTACTTATGATGAATTCAAAAAATTAAATTTATGCTATAGTTGTAGAGGTAGCAAATGTTCTTGCAAAGCTTTTACTAGAATAGGTACTTTCATTATGTAATATAAAAATAGACAAAAGTATGGACGCTACAAATATATATAGAGATTTACATATTTTTAGTAAAAATCTCAAAATCCATGCTTCAAACCAAATACCACCAATTCTATTTTACTCAATGAAAAGTAATTTCTTCTTTTGAAATCTGTCATCAAAGTTTACATTTTAATCAAAAAATATCATCCACAGACAGACACATGTACTATGGAGAATTTTATTTATGATGTTAACTTTTTCATAAAAGTACCAACGGTTAGTTGCATTATGTTTTTCCATATTTATTAATTTGACCTCTCTTATAAACAAGCCCCATTTTCTATGAGATTAGTATCATGACAGCCACACACACACACATATATATAACTTTTCTAGAATATATGCTTGTATCTCTGTAGGTGTAAACATGTCAACAAAAATACTACTTGTGTAAAATGTGCATACACAAGGTGCATTCAAGATAAATAAAGTGCAACTATCATTGTAAGGGAGGATTTTTAAAATTTTTTAGTGATTATAGTGACTAAATATATTGTAGGTATGTGACTCCCTTTCCTACTTTTGTCTTATGTGAAAAAGTTTTAAATTTAAAAAAATGTCTACAAAAACAAAAATGTTTAATATTAAAAACAAGCTAATCTGATAAATCAAACATTTTAATATTAAAAAAAACTATAATAGAAATATTTTAACAGATAAAAATTAAATAAAGTTGGAAAATCATTAAAAATCCTGTGATTGTGAAATAAAAAAAAAATATTACAGAAAAATATTTTTAATAAATCAATTAAAAATATCTAAAATGATAAGGAAACTTAAAATCATTTATTATTGTATCATTACATACTATTATTATCATTATTAATTACTCTATAATGACATTTTCTTAGAGAAAATAAAATAATTGGATGAATATAAAAAACATAAAGGTTACAAATTATGAGAAATGAACAAAAAACATGAGACAAACAGGTAAATGAATATTTACATCGAAAAGATGAAGGCAATTGATATCAAAAGAAAATATAACTGAACAAATACATCCACACACATATACACACACATACGTACAGGAAGCAATGCTAGCTGTTGGCGTTGGCACAGTTGGTTTGACACTGTTTATCGAATCTTACCTTGTCAATTGCGTGTCTTTGTCGTTCAGATGAAGTGGAGGTGGTAAGGTCAGAGTGCGGTGTGCTACAAGCAGAGGTAGACATGCTTGGGGTGAGGAAGTACTCCTGCTGTGAAGACCCTGAGGGTGAATCCCCAGGGGAGGTGCAGGCTGGATCTCGGATCCCCTCTAACTGTGCCGCTAGCTGCTCAGGATCTATACCATGCTGAATTGCACCCATGCAGCGATCTAACAAAATCACAAAATAGGGTGACTTATAAATGGTCCACCGGCCATGTGCAGGGAGCGAGAGAGAGAAAGAGCAGATAAACACAGAGAAAGAGTAAAGAGAGAAGAGAAAGAGAAGAGTAGAGAGAGTGAGAGAGAGAGAGAGAAAAACACAAATAAAGAAAAAAATGAACCTTTCTTCCTTCATATTATATTGGTTGTGTGTATTTTTTTTCAATATTTTATTTTCAATTTTGTGGTTGCATTGAAATAAAAATTTTTACTTTCTTTTCAATATTGTTTTGTTTGTATTATTTTAAAAATTCTCCTTTCAGGCTGTTTTTTTTTTATTTTTAGTATTTCTTTTTTTCTTCAGTCTTTTCCTGTTCATTTGTATATCTTTTCTCAAAGTATCTTATCTTTATTTTATGTTTTCAACATTTGATTAATTCATAATTTATTGCTACAAGTTATTTATTCTTTTATTTTACTCTTTTCAAATCTTCTCTATCCAGCCTTTAAAATGAAACTTACATTAAAACTTTTGCTGAAAATAATTTTGAACTCAGAGTCACTTTTAATATCTTCAATTAAATGACACATCATACTTGGAAAGTGCTTTAACAAATCTTATAAAAACATTTATTTCTGACATCATGTCAGAAGATCTCAACTGACTTATCTCCCTTGTTATTTCGGATTAGGCTGAGTATGCTGTGAGAAATGTTCTAACCAAAACTTAGAAAAATCACTGCTTTGACTGCATTCTTAAGTGGAGCTATCAGGTGGTATATAATGGAATCAACAAACACTTCAAATTTTGGCTGAGAATTTCTATGTTCACTTTGCACTAAAGTCATTTAACACCAGAATGTGTCTTCACATGATAGATAGAAAAGAGCAAATGAGAAAAACTAACCTCCTATAATTAAAATATCAAGTAAAATACCAGTGAAAAATCATTTATCCAACCAAGTTAACATTGATATGCTCTAATTGTGATATTCTTAAGACTTCTTTGTTCTTGTCTGTTTAAAAACTGCATTCAAAGTTACAGATGTGGGTTTAATTCAAGAAAAACTTACCACCACCCCTCAAGAAAAACTTACCCCACCCAAAAATCATTTTCATTAACCTCTTCAAAGATTAAAATAATTTTAAAAAATTAAATAAAACTGTCTATATGAATTTTTGTTTGTTAAAAATTTGCAGAAAAATCTAAAAAATATTAACTGGTTACTTCTTATGAATATTAAAACAACTAGAAGATTTATACTTCTTATAAAATATAGAAAAAAAACTTTGATCTTCAGAAATGCAATTAAAATATACAAATTTTGCTATATTTCTTTGCTAATAATTTACTCATTCTCAAATACAAAACAACATACTAAATATTAACTTTCCTTCAGTTTTATTGCAATATTCTTTTCTATATTCATCAGAATGTGTTGTTTTGGGTTTGAGGCTAGTCAATATGGTCAACAAAATGGTGGTTTCATCTCTCACTATAGGTTAGTGCTGCTTTAATATAATATACAGGGATTTTTGTAGCTATGTAGAGAAAAACTACTTGTTGACTGTTGCAATATGAGGTTGGTATAATCATATTATGTTTAGGAAAACAGCTTTATAATATAGTGATCACACAGAACTATTAGTCTCACAATTTTCCACATTTACTTTTTCATCTATTTAAGAGACTTAACATATAGCTTATATTTTACCTAAACTGTAATCATCAGAATACATAAACCTCTAAAAATTGAGATAATATAAATTTCTCATTGAATCTAATGATTTATTTTTTTAATTTTACAGAGGAAGTACTATGTGAGTTTATAATTAAATATACAGAAATTTGAAAATAATTCTTCACCATATAATTAAAAATTTGAAAATATTAAATAAGGTTTTACTTTTTTTTTTACTTGTAAAATTAGTTTCTTACATACACTTCTTTTGATTAACATCTTCATTTTTTTCTATCTTTTCAAACAATTTCTTGATCTTAACTGTTTAGTTATTAATAGGTTAAGAACTTAGTACCAAAAGAAAAAAAAAAAAAGAAAAACTAATTAACCTATTAAGTATAGCAGAAATTTCTGTTATTTGTAGTCAATGAATTATTGTTGAGAATCACTGTAAACATCCTGACTTTTCTAGAGTGGAAGTCAATGAAATACAAACCTTATTAAAAACTCTTTCATGTTGATTACTTTGAAGAAAAGAGGCTTTTGAGATCATATTTAATTAAAGCATATTTGTTAATGGGTATAAGTAAATTCTAAACATTCAAGAAGGAATCGATCTTCTACAGGTTTTAGCAATTCATATAAAAACTTACTTATCAAACACTCAACCAAAGAAATTAAAATGTTTGGCTCAAAGATTATGAATGCCTTAGTAATTTCACTTCATTCTCAAGAGCAAGAAAATGCAAGTTTGGTGATGATGTGTACATTCACCTGAAATTTATGAAGAATACACTAACAGATATTTTATAGATGAGCTTATTTGATGAAATAAATGAGTACTTTTAAATCTTGTAATGACAGGTGGAGAGGATAATTTTTTCTGAATGCAATGTACTTAACAGAGTTTAAAAATATAATTATAAAAAAAATAGAAATAATACTTGAATATCTTACATGCAATAATGACATTGCTAAAAAAAACCTTTTTTTTAATTTGGCTTAAAAATGTTTTGTTTTGGGATTTTCAAAGAGGAAATAATTTATACATTTTTTAAGAGTCATGCACTGGTTAGAATCTAAGTATCAAAAAAAAAAAAAAAAGAATTGTAAAGAGGCAAAATATCAGCAGCAGATTTTAAATTTGAAAGTAAAAAAATAGTATAAGAAAGATATATGAGATCAAAATGCAAATTTGTAGAACCAAATAAAAAAAAATTAAAAATTAATAAGAGAAGAGATATCATGTTAGCATTATTTTTTTAATTATATGGTGTTGTATTGCATTTTATTCCCATGCATGCCTAAGAAAATAGCTAAGCCAGAAACAAGCAAGAGACATTCCAAAACTTGAAGTCCACTGCTACTAAACAAAGCAGCTTGGTGATTCTCATTCAAGAAATTCATGAATAGATACTTATTTTACAGGTGGAGAAAGTCATTTGATTCATAATTTTAGGCAAGGATTTATTGAAACTAATATCCTCATTAATTTAGTTTTCTTAAATCATATTAAAAAATGTTATCCTAGACATAATTTAAATTACCTATATATATATATATATATATATATATATATATATATATATATAAAATATTAATACTATATATACAATTTAATCAAATACTAATATTAATGCCCCCACAAAATTATTTTTGAGTCTGCTCACATATTCTCCAAATTTGAAGTTACTTTTTTGATTGGTTCACACTGTCTATACAACAATGCCTCCCTGATTAAAGGGATTTTGCTTGTTTTTAACCTTTTAAAACCCTTCACTTGATAAGACACAAGAAGTGTCGAAACAAAATAGCTACTTTTGTAGTGATATAATAACATATTCATGCTATAATTTCTGAATACATATATATATATATATATATATATATATATACAGGACACTGAGGTTAACACAAAGTGGTAAGAGTTTGTTTTGTGTTTTAATGCAATCTTCAGACCATGAAGATTTCATGTGTCCCATAGGTTTGCCACATGAAAAAAGATTCAGGAGGAGGCATACCAGTGACTGGAGAAGCTTGTACAAGACGGGTTTTCCACAGCTAGTACAAGAGCAGGCTTCTTGGCTGAAAGGAGCACCAAGTTTATTGCTTGCTGCTTTTTCTTCACCTTCAATCTGTAGATTGATTCAATGAGGACAGTCACAGTAAAATTTTGATGTGGTCAGTACCACAAAAAATAAATCTCAATTATTAAGGCTTGCAAAGCCTTCTTACTTGGAAAATAGACACTGCGTAGTTGTCTTCTCTTAGTAGTCAGTATATTTATGCAGCTTATAAGTTGGAAAAAATAACAAAAATTTCTTCTTGTTTATTTACGACCGTAAAAATAATCCTTCCTTAATATGAATTTAAAGAATATACAGGATGTATCAAAAATACTTTTACAAACATTGGGGGACAGATACCGCACATCAAAACAAGGACAAAAGTCCATAAAAAACATATCCTTTTGAATCCTTTCTTTCTGAGTTATTAAGTTGAGCTATTAAGTTTAAAGAAAGTTTATGGTAGAAAGTGCTGTGTTGTCATGTAGACTAGATGACATTTGTCATTTCTGTACATTTTTGGCTTGTTGTCTTCAACATTTAAAGCGTGTAGTAGTGAGGATTAAGAAGTGTTCTCTTTAACAATGGCTGGATATTCATATCATGTCCAGGTAGATGTGATTGTGTGAATGGTAATGGATATAAGGCTACACAGTTGTATCAGATTGTGTTTCTAAACACCTAACAGCTGAATCATCTTTGTTGCTGTTTATCATCGCACTCTGAGACTGCGAGCCATGAACTATGGATTGAGGGAGACCAAGATTCACTCATACGCCTGACCAGGAAAAACACATTTTACAGGCCGTTGGAGACTATCCAGGTATCAGCATACAGCAAGTGGCCCTGGCATGTCATACATCTCATAGTATCATATGGAGGGTACTTCAAGATCTGTATCATTTGCAATGTATGCAAGTTTTTTCACCTGCTGATCACACACCATGGGAGAACTTTTTCTGATGATTTATTGCACAAATTGCTGATCTGTTGTTTGTCTCTTCAGGCAACATTTGGAAGAGATGGAATAATAAATTTAAACAACCAATATATGTGGGAAGACTAGAATCTCCATGGTACCATTCAGGCTAGACAATTAAGGTGTAGGCTTGAATTGTAGGTCTGGTAGGTTTTCCTAGCAGGTTTTACAGGAGCTGTTTACCTGGACTTTTTTGAATACATTTCCAAACCTGCAAGAGGATGAATCCATGCTAACTTGAAGACACATGTGGTGCAGGCATGTCTTGCCAATATCAGTTATTTAGATTTTTACCTGTGGGGCTACCTAAAACAATTGATTTCTGATACAGACATTAGTAATGCAGAGACACTTAATTAACATGTCATGGGGACTTGCAAAACCATTCAACACTGTGTGGGAGTATTTGAAAGGGTCCAGCAGTCAGTGATTCAATAGGTGCATGTGTATGTAGAAGCAAGTGCAGAACATTTTAAGCATTTGTTATGAGTTGCTGTGTTGAGGTACAATTACGGCCTTTTGGACATATGTTTATATAGATATTTGACCTTATTTTGATTTCAGGATCCTGCCTCCAAATTTTATAAATATCTTGAATTGTACATTTAACAGCATATATTTTATACTTAGCTCAAAATGGAGGATTTTCAAACATGTTTATATGGACTTTTGGCCCCGTCCCTAAAATTAGTAAAAGTATACCGGGGGCAATAGATAAATTGTCTAAATTACACAAAAATGAAAATATGACTGATGTCTCATTTTAGCAAATATATTTTCCAGAATTACCAGAAACTATCTTAAAATACAGAAGAGTAAATTTGTTTAATAAAATTACTATTGGCTTTAACCGTGACCTCCAGATGACATCAGAATCTCCTGAAACTCTTCTGAATTATCTCTTTAAGTTGATGAATGTTTACATAACCCCATCCATAATTTCCGCCATCATCTCTAAACTGGATCTGTTACAAAGCATTGGATTTGATAGTAAATGTGCTCCTGTTCTATCTAAACTCTACACTAAAAACCTAACTATTTTTGGCAGTTAAAAGGATCATACAGTTTGCTGGTTTTATTTGCCTTACTGCTTCTTGCTTTCCTTCAAGCAAAGTAATAGAAGCTCTACTCAACTTGAAATTGGAATCTCACATCACTGGGTCTTCTTTCAGATAAGCAACATGGCTTTTGCTTCTCTAGGCCAACTGTTGATGTAAGTCTATCATGCTTTATGTAAGAATGGGGAAGCTCAAACTAAGAAATTTGTCAGGGTTTGACTTGTTGGTCTTCACAAGTTAAAAGGTTATGGTATTTCTGGACAAATTTCTGAACTCATTCAATCTTTCTTATCAAATCATAAAATGAAAGCTGTCTTTTCATTCTTGGATCTGTGTTGTTCCCAATTTTTAACAATGTCCTACTTGATATGATCAATTATCAGCTTGGTATTTATGCTGATGACATACTATTAAGACAAGAGTTAATAACTGAGTCTGATCAGTTCAATAAGATTATATTGGCAGTTGATCTGAAAAATAACCTGTTGTTAACTGAGGCAAGGAATAGCTTATTAGTTTTATACCCACCCCCCCACCAAAAAAAATGATTTCTTATATCTGAGAGAAGTCTTTTTGTTTTCCATTGGCATGACTGATGCTAACCTCCAGAATGGTGACTCACTGTGCTGTGCAAGACAATTTTTTCTTGCCATAATCTATTTTACACATTTAGAAGTTTAACATTTGTCTGTGCAATGAACACTGCTATCACCTCTGATTTGGTGTTTCTGCTATATATTTAGAGATTATTTATAAAATACAAAAAAGAATCTGCAATTTTTTCCTAAAATATTTTCAAGATAATTGTTCTGATGAACTTTCCTCTGTGGTAACTAGACTTTATAAATTTAAGTACAGTACTAGATTAGCAGCAAGGTCCCATCATTTTACAGTTAAAATGGCTAGATATAACCACAAGTTCTATGTTCACAGTTCTTTTATTGCACTACTCACTTGTGAAGCTCTCTTCCAGTTCTTGCTTTCTAGTCAATTTTGATCTTCAAAGTTTTAAGTGTAATATTAATTGTTGTTTCTGTCTTCTTATTGTTTTCTCTTCTTAATATTTTTTTCTCATATTCTCTTCACACTAACCTCTTGCGTCTTAGTGACTTTATTGATTTTCTTGGGGTGAAATGATAAAAAAAAAACAATGGTTATGGTACTATGAACTTCACTCTTCTCATATGAAGAGAGCAGAATACACTGTCAACTGTTCTCGCAGGAATACTGCTAACATGAGTTCTAGTCAAGAGGGAAAGAAGTCGTACTACAGTATTAAATGGATTTTACAAGCTAGGTGTAACATAGAGAAGTGAAAGGTTGCAGAATGTATTGACTGAAACACTGTTAAAAACACTAAACTACAATCTGAAAAATATATTGTAAAATGAAAATACATCATCTCAAAACTTCAATAAGCATAAATACTGGTTAAAAAATGGCCCATTACAAAACCCACTGTTTCCAAAAGGAACCAGTTTAAATAGGTAATATTATTAAAATAGGTATTATTATTAACATGTATATTTTTATGGAACTGAACATTCACCAGTGGAGAATAATTTTAATTATTTTTCACTGGAATGTACAAAAAGTGAACTATAAAACTATTGCTTGTTATAAACAAGATACAAGAATGTAAAAAAAAATTGCATTACTTTTTAAGATTTATAATCTTTTTTCTATGATGAATTTTCAAGTTCTCTGTACAGTTTAACATCTATAACTGTTAAAGAGTGTGTAAAATAAAAAAAAATGAGGATATTAGTTTATGTTTTTAGTAGCAATAAATTTTTTAATGTTTTTTATATTCCTAAAATTTAGAATTTTGAATTTCAAACCTCTTTTCATCGTTATCTTACTTTTGATTTCATTAAAACTAAAACATAAAAATGTTTTTAGTAAGTTCTATATTACATCTGTCCCATAACAGTTATTCTATTTGCATACGCATTTCATTCTTCTAAATGTCACAACTATTATATAACAGAGAGTGCCGATTATAGTATGTGATCTACAGTTTAAATCTAGACAGGTTTGAGATCAACAACATTCAAAATTATAGTGTATAAACTATAAAAGCTGCTTTGGTCTATATATCAAACCAACTGGAAGTCATGTAAAATGTGTAAGATTTACACAAAGGCAGGCAGTAATCTTCAAAGAAGGTGGCTTTACTTGAAAGGCATATGACAAGTTCAGATTTCAATTAATCTGACCCCTGCATGTCCATTTGAATGTTTCTGAAATGTAGATGCCACCTTTTTTTAATAGTCATTATAGTGGACAGGCAGTAATCTTCAAAGAAGGCAATTTAATTGAAATTTGAACTTGAGAGAGAAGCTGGGTGACTGCACTTTAGTACTAAGCTTGTGTTTTGGAAACTTTAGACATTCTTGTAGATCACAAATTATACCAAAAACATGCTTGCAGATTACATACTATACCAGCACTGAACACTTTATTCATAAATAGATGAAATCAGTGGCATGGCATAAAAAAAAGTTTTAAAAAATTACTGTAATGTGATTTTAGAATATGCAAAGATTTTTTTTTTTTATAATTTTGAAATTTGTCAGCATTTTGAAAGGTTTACTTTCTGTCCTTTCTAAGAAACGTACAATGGAACCTTTCCTTGGATCAACATAGCTATTTTGTTCTTATTATTTTTACCTGTCATGTCTGGTGTTTTTACTTGCAGATTATTAAACAAATAACCATCCTTATGATGCTGCTTCTCTTCTGAGCCAATGTCATATTCTACAGTATGAGAACTACAAACTATTGGTTAAAAATTCATTTAGTTTCCTGTGAGTTATTAGTTCATTCTTTGATCCAGGGAGAGTAGAGTTATACACTGATTTATTAGAAAGACAAAAGAAAGAAGTATCATAATAAAGAATTGACAGAAGATTCGAAATTTGCTATAATAAACACTGGACATCATAGATGAAGGACTGAGAAAAAACATATCACCCTAGCTCAAATAAAAAGTTGCATTCAAAATTATTAGAAAATTACCAAATGAAACAACATTATCTGAAACTTGCCTTTCTCAAGTATTTAAGACAACAAAAATAAGATAATTGGTTCAAAAGAAAAACTTCTGGCAAGGATCAATTGTGTCTTGCCTAAAGATAAGACAATACAGAAAAGAAAAAGGTCTGTTCCTTAAGGATTTGTATAATCTTGAAGTACTACCTAAGAGACAAACACAGTTAAGTCACAAGTATATCTTGATGCTGTGGCAAAAAGCTGGTAAAACTGAGCAATTTTTGCTTTTATTTACATGTATGTTTATGAACGATCTCATACTAAACATCATGTTGTGTAATTTTTGTCTCCATAGGGAAGCAAATAACTATCTGGTTAAAAAAGAACCCCACTCAGATTTTGTCAGATATTTTCAGAATATATGGGATTTTCAGATTATCATCACAACATAATTTTTTTTTTGTAGAAATAGCAGCCATAGAAACATATTTGATTAACACAGTAACATGAAATATTTATCATATACCTTGAGAATTTTACAAATCTCAGTTAGCCTATATCAATTTTACTGGAAAAAAATGAGTTGAATATTAAAATATAACATAGCATACAATGTCATAAAGGCAATGTAAGCATTTTTAAACTATTGTATTACTGAATGACTATTTGTCACTAAAACTAAGTTTAACCTGCTCAAGTTTAAATAATATGACTTGCTAGCAATCTCATGCAATATGTTTTCATCTAAAAGTGAGGTCATAAAACTTATTGAAATTTGTGAGTTATATGAGTAGATTAAATTTAATTAACTGCAGAGTTAAAGTTACTGTTTCAATATTTGTTAAATATTATTGTAAAATAATTTTTGCAAAGTTTTCAAACTTTTAAATAATATTTTGATACAAATAATATAATTAACAGAATATATAGCCCAACCTCTTTGTATCTATACCTAGCCTAACTCTGTGATACTGTAATGCTATATACAGTGTCTGATAGAATATTAGCCTACCAGATAGTTCAAATTTGCATACAAGCTGCAGGAGATATTTTCTTGGATATTTCTTCAGATAAAAAGGTGGTGTTAACTGCTATCAAATATGCTAATGGTTAAATTTTTTTCTCCACAAAGAAAAAAAAAATTTTAGTGATAATACACCACGAACTGTAGTTTTGTTTTTTGTTATGGGGAAACACACCTATTCCTCTGATAATGGGCTCTCCCTCCTATATTAATAAGAGTTAACAGGAAGTTAACGGGAGAAGTTGTTGAGAAGTTCATAGGAGTTCTTTAGAGTTCTATTGGAGTTCAGTAGAACTACTAGGCAGTTAGCCGAATACTAAAGAGTCAGCTTTTAGTGGAAGATTTCCAAATTCCTGACATTTTGGGTGCGTTAAGTCGATTAGCAACCAACATAGCCCGATTATAACCTTCAGTGCAAAAACTACTCCACAACATTTTTACAAAGGTTATGTCTACAAAAGTATAATTAAATTTACATGTTTACTATCTTATGATGCCATATCACTTTATCCAATCTAAACAATGGAAGCAGAATTCATGGCAGGTCAAGATTATACTTAAAGTAGTTTGCTGTACATAGCTGAATTTAGGTATAAGAAACATTGGAAATGATAAATTTAAAGCATGAAATCAAGAGAAAAAAATAAAAAAACAGACTTAGTCAATGTTTAATTGATAGTAAGTACTTATACTGTGCAGGTTTGAAAAAATAATTTGTAGTGAAGCCTCATCAAGAGAAAAATTCCTTACCATATAATAATTTCAAAAAGCTATAACAGCTTGCATAGATAGCTTGAAAACCTTTACAATTTAAAAAAAAAAAAAACAAAAAAAAGAAGAATTTTCTGTTCAATTTTAACAGTTTCTTTTTTTAGTACAGCCCAAGTAATATCTGGATACTTTGGAGAAAATACTTTTTATAGGCTGGTATATATATATATATATATATATATATATATAAAAGGGAAATGAATTAGATTTAAATTCACAACTTATAGGAATAGAGGAAGGGATTAACTATACCTCTTAATCCCTTCCTCTATTCTTATAAGCGATATAGTTAATCCTATATATAATTAACTATCTCTCTTAATCCATTCCTCTATTCCTATACGCTATAAATTTAAATCTAATTCATTCCCCCTTTTATAATTGCTATCCTCTTTATTTTCCTTCAAATTGTTATATTAAGTTTTAATCAGTATTAGGTAAATTTAGGTTAGAACTTAAGTTTATACATGAGACGTCTTTTACCTTAAACTCCCATGCCTTCAACTTATCTATTTCCTTCCAACTTCTATCACCTATGCATTAAATCTATACCTTCCACCCACTGCCACAAATTTTGTCTCTTTCTTTTTTCTAAACAACCTTTACTTCCGATCATGATAATTTTTTTCCATAACATCTGTTGCATGGAGTTGAAGAGATGGGTTTGATAACCCATTGAAATAGCTATCCTACAAATGTAATATTTGAATTTATATGTGGAATAAATATTTGCTCTGTTAATTTAAATTTACAATGAGTGCTTTGTTGGATCAGTTTTAATATTTAATCAAATATTATTAGTATCCTTTGGGATTATTTACCAAATCTTTTACTCGAATTTATTATCGACATATAGCCACATTTGTTCTCTGTAGGTACCTGTAGATTGTAACTGTTTTATCAAGGTGAATTTTTAAGCCATTTTTGAGCATGTAGTGAATATATTATTAAAAGCACATGCCACTGATTATATATAATATGAATCAATGTAAGTCTAAGTCTACATAGCTTTAAGATATGCAAATTTTTACAAAACTTTGAGTGTTATATAAAGTTTGCAGGTAAGCAATGTTGGAAATATTCTATAAAATGAAAGAATACACTAATTACAAAAAGCAATGAAAAATCGACTGTATAATTGTTAAACTTTACAAATCATTTATCATCAAACTATTGCTTTTCATAACTTAGCATTTTAAAATAGGACAACAGTTAAAATTATGATGCCATCCTTTGTACAATAAGCAAATATCTGATTACTTAGAAACCTACTTTAAAAACCTAACTCATATTTACAGAAGATTTGTAGCAATACCTAAATTAATTATTGCAAAATATATATGAGAAGGATGCTTGGCTGGACAAAAAAAGATTCAAAAATGATTTTTGATGTTTGGTCAGATTTTGGAGAAATAACAATGTTTATTCATATCATGGATATTTATTAAAAAAGGTTAGTGAAAAAGAAAAAGAAAACTATAAAGCTTCCATTTTAGGAGATGATTAAGGAAATAAGACACATTCTTACTTAAGAAAACAAAGTCAGTAATTTGTTATTAGATTTCTTGGTTGATTAACACCAAAGAATTTCCAAGCTCCAAAAAAAGAGATAAAAATACAAACAGATGCTTGAGCCTAGAATTAAACAAGGCAGTGAACTATAAAATCTGGGAATCAACAGTTTCAAGGATTTTGTTATTCTTACCATACATAGAAATAGTTGACCATTGGCATCATCATATTCAACAAAGGATATTTTAAAGATAAAACTCCAGGAATTGCATTGAAGAAAGATGAAGTAGAATGAATCTTAAATTATTTAAACCAAGAAAGTTCTTTTAAAAGAAAGAATTTCAGCTGGTTGAAGTATTTTATTTTTTTAAGTAAGGTATTAATTATTAAGTTTTTAAAGTGTACATTTTCTGTTTTTTGAGAAATGCAATTTTAAGTGATTTTTGTACTGTATAATCTTATTTTTAAGTTAAAAAAAACCCCTGATCAACAATCATTATTTTTTTTATGCAGCATATAGTCAAATTAAAGTTTGTTTTTTTTTCATATTAAAATGAAAACATAGCAGCTTCAATAGATACAGAAGTTGTCTGGCATAATGCAAATTTAATCTTCATAATTTCACTCACACAATATCAAGGGACTAGCTTTACAAATACATATACCATTTGAAGACCAAAATTATTAAAAAAAAAGAATTTCTTTTCAAAGCAGTACAAACTTCAGTGTGTTGAATAGTAATTGTCATAATACATTTCTTTATTATATTTTATAGTAAATCATTTTTATTTGTAACAGTAGCATACAAAAGATATCTATATTATGTGAGTAAATTACAATAATTACCGAAATAGTCTTTCTCCAAATGAATACCAACTAAACTCTAATGTATTGATGCAATCATTAGAAAGATAATTAAGTGAAACATAGCAGGTAGTTTTCATTTTCAGCAAAAATTTTCAGCAAAGTTTTCATTTTCAGCAAAATGTTTGCAAGTAAATATTTCAAAAAAGAGATTTACAAAACAATGAAAGATTTAATAATGGAAAAAAAAATTGACTAAATTTTTAAACTCCAAAATCAAATTGTTATATATATATATATATATATATATATATATATATATATATATTTATTTTGTTATCTCTTTTATTTAAAGTGAAAAGAAGACATTTCCTTGCATTTTATTCTTTTGATTTTTTTTTTTTTTTCATCAATTTTGTATGATGAATTCAGAAAATTAAATCTCACTCAATCTGTTAATGGCCCATGGATT
Source organism: Ascarosepion bandense (assembly GCA_037127315.1). Lineage (NCBI taxonomy): Eukaryota > Metazoa > Mollusca > Cephalopoda > Sepiida > Sepiidae > Ascarosepion > Ascarosepion bandense. Next base: position 107,489 of record JBBBDQ010002043.1, read on the forward strand.
GGATTAGAAAGGTTAATTTCATACTATTTTAGTTTAGTACAGATCTTTAGCCATATGATATTTTATGCAATTCATCTAGTTTCCTAATTGGAAACAATTCAAATTATAAATTTGTGTCCATTTCTATCCAAACTTCTTTTTGCTGATGAAAAAAAAAATACAACACAAAAAACAAGATTTAAACAGCTGCAATAAAGTAACTGAAGTCATAACATCTTAGGTAAAAAAAATACTTAACTTAGAGTGTGTTTTGGAATAAGACACTCCCATTGACATAAATGAATGAGGCGATACACCTTAAATAAAGAACTTAAAAAGAGTTCAGTGACTGAGTTCTGAGAGAGTGTTCATTAGAGTCACTCAAGACATAATATTATAACTCTTAGTAGCAAGTTATAACAGTGGCAATGAAGAACTGAAACATATAGAGTAGGAAAAAATACTCTTATGTGCACTGCAGCAAAATAGGTGACAACAAGAAATTAGAACCACGTTGGTGTAATTTTTATTCTTTGCTGTGCATAAAGAAAAAACCCAAATGTTCTTAAAAAGGGAAGAAATATTAGCCAAGCAGTAAAAATACAGCAACAGTAACAATAGCAGTTGTTGAAATTCCAGAAACAACAACAAAAATTAATTGAAATAATTCAGAAGAAAATAGAAAATTCTCCAATTTCTTTCACTCCTGACTTGGTGGCAATTATCATAGTGGAATTCACATACAATTCAGATCATGGAATTACCTTTTCTGCTTGTTTTAGAAAAGATTCAAGCAAATTTTAAAAGAAGGATGTAGTGACTGAGAAGACCTTTGTTGAGAAAGTTAGCAGCAGTAGAATATGAAAAATACTAGAATTTTCTACTACTGAGAAAACCAGATGAAATTTGTTTTAAAGAAACAATAAATATTCTAACTAAAATCTTTAGCAAGAAAAATTTATTATTCAATACTCAGTGGAAGTGTATGAATCTAACAAAAATAGAGCAAGATTTTGTCACATATACTGGAATTATTAACAAGGAGTGTAAAAGATTCAAATTAAATGAGCTGATGCCAGATAGATATAAAGAATTAATTTTCAACCAAGAGTTAACAGTAAAAAATGCATAAATATGTGCTAGAATTCTATTAAAACTGAAAAAAAAAAAAAAAAACTAACACTACAAGAAATATCAGACAAATGTCAGACAGATGCACTATGGAGGAAATTGAAGTAAAAGAATGCACATATATACAAACCAAAGAAAAATGTGGAAAAAAATAATTAATCCATGTTTCAAATGTGGAAACTTGCATCTCAGAAACAACTGTCCCTTCAAGAATTTAAATTGCTACAAGTGTAAAAAAAAAATAGGACATAAAAAGTCTTGCTGTAAAACTAAAGCGAGAAGTTTTCACCAAAAAAATTTCATACACAGTGTTGAGATGGAAAAATAATTACAGAAAATCAAATAAAATTTGTGGACATAACAATACAACTAGAAACTGGTAGTCATATCACAATAATCAATGAAGTCACATGGAAAACCTTATATTAAAAAGAACTTAGAAAATTGTATGTGGCATGTCAGGTGAGAAATTATGTTATCAGCTAAATGAATTGCAACATTCCATAACAAGTTCTCTAACACTTATGTGTTATAAAATACTACAATCTTATTCAGTACTGACTAATAGAACTATTTGAGTTATGGAATTTACATATAAATGTTTACATATAAATAAGTGGACAGGTGATCAGTTGAAAAAAATCAAAGTGAAAATTTAAAGGAAGAATTGAAAAAATGTTTTCTAGATATTCTGTCAGATGAGCTGGGTCGGTGGTCAAAGCAAAATTTCAACCAAAAATAGGGTTGATGTGAGTATTTAAACCGAAATGTAAAGTAACATTTTCAGTCTTGGTTCCAGTCAACGAAGAATTAGACACACATGAAAAAAATGGATGTAATTGAAATAATTGACCATTCAAAATGGGCAACACCAGCAGTGAATGTAAAGAAAAAAAAATTTGTATTGGTACAGATTTTTTTGACTGGGTTAAACAAATGTTTAACTAGGCAAGATGCCTTAAATAAAGAACTCAAAGAGTTCCATGACAGAGAATTCTGATAGAATTTTAGACTACTGTTGGAGTCTGTTGAGACATAATATTATAACCATTAGTAGCAAGTTATAGTATTTTTTTGTAATTTTATAAATCTCACTATGTTATAAAAAATGGCCATGTTAAGTTACTGTCCAATTACTTCCTACATCTGTCTGTGTTAAACATATTTTCTTTGTCTTTCAGACATTTCAAGGTCTGATAACAATTCTTAAATGCATTTCTTTAATTTTTATCTAAGAAAAAAAAAGCTGCCTGAAGAAGAATGATACTTGGAGTCAAACAAGTGCTAAGGAATAAAAGAAAATAAAAGATGAAAATAGCATACATAAAAAGAATTGATCCGAGAAGTATGAAACTTCTTAAATTGTCCTTCATTGTTATTATTTAAGAATTATCGTAAAAGTAAAAGAAATTGACCAAAACTAGACAAGATACATAAAATATTTCTTTCAGAAATATGTCAGTAAAAACAATATTATCAATAAATTTATAGAAATTCCTTTAATGAATCACAGATTGAAAAGTATAGGCACAGACACTCTCACAAACACAATCACATACATTTCTTTTTTTTTTCTTTTTTTATACGTGCATACTGCATATATAAAGCAATATTGAGTGACCTCATGACTACAGGAAAACCTTGCAATATTTCTAAAAGCTTTAGATTTGAAAGTGTCAAGATCTTAAGGGCTTTCATCAATCCTAACCAATAAAAATGAGACAAACCATATTGGCAAGCAAAATAAACAAAATCATTATAACAGAGTTATACTTTTGTCATAACTAATTCAATTAATATATATATTAACTGATAATTATAATATACCAAGTAAAACAATTAAAACAGAATTACTTTAATTTGTAAAAATCAAATAAGAGAAGAAAATTCAGTTATGAAATGGACACAAACAAATATTTACTAAGCTTAGTGTTGTGCATTAAATGACAAAATCATGGGGAAATAGGCACACTATTCAGAACTTGATTTTTTCTGTCTTGAAAATCAGCATTTGAAATCCTGATTTTTACCTGAATGCAAATGCTGTTTACCCTGGTCAAAGATACACAAATCACTCAGCTCTCAAGCAAGCATTGACAAAAATCTTACAATATGACATGTACATTAGTATATTTTTCTGCCTGTAATATCTGTAGCTTTTAATGTTGCAGGTACGATAGAAGTAGAATGGTGATGGTGATGCCAGGTAGTAGTGCCTTTCTTATGATAATGGTAGACTATTTAAATGTGCTTAGGAAACTGGGAAGTGAGAAGACCAACTTCATGAAAAAGCAGAAAAAATATATTTAAAAACACCTAAGTATTTTGTTAAGACCTGACAATTTTACAAATTTCATATATAGTTCTTTTTATAGCATAGATAAACTAATATATAACCTCAACTATTGAACATGTCATGTACCAAATTCTAAACAGTATATATTGAATTTAATTATATTAAGTCTATTGCATGAAATGTAATGTTATATGTTTAACATATTTGAAGAACTCATTTTGAGTTGAATCCTGAAGGACTCACTTGTTTCTTTTAAAGTTTAAACTGAAGTATTTGTTTGTTTTTTTGAGATGTAACTAAAAAGTTAACTATTCAAAGAGACAGTTGTAAAAAATTTGGTTAAATGAATGCTCATTAATTGGTTTTATGGCATATCAACACTTTAATGTCTAAAAAATGCTCCCATGGCATGTGTCTCATATAACCTCTGACAACTAAGTTCATCTACAAACCAAACGGGGAGCAAAGGTGGACCATATAAACAGCTGCTTTGGGGAGATAAAAATTGTCAGCCTGCAAAGGCAGTCATCCAAGGAAAGGAAAACCCTGATTTTTAAATTCCTGAGACTTGAGGCCATAAACAAACGTTGAAAATGTGACTGAAGTAAATCAAAGATAGAAAAACCAGTGTGGAGCCCAGAAGGCGATTTGCTGTCAACATTGAAAAACTTTTGCCAACTCCTGCAGCCAAGTCATCTCCAATACCTGCATGTGAGGCAGGGGGGTTATTAACTAATTAATTTACAGACTTGAAAATTATTTCTAACCAAATGAACTGTTTTTTCAATGAAATACACCAGTGAAAAGTAACTCTTTACCAGAAGAAATGTTATCACTTTATTGATTGTATTTTTATAGTTTATCTACCCATTTTGATGTTATTAAAAGCTGAAACACATTTTAGATAGTATGAATAATAATTTTTTTTTATTTGCGAGTGAATATTGTATTGACAATAAAAATAATTTTTTTCCATATCCTTATATTTACTCTATAGCTGGAATAAGGGAATGTATTCATACTTTGGATATGCATTGTGGTGAAGTGGATATCAGCTTGGAACAAGAAATCAAAGAACTGAGTTCGAATTCCAGTTGAATTCCTTGCATTCACTTACACACAAATACTTTTGGGAAAGGTATTAATACCTCTCTTCTCTCCAGCTGTGGGTCAAATAACAAGACAGATTGGGTTATACAGCCTTGATTGGCAACCAGTCTACTGCAGAAAATAATGGCAACCTATTGTGGTAAAATCTTCTGACCAGTTAGTCATGTCTCTTTTGAGACATGATCGCTCAAGTGTGTATCACGTATGGAACTGACTGACTGATTCATACCTTTCCCCAAGGGTATTTGCACATGAATGTAATGAACCTGACTGGCTCCAATTTCTCATTCCAAGTTGCTATCCATTACACTACCTGCATATCCAATAAATTTTCTGAAGAGATGACAAGGAATATAAAGATAAAATTTCTGATATGAAATATGTAATATATGAAAAGCAGATAGATGTTTAATTTTTTCTTCTGTTGTTGACGTGTCATTGAGTAAGATCATCTGAACAAAATTGCTGCAATTATTTACATTTATTTTTAATTTAACAGTTAATAAAATTAATATTTGCAGAAAAAAATGAGATTTCTACATAAGAAATGCTAAAAAATATGTAAAATAAAATATAGTGATTTGAAAGAAAATATAAAATGTATATTTGAAGAAAATACTGATATACAGGGTTCAATGGATAAATTGTCGTCTAAATGACACAAACATAAAAAAAACACTGACATTTCATTTTAACAGATATATTTACCAAAATTACACAAAAGTATCTTAAAATACTGAAGAGTAAGTTTAATCAATAAAATTGACATTGGTTTCAACGACGGCCTCCAGACAACTTCAGAATCTCTTAGGAGTTAGGTAGTCAAAAGTGATGTGGCCACAGAAATCGACTGACAGCTGTGACTGGGTTTTCCTACTTGTGTGGCATGGTGCTGAATCCTGTTATTAGGGTTTCCAGCAACCACCCTCTTTACCCCAAATAGCAATACCTCCCTGGCTATGGACTTGATTGAAAACAATACCTCCAAGTCAATCATGTTCTTGAATCTCACCAATAAATTCAAGAGTTTTTTTTTATCAGAATGATTGGAGTGAGTTTTCCAAGTTGCCATACCTTTGTAATCAGCATTAGACTCCTCCAACTCTTTCTGAATCCTCTGCACCATCTGTGATTGACACCAGTACAATCTGAAATGTTCATATTGGAGCTTCTGGCATGAATGCCAAGCAGCACTGCATGCGATTTCCAAATTTCTCATGGAGTGAATTGCAACATGGCACTCTTTTTCTCACAGATGGTACTCAACCGACCCTACTATACTGTGTAATCAACAAAATCAAAAACAATGCATATGCACAAAATTTAAAAATATACAATGGCGACAATTTACCCATCGCATCATATATATATATATATATATATATATATACACACACACACACACACACTATTGTAAGAATAGTGTGAGGGAAAATTAATTATTTTAATTTTAAATGTGACCTTTGTCTTCACAGTAGACTTATGTTATAGCTATAGTAGATGTTAGTATATTTAAAAATTCTTCATGCAATTTTACAAACAATAAATTCAGTCTATTTAGATATATTTTATATCAAATCTTAACTTTGGTTTAATAATCAATTGTTTTATGTCACTGAAATGAATATAGAATTTAAAAGTAATTTTTTTTAAAAAATGTAGTTCAAAACTAAAGATTTAATGTGAAATTTATAAATTTATATTGTAAATTTATCTCTTGCTGTTAGGTCTTTGTTATGACAGACTTGCACAAAAATTACATGCTAGTGATTTCAATTAAGAACGGTCATAAAAAAATGTGAGAAATTTCATTTTTTTTTTCTAAAAAAAAATATTCAGCAACGAATAAAAGTAGATTTAAATGCTTTCATCATTATGGAATTCTTTTGTTTTTCTTCTAGTTTTGCTCTCAACTCAGAGGAATTCCCTTGGATTCTTTGTTTCAAATAAAAATAATATAGAGAAAAAGTAAAAAGGGAAGTAACTATTTTTTTAAGAACTTTCCTATAAACAAATAATATACTAAAGAAAAAAGTGTATTATAAGGCCAAAGAATATCCAGCAAAAATGAATAAAAATAAAAATAGTAATGGAGACTCAAGAATATCCTGCCTGTCATGAACAAACCATATATATATATATATATATATATATATATAGTATGATCAATCATAATAAGAGTATTAACTAAGTAACAGAAAAATATAAGTGGAAGAAGAGGTGAAAAGAGGCACAGAGGAACAATTAGTTATAAAACAAAATAAAAGAATCGAAACAGATTTAAAAATTGAACATTAGTAAAGGCAAGAAAGGAAAGAAGTAAAACAATTGTTTTATACATAGATATATACATGTTTGTAATATATGCAAATCCAGAATGACATAATTTTGACAGAAAAATAGATTCTTATTAAATCAATTTTTAAACTAAGCAAATTTCCCAGGATGAACACTTCATATCTACATCCATCAAGTTCTTTTATATATAGAAAGTTGGGAGTAGATACTAGTATTTTCTTTAAAACATCTAAGCTGTAAGGAAGTAATACAAAATTTTATATAACACATATAATTTTGGTTATTAATTTTTTACTAGTTTTTGTTGTTTTTATATTCCTAAACTCTTAAGTATTATGTATCAGAAAGAAAATCAAAAGATGGTAGAAAATACAGATAAAAATTAATAATATCAGATTATTGTAAAATTTTGTGCCTAATTTTCATTGTTATATAAAATGACTTCAACTTGATACTGTGTCTGTTTTGGTGACGATTTTTGATGTATTCTAAATTGAAACCTAGCATCATTCAGTTGTGATTCAAAATTTGTTGAATGTTGACGTTTTCTCAATAAATAAATGCCTTAAAGACAAAGACTAAAAATTCACACTTTTGCCATATCATGTTATATGAATTTCAGAAATGAGCAAGCATCAGAACAAAAAAAAAAAAATTCTGAATATTTGGATCATGCTTCAGCTCTTCAAACAATCAAAAAGGTGATTTTAATCTAAATTGTCAACTACACTCTGGATGACCTCCCAACATCAATGAAGATTCTCTGCTTACCATCATGGAGAGTAAACTGAAGAGTTTGTTAATAGTTTGAAAATTGATATCTCAACTGCCTTTCACCATTTGAAGAGACTTGATCAAGAAAAACAGCTGATTTTGGCCAATTGGAAATGTCTCATTTTCCATCATGACAATGCAAAACCACATGTTGTAACAAGGACCTTAAAGAGACTTAAAGTTTTAAAATGATACCCTCCCAGCACCCATCATATGCTCCAGACTAGGCTATTTGAGATTCTCATTTGTTCCAGGATCTACAGAATAATTTAAATGACAAAAAATTGAATTCCACAATCAGTCAAAATACAAATATGGCATCAAAATGCTTGTAGAACGATGGGTGTTAGTTATTAAAAACAATAGACATTATGTACTTGATACTATTTTTTTTTTTTGCTAGTATGTAAAACTTGGTCTTTCATTTTCTAATTAATTGGGTACAAACATTTGCAGTCATCTAATATAAACTACTTATACATTTAAGACAAATATATGCACGAAATATTTAATAAGTATATATAAAAAACATAGAGAAGTATTTTATCTACATATGTATAGAATTATCATAAAATCCAACACATGTATAAATATATATGCATAAGAGAAAGAGAAGGAAAGAAAAAGATGAAAATGAAAGGGTAGAAGTTAGTAGATTTTGAAAAGTTTGGAGATAATGCTAGTGGCCAAAACAAGAGAGAGGAGTTAGAAGAAATGGGAATATGAGAAAAAGCGCAACAAAGAGAGAGTGGAAGAGCAAGAAAGAGAGAAACAGATTGAGAGTGAGAAAATTCTTCTTTAAAGGAAATCATTGTGCCAAGACCCAAAATCCAATCATGTAAAAACAAACAGAAAAGAAACAAGATTTAAAAAAGAGAGAGAGAGTCAAAAAACCAACGTGAAAAGGATTCATGTTTACAGAACATGCAATGAGAAGTAGAAAAAAAAGTGCATAAGATTTAACGACCACGTGATGGAGGGCAGAGTTTCAACATCATTAGATAAGCAGCAGGTTACGTACTGAGTCTAAGCAGCTCCTCCATTCGTCACGGTCGATTGTCACACTGTTCAAGTGAACAACAGGGATATATAAAGGAAATAAAAATGGAGGATGGAAATGTTTAAAGTGTTACTTTTATACTTTTCTTTTTTTTTCTTTTTTAAAGTTCTCTAGGGGAGAAATAGAAAAGATATTTTTTTTAATTTTTATTCTTTTTTTTTATACTTAAAAGCTATATCTTTTTAATTTTTGTCTTTGGAAAGCTGCAAGGATTGACATTTTATGTATTGGACAGAAGAGTGAAGAAAAATGGCAGACAAAAATATCATTCATTCATTTTAAGGGTTAAAAAAGTGGCTCACTGTTTCTGGAGGCAATGGCAAAATAAGCATAATAATTAAACATATTATTGTCAGTCTTATTATTTGATAACAATCAATAACTTGCAAAAATTGAAATGAGAACTAAACCAATTTAAAAAGAAAAACAATTCGGTAATTTCTTGAGCTTTTTAAAAGATTCTTCAATGTGTCATTACTTTAAAAAATGCATCTTAAAAGTCAAATGCTTTTCTCTTTTTTAAAGTTACTTTTTTTTTTTATTGGAAAAGAAGTCAAACAGATGAAGATTTTATTAGACAGGGTGAATGAAATATTATAATTATTACTGCTTATATTTTAAAAACATTAAATAATTAGTCAATATATTTATATCTAATATGCATTTAATTCAATAAAAAAATCAATAAAGATATAATTAAATAATAAAAACTCTTTGGTGGAAAGGATGTTATTTCATCCAAATATTTAAAAATGGATAAAATATTTTGGCTTCTCTCATCAAAACTGACATTTGTAATCATATTGTAGCTGTGGAGGGTAATTACTGATTAACTTTTTTTTTCTTAGGAAAAGGGTTGAGATTTTTCATTAATGAGAAATTTTAAATTGATGAATTATTCAAGCAATGACAAATCTCAACATTAAATAATAGTGTCAGAAATGGTGTTCGAAAATATCAATAGAAAAAGAGTTTGTTTTTGTGTTTTTTTTTAAAAAGCATATTTTCTTACTTCAAATATATAAGTTTATATCAAGTATAAGAACACTTGACTAACATAAAATGAGTTTTTCTTTTTCTGGGTGAACAAGTGGATAAAAATTTTGTTAGCCTTCTGAATCCATGGTATCTCAGTTCCATACTCCAGTCATTGAACTATGTATTCATATTCAGCAATATTAATGTAATCTGAAGATCTGCTTCTTTATTTATTCAAGGGATAAATAACATCTTTACACACTTATATCATTAAAAGTAAAGATATATAAAAGCAGTCTGTTGGTAAAATTTTATCTTGTGATAGATGCACATTTGTGTACTGCTTAACAAATATTTAAAAAAATATTTCATATTTCTATGAACTTGATCATTTGCCCAATACAATCTTCAAATCCTGATTTTTCACCTGTGCTAAACTAAGCTAAATAAGTACGAAATATTCTTCAATTCTTCTTGCTTTTCAGTCAAATTTGATGTTCAAAATTTTGAATGCAATATCAATTGTCATTTCTCTTTCCTTAATATCTGTTCTTTTATTAGCCTCATTCTTTAATGTTTTTTTTTAATCAGATTCTTTCAAACTCAGTGACACCTTGTGTCTTAGTGGCTTTATCACTATGACTGGGATGAAACGATGATAAAAACATAACTTAGTTCAAAGCATCAACATATATTTGATATAAAACGCAGAAAAATACAGCTTTGGCTATGATTTTTATTTGCAGAATTTTCAATTTTTTCAAGCAAAGAATCACACAGCTTTGGTCTACCTTACTAACAAACACATAACAGTGTCAAAAAACTTGACTATTGCTAGATGTTCTAAGCTCTCTATTGCTAATGGATTATCAACCTCAGTTAAGATTAGATATAAACAGGTAGTGTCATGTTTAGCAACTTGGGCCAAGAAATCAATGAGCTGGGTTTGAATTCCACTTCTTTATATTCCCTTTCACACAAATGCCGTTGGTTAAATAGCAGGCCAGACTCGGCTCTCTAGCCATTGTTGGCAACCAGTTTAAAAGAAGGATAATTCTGATTTCAAAATTGTATGCAGCCCTGGCAATGCACATACTATACAGACATAGAGAGTTCACAATTAACTGCAGCACAGTGTTGTAGACTCCAAAAGTTTTCATTACTAATACATTCCTGAAAAGAGTTTGCATTAAGCAAATGTTATATTACATTCACTTGCTTGTCCCCTGTATAGTTTTCTTTTGTGTTCCATGTCCTCTCAGGACATAAACAATAATTCCAGTCTCTTGTAGCTTTTAATAAGTCTTGTCTTTTCATTATTTATCCCAAACACTGTTCTACCATCCATCTGTTCAAGCTCATCAAGTATGTTACATGCTGCTTTACTTTATTCCTTGATCTGTTCTGCAACTATCAGATTCCCCAAGCCCCACTTCCTCATTATGCAACACAGAAATTTTAACTGCCTCTTCCTGATATTAAGTATAAGTTCCCATTTTTCTCCAAAACTTCATTATTGTGCACATGTTCAATCCCTGGTATCCTCAGCATCTTTCTGTAGAATATTACTTGTTGCTTCAAGTCTCTTCTTCACCTTTGAGGACACTGTCTAGCATTCGCTACCATAGAGAGGGACAGATGTGATATAACAATCCAGTACTGTTTCCTTTGTTTTTAACAATTTTTTTCTGTCTCTTAATACTCTGCTTAATTTTTGGAATGCATCTTTCACCATCTCAATGTGTCTTTGAATCACAGTGTCGTACACTTCTCAGGTATTAAAATTCCTGTATTTGTTTGAGTCTAGTATCCCCAATTTGTAATTTGCATTTTGCACTTATCCTTTTAGTGATAACCATGAATTCTGTCTTCTTGTAGTTTATACTTTATATTTCTTCTCACTTTCTTTTACTACCTTCTGTAGGAGCTTTTGTAGTTTTCTGTGTCTGTTATCAACACTTTGTGATCTGCATATCTTACAGTGTTAAGATTGTGGCTGCCAATAATTAATCCTGGTAGGACTTCTAATTTTCCCAGAATTACCGCACTGTATAGATTGAACACATCTGGTGAAAAGACACATCCTTGTCGTGCACCCATTTCCATTTCTGTATATCTGCTGAACTCAGATACTTATTAAAATTTCAGACTTTTATCAGATTGACAATTTCATTGTTTTAGATATGGGCAATATAATAAAAACTATATTTATCACAAAGAGTCATTTCATTGTATTTACTTCAGTTTAGTTTTGTTTAATCTCTCTCTCTCTCTCTCTATATATATATATATATATAGATATATATAGATAGACTCATCTATAGCATGAAATCACAAGTCCTGTTCAACTAGTGATCATACTGGATTATGTAGTCTCTCTAAGAAACTGTAACTAATGTCTGCTAGGTATATTTACTGTACAAACCAAAGGTTGACCATGTAGGTGATGAAGAATCAATTATACCTGAGCATAAATATATCTGCAAAAAGGAAAGAGTTAGCCACCCTAACTAATACAGTTCTCAGACTTGGTATACATGTTTATTTGGAATCAGGGAAAGGTTTTACAACCAAAAGCATTTTGTTTTTAATTAATAAAGGCATCTCTCTTTCCTCTTATATGCATTTATCTTTAACAGTAAAGATCATTGAAAATCATTTAGTGGAAAAATAAACTCTCTTTTGTTATTAGAAAAAATACAATCTCTTTCTTTTGGAAAAAAGCAATGTCAAAACTATTCCAAGAATATTTCTTCACTGGAAACTTACCAGAAACAAATCAAATTACACAATAACATTGAAATGGGAATAATAACAACATCATGTTTATTTGTTGATAACAAAGATTGCAAAATAGATATTTCTTAATTCTTCATGTATTTCACCTTGGTACAGGAAGTTATATGGATCATATCTAATTATGCTTTGTGATGAAATGAAGGTTGTGATTTGGAGTAGTCCGAATTTATGTACAGGACTTATTTCGGACTTTACCAAACTGGGTTGCTTCCATTTCTGATTTTGATTGCTGTAGTCATTTTGGTGCTTGTTTCAAGTTTTTAAATGTATGTGTAATGCCTTAACACTTGGTTAAATACTACTGACTCTTAACTAGTAAAATCATTATTATTGTAACTCCTCAAGTTTTGCTTGATTAGATCAGTTCACCATCAGTATTAAGGAATCATTTTACTACCCTTATAACCAGTTTTAAACTTTCAGCTGGCATAAACTTATAAATGTACTAGCAAAAGTATAAGTCAATACAACCAAGGGACAAGGTCAAGTAGGTTCTTAGACTAAGATACAATAGTTATTCAGATGACTTTTATTACAGGTTAAATAAGAGGATAGGATGATATTCATTAACAATAATTCACCCAAAAGAAGAAAAACTTTAACTTTCAACCCAAACAAATATGTTATTTCCCTCTCTGCTACAAGTTGTGATGATAGAAAATTTTAAATTCTCAGAAACAATAGCATCTATATGATAATTTGATTCATTTTTAAAAAGTCAACAAAAAAAAATTACAGATTTTGAAAGACGTATGTTATATATCAACTTTAAATAGTAGAGAAGGCAAAATTTCAAAACTAAAAATCTTAATTATATTCATGCTATTATCTATTAAAATTCCATAGAGCAGCATTTATAGAATTTTGTTAAATTCTAAAAACAGTTTTAGCTTTTAGTTAAATTTTTAAACAAATTTAACTTAAAAAGAAATATCAAACTTAACTGTACAGTGCAAGAAGAATCATTTTTAATGTAAAAATATTTTATGATTAAATATTAAAAAATGAATGGACAATAAAAAATAAAAATTATTTTTTTGTTTTCAAGATTACTTATAAAGATAATGATTATGAAAATAATTATACAAAATTTCATAATTTCTCAAGTATTCCAAAAAAGATTTCAAAGTTACTGTTTGGAATAAGTAGAAAAACAAAAATTGAATGGGAAGAATCTATATCATAGTAAAATGTTTATCAGAGAGTGACTAAATACATACTAGGTACATAATTATAAATAATAAAGACATAAATCTTCATGAATCAACCACAAATGATGAAGCAACAATTAGATAAATATCTTGGAGAAAGCATAACTGGTTATAAAGTACAATAAAAAAAAAATTCTTAAATATTAAGCTAGTCATCAGTTGCAGATTGCATGTTTAAATAAAACTTCAGGATTATTATTTTCTAATAAATATAAACTGTTAATTTATGCAAACTTATGTAGCCAGTGAAAAGCATTTGATGTTGAATCTGATATTTCAGAAAACTTATTTTACACAAGTTATCACCTGTGTCATCACATTAGAATTCTGTAACTTTTTTTTTTACACTTTTGTAATCAATTAAAATTCTGATGAGAGAAGACAGTTTAGAGAAAGGTTTACACAATATCTGAAATATTTTTTGATGAAATATTTAATCGTTATGAATTTAATGGAGAAACAATCATCAAGTTCTTTTATATGTATAGTAATTATAGCACTAATTCATGTATATTTTTTTTAAAATTTGAAATTGTTAAATCAGCTGAAAGAAAAGTGTTCATTATACAATGATATATATATTTTACTGCAAAAAGAAATTTTTTTAAAAGCCTGAAAATATAAATAGAAACAAGGAATCACAGAAAAACAAAACAGAAAGGAAACAAAATAACTGGAAAAATTAGATTAAAAACAACAAATAAATGAAACACAAAATACAATTTCTGTCTTATATAAATTTTTAGCTAAAATGTATTTGATTATTATATCTGCCTAGAAGAGGGATACTCTAACATAAAACTTAACAACTGGTCTTTGATATAAAAGTCCCTCCTAGCTAGTATGTAAGTCTATGGTCTAAAGAAGGAAGTCAATAACATGCATACTCTTCTCTCCCTTTAAAACAGCAGTAATGCAGGTTTGAGGACAACTCTGCTTGTCTCTCACTGACATGAGAGGGCTTGTAACAATTGTTCAAAAATGGGCGAAATCTTCATCTATAAAATCAATTCATGGATACACAGATTTATTACAGGATCATTATCCATACTCAACAAATATAGATAATTTATTTAATAATATGAAAATACATACTTTATTAGAAATATTGTAAAAAGAAAAAAAAAAGCTAAGCTGAGGTAAAAATTTGAATATGTTTCCCCAAAGAAATACTTAATTTTGAAAAAAAAGTGTGAATAAAGTATTTGTAGCTTTTTTTTAAAAGTTTTTTTGTACACTTTTTATTTTATTTTATTTTTTTTTTACAAATCTGGATTAAAGCTAATTAATACTGTATATACAATCCAACAAAGGTGTCACCCCTTACCTGATAACAAGTAGACCAAGAGTAACCACTTGTTAATAATATTACAATATATTTTTACCTCTTTATGTTGTAAATATAAATTACTTTAATTAATGAGAAAAAAAAACAACAAAAAAACCTGTGGCACATCTTTCTTTTTTGGTGCACTGAACATAAGCATATTTGTTTAATAGTTAATTTAGCCTGACTAATAAAACCAAAGGGGTACAATACTTTTAAAATAAAAATTACACAAGGAATTGTGGTTCATCTTTTCAAAGAATATGTTACATGACAAATAATATGAGCATTCTTTTTATTATGTAGCAAATATTGTTGGGTTAATTTTATATTCTTATAAATTAATAGTTAGATATTTCTTTATATAAAATCAAGATACAGTAATATATGAGATTAAAAATTGTTTGTATAACAGTAAAACTACCTAGTCCAATAGATTGTTTTCTTTTTTTAATACCTACACTGTCTTTAGTTACAACAAACAAAAATAAATGTTGTAAAGAAACTGAAACTCTATACAGAGATTTGCGTAAATACTTATACATATTATCCTAAAGCTGAACACACCAAACAACTAACTATTGATTGCTTTCTTTTGCTTATTAAATGCAGAGTTCTTTAATCAGCTACCCAAGATGAATCAGTTAAGTGCCATATCTAATACATGCTTTGGGTGATCATGTCTCAAAAGAGACATGACTGACTGACTGGGTAGAAGATTATTCCACAGTAGGTTGCCATTGCTTTCTGCAGTAGACTCGTTGCCAGCCAAAGCTATAGAACACAATCTGTCCTATTATTTAACCCATAACTGGAGGAAAGAGATGGATTAATACCTTTCCCAAAGGTATTTGTGCATAAGTGAATGCAAGGAATCCAACTGGAATTTGAACTCAGCACCCCGATTTGTTGTTTGAAGTCGATATCCACTGCACCACAAAGCATAAGATAAAAGGTTATTAAAAATAAAAGACAAATGACAGGTGGAAAGTATATATTTATTTGTTTTCTGCTTCTAAGGGTAGGGAATATAAAAGTTTGGTAGCTGTGGTTCTAAAGTTTTCCAAAATTAACAATTTTGCTGGATCAACCGAGTCAATTTAATTTGAATTCAATAACCCACAAGTCTAACATCATTTGGCAAGAGTTTCTCTTAATTTCAGTTACCTTTTATCACAACTTCCACATTTCTGCTACTGGTTCCTGATTGCAGCTTTTTGTCATTTGTATGACAATTGCCACAAAAATAGAAGTTGCAAGTATAAGGCTGGCCAATGGCTTATTGTTTCTTTTTCATCCATACTAGTAACTATTAATTACTGAGTGATGATTTTCTGTTTCAGACATAGAAAAAAAAAATGAAATTAAAATAAAAAGATATTTTTTAGAAATGAATAATAATTGATATTGCTTTTCCCAGGAAATTTCAATAATATCATTTGATTCTGCTGAACAAACTTTTCAGTTTTCATCTGAATGTTGATATTAGTAATTTCAATTTTTGTTTTTTTGGTTTGCACTTTTATTTTATAAAAAGCTGATGAACTCATGCCATATACCAGACAAGTATGAAAACACTGACAACCACTATTTTAGCAATACAATCTTTTCCCCAAGTGTTTTTATTTATACTCATCATTTACTATATCTTCCAAAAGGGATGTTACCGTAAAAGTTAATGAAAGCAAAATAAATCTCATTATAATCAGGTGATCAGTAGTAACATCAGTACCTCATACTGAAACTTTATAATCATTAATTTTTCAAGTTCACTGTTATTTCAAAACTTCTTAGAGTTATATAAAATTATCAGTCTTGTCCTTGTTTCTTCAACAGTTCTGTGTATTTTCTTCTATTTCAACCTTACTATGCCTTTAATGAAGAAGAACACTCTTATTTTTTTGTGTATCTATCTAAAAAAAATTATTAATGATCATAACAATGTCATTAGAATTGCACTACATCCTTATTGGTTCTCGAATGCTTTTTTGAAGATATTTTCAGGGACTCAGAATCCAATAAATGCCCATTATTCCTGGAAAAAATGACTCAAAATTATAATTTTAGCAATTTCACTTGAATTTCTATAGATAAAAATAAGTGATAAATAATAACTGTTATTAAAGATGTTAATATTGACAAAGCTAGCAAATACATTAACAAAATTTCATTTCTATTTTTAAATTTTTACAAAAGAATGAGTCTTATTAGCAGAAACACAAATTTAGAGATGAAAACAGTAAATAATACTGTCATACCCTGAAGGAACTAGGGATAATGTATACTCTGAAATATCTTTTAATCTTCAGTCATCATGTGATATGGTAACATATCATACCTGTGCACTAGCTGGGTTTAAGATTTAGATCGCATATATAGGACATGTTATAGATCTTACTAAATTTGCTGAATCCAATTACAACAAGCACAAACTGGTCACAGAAATATTTTAAATGTTCCTGAATAGATAGAACCAAGCAACATCTCAAGTACATAGAAGATACCATGCCACATCATATAGCTAGTGTTATTCTGATAAAAGGTGACGCTATATATTATTTTGTTTTTTGGTACTTTAATTTAAAAACAATTTATTTGGAGTTCAATACCTTGAAAATTACTAATGATGACTTATATTCTTAAGAAGTTTATTCTCTTGAGAAATGTGTTATTCATTTAATAAGGAAATGAACAAAAATTACAACTTGACTCAAGTTGCACTAATTTCTGATGAGATTAAATATAATGCTCTCATTACGATTGAGCACTCTAGAGAGGAAAATTTGAAAAAAAAAAACAGTTACCACTTTGGTGATATATGCATAACTCTTTAGCAATGAATTGAGTTCTTTCAAAGACTGGCGTGTGTATATGGCGTTTATCTAGAACACGTTAAAATTTCCATTCTCTGATTCCATGTGCCTATAGCTTAGATGTTAGTGACTGACTGACACCAAATCGGTATGTATATATATATATATATATATGGAAGAAAATTATATATAAAAACTTCTATATACCAGAACATTGTCATAATTTTTTTGACAAAGTGGAAAAACTTTCTCATATGACACACATTGTTTTTTAGGACTACAGTCCAGTGATGTTATATCAATGTAAATTTCACTTGTATCCACTTAAGTCTTTAAGGGCAAAACATACCAAAATTTTTTTTTTTAAACTTTTTCATTAATAATAATAATGTGTGTGTGTATGTGTGTAATTAATGTGGAGATGCTTGTCACTTAACTGGGTAGCTGAATTTGAAGTTTTGTGAAAGCATCTTTCTCTGCTAATGCAGAAACACCAAAAGACCTGAGGAGTGAAGAAAACTACTATCTTGGCACTAAGCATCATCACATCACACACACTCTCACATATATATATATATATATATATATATATACGTAAAAAAATCACAAGATCGCCAAAACCTACCGCGGTTTCACACAACGGCTTTTTGATCAGACCTCATATATATATATGAGGTCTGATCAAAAAGTATCAGGGCTATATATTAATTCAGTATTTAATCTCTATCAAAATAGTCCTCTTCTGAAACCACATACTTTATTCAGTGTCATTTCCATTGATGGAACTGTTCCTAAATCTCCTTTTTCGAAATAATAAGCAGCTACCTCATCTCATTCTCTTGGATTTCCTTGAAATCTTGTTACTTTCAATTGAGGTTGGATTTTTGAAAAGGAAAAAGTCACAAGTTGAAAGATCTGGTGAATATGTTGGTTGTCGTAACTGAGGAATGTTGTCCTCAGCCAAAAACTACTGCACGAGCCATGGTCATTGATGGAACCTCTGCTATAAACAATGGAAGGACTCAAGAATGTTATGACAGCATGTATGAGCAACAGAGTTCAAGGTTAATCTGTGCCAAGCATTTTCACTCTGTCTACTTTAGCTCTATTACCATAGCAACAGTCCTGATACTTTTTAATCAGACCTTGTATGTATAATCTCACAGACTATGTCTAAATAGAGTAAATAATATATTTTTCCATATAATTTCCAGCATTGTCAGAGTGTGGTAATAAAAGCCAAATGTCAAATTATACTCTGTAAAGAATATTAATAACAATTTCTCATGTTTTAATTTTCATTAAATGAAAAACCAAGAGATTCAGAGAAAAAAAAAATTACAAGAATTTGAGGGCTATGAGTTTCTCTCAGAAATACCAACATAGAAAGATCTCATAAATTAATTAAATCAAATGTACTTAAGATAGATTTGATTAATATTCAACAAACTCTGAAAAATAATTTTAAAAGGATTTCTGAATGCATGAATCCAGATAGTAACTTCAGTGAATATATCAATAGCAATATCTTTTGTGATAAGATAAATGTCTAACTGACACCCTCTCTAGAAAATATAATTTGTATTCTAAATTTAAGCAAGAAGCATGGCTGCTGATGCTAAAGTTTTGCTAATGTTTTTGAAGAAAAGCATGAAACCATTCTCCCTGCACTAATCCCAGCTAAATATTAATGACATGTGATGTGATAAACAAGGTAAATGTTAGGAGGCCAATAATGCAAATGTATATATTGTGTAAGCCTTGATTCCACAAGATAAAATAAACATACAGTTATTTAATTGTGATTAACTATACGATGATATGGTTACATAATCAAGGACTTAGTTTTTGCAAGGAAAAAATTGTTAATAATTAAGCCTAACCTTATTATCTCCTTAGTTGGTACCAGACATTTTTCAAATGAGATCTAATACTGATCAAAAATTACATTACTTCACATTACTTACTGGGATGAATGAAAAGAAAGGCTATTATAAATGGATTGCATAATATTTGTGGGGAAATTGTTCTTGCCAAGAAATAGTTTTCAAATGCAGGCAATTTGTTTTTGCTTTCATTTATTGAAATTTCTAAACTGAAATAATGACCAGGGTAAGCTATGTCTCAGTTACAATCAAGCACATCCATAATATTTTATAAAGTGTGAATATTCAAACAATAATCTATGGATTAAGTAATGATCCTGCAAAATTTCTGTTTTAGCAAATGCAACCAGATGCAATGAAAATAGAAAATATTTCAAATTTTTTCAAGGGAGGAAAATGGTGCAAAATCACAGGCAGTTAATATCTTTTCAATCCATAACCATTTTCTAATTTTTTATTTTTTTTTTATTTTGTAACTTATCAAGTTTAAAATGATTTCTAAATTGGCAATCTATTTCTCTGAAAAATAAACAGAGAAGTCAAGGTTATTTTAGCAAATTTAATTCTAATAAGGAATTGAAACAAAGGAAAATCACTATAACATTGCAAAATTTACAAAAAAAAAAAAAGAAAAAACACACACAGAGAAATGATAGCACACAAATATAACAAAAATATTTAAACAAATGAAATAAAAAATGGACATTAAAACATGAATCATTTTACACATACATATAGTAGTCAATATTATTCTAATGTGATCTAAGTATAAAATTCATGATCTAATCAACACTTCTCACTTTACGTTCCATGAATTGTTTTAAATTGGTGACAAGAATTTAATTGAGCACAAAATCTAAACAAAGATCTGTTTTTGTATTCAAATAAAAGTGTAATAAAATAAAGTACATTTCTATTCAATTTCGTTAAATTCATACTAAATTTACATTCATATTTGCAAAATATGATCTATTTCGGCTTTTAAAGAAATTTTATTGAGAAATTAAATAAGTTCTTAGTCATTTTTACTTCTAAATTGAGTAATGTAAAGAGAATTCAATTTTTTTTTCCAGTTATGAAATTGCTGATTTCATCAAACATCTTAAATGGATAAAGTACCAGTATGTAATGAAATTATTTTAACTTGTAAATGAATTTACCATCAAATAAAAGATGTAATTTTTTTATTAATCATGTAAAACTCTGTAGAAATTATTCAAAAATAGTGAAAATATAAAGTTTTTCTGCAAATAATATTAAAAAAATATGTAACATAAAACATTGATTTTCTTATCAGACTGAATATACTTTTCAAAATTCATTCTTATATATTTACAGTGACATGAAAAAGAAACAATCACTTTCTTGTTAAAATTAATCATTTCATAGCAGTATTAACATCATTTATATTGCACCATTTGGAAACCCATTTTCACCAACAAAACAAAAATAAACATCGACACCATAAAATCTGTTAGTATAAATGTTGGTCATCAACATACGTTGTCTTCATTGGGAAAATAAAGGTTAACTGCTATGTACCAAGATAAGTGAAGATCTTTCATTATGAATAAGAGCCTGGTGAACAACTTGATAATGAGTTATTGAGGAATACGCACCGTACTCATCATCATCATCACTGATGTATTCCAAATTGTCATAAGAAGAATGGCAACTGCCGTCTTGGAGATTGCTGCCTTCTCCGTCTTTTGGACACAATTTGGTGCCTCTGCAATAAGAACAATAACAAAAATGAACAGAGAATAATAATGAAAAAAAAAAGAAATGGAATTTAAAAAAAAAAAAAGAGAATTAAAAAACAAGTTTGAAGTAAAGGGAATTTCAAGAATGTAATGTGCTTAAGTGATTTTTTGAGAAAATTAACACTGTCTGATTATTTGAAGTAGAATATTTCATACCACAAATGAGAATGTCACTTAAAGTAAAAATTATTCTAATACGAGAATTTTACAGCTTCAAATTTTAAACCATCCAAAGAAACACAAAGTTAACAATAAAGCAAATTTGTCAATAGCCTTTTCTATGCATGTTAGTAACATTACATGAAGGTGGACTATTTCTAAATGTACGAGACATAACTGGCTGATCAGAGACATACATTATTTACAATCAAATTTAATAAAATTAATTAGCTATAGTTGATTCATTGTCTTTTAGGTGTCAGGCCACCATAGCTTCCTGTTCTCTATAACATTTGTCTCCTTACAAATTCAAATCCCATTTATATCAACTTGTTAGTTTGTTTTTTTGCTGTTTCTCTCTTTCTATTCTTGCCTACATTTTGTGAATGTTAAATCCTCCAAGCCCCACTTCTTCATTATGTGTACCAGAAGTCTTAACTGTCTTTTTCTATCTGTAAATGGATGCATATTGTGGTGCAGTGGATGTCAGCTTGAAACAAGAAATCAAAGAGCTGAGTTCAAATTCCTATTGAATTCATTGCATTCTCTTACATGCAAATACCCTTGGGAAAGATATTAATTCATCTCTTCTCCTTCCAGCTATGGGTTAAATAGCAAGACAGATTGGGTTCTATATCCTTGGTTGGCAACCAGTCTTCCACAAAAAGTAATGGCAACTTACTGCAGGAAAACCTTTTGTCCAGTCAGTCATGTCTCTTTCAAGACATGTTTGTCAAAGCATGTATCATGTATGGCACTTAACTGACTGCAGTGTAAGTGTCCTTTTTATTGAATCAGCTCATGTATTTCATTGTAGGCTGCTTTGACATAAATTACACAGTATCTCACATTTACATTGTTTTTATACTTCATTATTTGGCTAAATTTTTTAAAATATGATAGTTATTGTTTTTTTTGTATTTATGTTGGTTCAGAATTCATTAGAATTTCTGTTACTTTCTTCTGACATAATTGTTTTTACTTATTACAAATTCTTCCTTGATATTTTGCAATTTTTTAGCAAATTTTTGCATTTGATTTTCATGAAAATAACCCAAAACTAAATATTAATATGCCTCTAGCCATAATCCTACTAATGTTTGTGTATGTGTGTGTATTTCTTATATTATGGAAACATGTTTTTGACTAGACATTATTGTTTTTTGTTTTTTCTTTAAACATTAAGATTGATATCTACTGGTCTACAGATTATAGTCTTATTCAAATAGGCACTAATTTCAATGTTAAAAACATAAATCAATGTTCATTCAAATATATGTACCCATTAAATATGACATTTATAATAATTAGAAATCATGTTGGATAAAAAAAAATTCAGTAATTACTAATTTGTATTACAATGTGCTGAATAAGAGAAATTAAATTGACTAAAAATTTAATTTAAACATCAAACTGTCACTGCTGGATGTTGACCTCAGTGTTCATTGTGTGTGTGCGTGCGTGTATATATATATATATATATACACACACACACAAGTATAGGCCAGGTATGGATGAATAAAATTTTTTATAAAAAAAAAACACTATTTTTAAAAAAAGTGCTCAATACAAAGTTGAGCAAATAATGTTTATTTAGAATTTATAACATGTTATAATATCACTACAAAGAAAGCCATTTTGTTTCAACACTAACTGCATCTTATCAAGTGATGATGTTGGTTTCAAGCTGATATGTGTTGATACTGCTAATACTGGTTTATATAGAAATGATGGCTAACTGATTGTTTAGGATTCTACTAGAGTAGATCGTATTAGGAAAATGATACATAGTGAATTAAAAAGTTTAAGTCTGAAAGTAAAAATAACCACCAAAATTCAACAGGTAAAATTTTTAGATGTCATTTTGGACCTTAACAATAATTTTTTACAACATTATATGAAGGTTAATTCTAACCCAATATGTATAAATCCTAGTTCTAACCACCTCCTGTCAGTCATTAAACAAATACCCTCTTCTGTTGAATTTAGAATCAGCACTAACTCTTCTAACAAAGTAATTTTTGATCAGCAATGCAAATTTTAGAATTCTTCCCTTAGGAATAGCAGTTATAAGGGTACTGCTATCAAATTCTGAAACTCCATTAACAATGAGAATAAAAAGAAAAGGTCTAGGAAGATCATCCGGTTTACTCCCCCTTACAATCTTATTGTTAAAACTAAATGAGGACAAAAATTTTTAAGCCTTATTAATAAACAGTTTCCCAAACTAATCCTCTTAGTAAAATATTCAATAATACTCTTCATGAGTTATTGTTGCACTGATAATCTAGAAAAAATAATTAATAAATGAAATAAAGTCCTCAACAAGTAGGAAAATACAAAAAACTCAATGCATTACAATGCTGAGATGGATAATACCAAAAATAACAAAACTAATTCCAGTGGATGTAATTATAGTACTTCTAAAAATTATCCACAACAGAATAATTGCTTAGCTAGTTCTCTAGTTTATTTTTACACTACCTTTACAAATGAAAATCCTGATATTATAAAGTTTAATATTGGGTCTACTAAAAACCTGTTCAAACCCTGCTGGTATCAGTATGCACTATCTTTCAATAATAGTCCTTACAAATATAGTACTTTGTTATCCAAGTAATTTTGGTGTTAAACAAAAAACATACTGTTAAATGGAAAGTACTTACTAAGACTCAAACTTGTAATAACCTCTGCGCACCTTGCTATTTTTGTCTCAATGAGAAGTTAGCAATTATCAGGTTTAAGGACAAAGTTAATCTTTTAAACCAAAGAAATGAACTTACTGTTCACTGTAAACATAGTTCATTGTTTACTTTACTCTATGGTTTGTAACATGTTAAGAATTTATGTC
The DNA here is from genome assembly GCA_037127315.1 of Ascarosepion bandense. Classification (NCBI taxonomy): domain Eukaryota; kingdom Metazoa; phylum Mollusca; class Cephalopoda; order Sepiida; family Sepiidae; genus Ascarosepion; species Ascarosepion bandense. The sequence goes on from JBBBDQ010002043.1 coordinate 131,924, forward strand.
TACTATTTTTACTGGTGTCAATTGTTATTTACCTTTATTTGATGGGTATTTTCATCTTCTATGGATGGTCTAATCAATATCTAATTTGGCTTATATTATCATTAATTATTTAACAAATCATAATAATATAATTTGGCTGTCTAACATAGATTATCATGTTAACAGATATAGATATTAGTTTAGCATATACATCTGATTATTATTTAGAAAGTTTTTATTATAGCACCAATCTTTAATTTATGTATTCAGATTTTGTCCTCATCTTTGTTGCCATTTGTACGATGTTCCAAACCAAACCCTTTATTGGGGTATATCATCCTCATTGGAAGTCATGAGTCATTTCCCTTTAACCCTGCAAGTTACTTGGTCACCACTGTTGTAGCCTGGTGTTGCATTCACAATTTTAAGAGTCAAGTAAGGAACTAACCAATGTCTATATCCACTGGACCATGTGTCCTTAAGGACAAGAACAACTGAATTTTTGGGACTTATAAACCTAAAGTTCAGTAACCCTTTAATTGACAGATAAATTGACATCTTGATAAAAACAAAAGGTTAAAAAATTTCTGTATGTATGCATGTATGTACGTATATCTATATGTGCATATATGTATCTGTACATGTGTATGTATACTAGTATATGTTTGTATGTGTATATATTTGTCTATTTGTCAATATGCGGATATCTATATATTTGTATGTGTGCATCTATCTCCTTTACTTGTTTAATATTTGTAATAAAGTGTTTTTAGAGTCTGTTCTATATTCTTCAAATTAAAAATTACTCATATTTTGATTGGTCAACACTGAATACATAATGATGTTCACCAGAATAAGGGAGTTTGGCTAGTTTTGAACCTTTTAAAATTCATCAAGTGATGATGCTGATTTCAAGTTGAAAAGACACAGTTTTAAAACAAAATGGCTATTTTTGTAGTGACATTATAGCATATATATATAAATTTAGAATTTATATCACTGAAAGGAAGCAGCATGAAGATAAAATCTCAAAAGGATCCTACTAATATTAATTATTAAAAATTAAATATAAAGGCTGATCCAGCCAAAGGGCTCAATGTAATTAAAATTATTTGTTTACAGGGCCAATATGTATTAAAAATAGTCTGACCATTTTAATGAGTGAATCTAATACTTGTGTCAACCAAATGAACATCTCCTTCATAAATAACAAAAATAATTATCAAGTTTACATTGGAATTTCTGTGGGAGAATTTAAAAACTGTTACTACTCTCATAAATAGTTCTTTTTCAACCACAATCTAAAATTAAATTATAAGAAAGTACTAACTAAGACTTGAACTTTACCAATGTTTAATTGAAAAAATTAAAATATCAAAATATCCTAAGCAAAATTTGCTTTTAAACTTTAGAAAAGAATTTCTAAGCAAATGTTGTCATAATTTCAAATTTTTAGATTTAGTTATAAACCCCCTAAACATTAATCCAAATTTAAATTTCCATTAAATAGTTGTTTCCTTTCTTCTTATTAACAGTATAATTAATTATATGTAAATTTTTTTTAACCTAGATTCCTTTGAGTTCAATCATTTGATATTAGTGGTGTCATAAATTTAAATTCCTAAGAACTAACCTAAAGTTTAATTCCTCTAAAATAATTGTTTCATTTCCTCTTATTAGCCCTACACTACAGTATATTTATAATAATACTTCCTGTTTTTATATCCTTTTTCATTCTAGTTCTATGTTTTTCATTTCAGTTGTATATTTTTTTATTTTGACCTCAGTGAGAATTAGCCTATTTGGTTTAGTATTTTAACCTTAATAGCAGCCATTTTCTGAACTCAGAGCAACAGTACCTCCTCAAAGCACTTGGTGTAGGCCTCTGTGTTGCGTTTAATATAATTTTATTTTGATATTAGCATTATGAGGACCCCATTTAAATTCATAATTTTTTTAGATTAGAATTTTTAGATTGTAACTTTGGTAACTTGAGAACCCTGGATGTCTGGCCAATTTCTTATATATATATATATATGTGTGTGTGTGTATATATTATTTATCTATATATTTATTTTAATGTATCTATTTTAACTTCCACTACAAACTGGTATTTTATTTCTCTACCATCAGCCAAACTGACAGGTTTTTTGTTGATTTTTCCTTCCCTTTTTTCTTTTTGGCTACTCTTAAAAAAAAAAAATAATGAAAAAAAGAAAAAAAATTAATGAAATTTGCCATAATGTCTTGGTTTCACTGATGAAATGAGTGATAAATCCACTAATTGTAATGCCCATATGTTTTTGGAAAATTTGAATTATATATATATATATATATATATATATATATATATATATATATATGTCATCTGCAGACAGATCTGTTTCACTGTATCACAGCTCATCAGTACAGTTAGACATCTGATTGCTTTTACCCAGGATTGAAACCCAACCAAATTGGCATCAGTCGTTGCTTCTACCTCTGATCTATGGGCGCTCAGTAGAAGGAGGTAGACTTTTAGCGCATGATGCATCATGCGCCAGAAGTTAAAGTGCTCTAATTCATTAATGAACGAGTGAGATATATATATATATATATATATAGATAGATATGTTCACATATATTTTACTTATATAATAAAACAGAGCTCAAAGTAAGAAGACAAACCTATTAATCAAGTTTATATTAATACACACAAGTTATCCTTTAGCACTATTCATAGTTTCATGCCCTATGCATGTGCATATTATGAACTTACCAGTCCAGGATTTGAATTTCTGGTTCTTGCAATGTTAGGATAGTTATAAAATTAAAAAAATAAAAAATATCCTAGTATTATAATATATAATTTAAACTAAAGCTTAAAATTGAAATTAAAAAGGAAGAACATAAAAAAGGAAAAATTAATAATAATTATGAGCAGGTCTATATAGAAAAATCTATATTAATCTGGAAGAACGTATTTGAGCAGATATTTATATCTATGTTTGCATGTAATCATTAATTTACTTCTTTCGTTTTAGTAAATTAGGATTCTTTAAGTGTTTTCAGATAACTTCTTCTATGTGCCTTGTTCTTTCAGGAAGTAGGCAATCATGGATTTCCACGTCTCCCCATCCCTGATGGCTCTTCACACACTTTCTCCTGTAATACCACACAACCCCTGTTCTGTCATACACCTGCACAGGCCCTTTAAATATCTTATCCACTGCTTTCCTTTGTCTCTTTTTCCCTCTATCTGGCCTTTTAATATCAGGTTCTCTAAGTCCTCCTTCCTCATTGCCTGTTACAGGAACTTTAGTTGTCTCTTCCTCATGCTAAATATTAATTTCCTTTGCATTTCCATCCTTTCTAAAACCTCACTGTTGCTCACATGCTCAGTTTATGGTATCTGCAGCATCCTTCTGTAGAACAACATTTCAGTTGCTTCAAGTTTTTCCTTCATCTTTGATGAGGTTTTCAGCATTCACTGCCATATTGAAGAACTCTTCTTTGTTTCAAGTGAAATTTTCCTGTCTCTTAATATTTTACCCAGTTTCTGGAATGCATCCTTAGCCATGCCAATTTGCCTTCAGATCTTTATGTTGCACTTGCTGTCTTCTGTTAGAACACTTCCCAGGTATTTAAATTTTTGTACCCACATGATTTTAGCATCCCCCACCTGTATTTGGCATTTTGGGCTGCCCTTTTTACTGATGACCATACATTCAGTTTTCGTGCAGTTTATTTCTAGTCCTTTCTTGTTACTTTTTTCTGCTACCTTCTGTAAGAGGTCTTGTAGTTTCCTTTTCTGTGTCTGCTATTGACAATGTATCATCTACATACCTTATGTTGTTCATATTGTGGCCTCTGATGACAAATCCTGGCATAACATCTAGGGTCCTCAATAGTCTTGCTGTACAAGTTGAATAGATCCGGTAAAAAGACACATTTTTGTCTTATGCTTCTTTTTATCTTTGTATATCTGCTGACTTTATTACCTGTCTGTATGCAGGCAGTTTGCTGCCAGTAGAGATTCTTGATTACTCTTATGTCTCTCCCAAATGTGTCGAGGCTGCAGAGCATCTCCATCAATTCTTTGTGGTGTATTTTGTCAAATGCCTTTGCATAATCAATAAAATATGTCCTTCTTCATTTGTATTGCTCTTTCGGAGAGCATCCTAATGATAAATATGGTGTTCCTTGTTCCAGTATCTTTAACAAACCCACACTGTTCTTGTCCTATCTCTGGCCTGATTCTGCTTCTCGCTCTATTCATCAGGATTCAGGTGATCAGTTTTGTAATATGGCTCATTAAACTGATTGCTTGATGGAATTCGCACTCATTTGCACCTGGCTTCTTAGGCAGTGCTATGAAAATTTACTTGTTTAGGTCGTCTCATATTACACCACTATCATAAATTTAATTTATTATTTCTGTAATTTTCTCTATGCCAAATTCTTCCAGGGCTATCAGCAGCTCTATTACAATTCTGTCTGGTCCAGCTGCTTTGTTTCTGTTCAGTTTGGCAATTACATCTTCTACTTTGAACTTTAATATTTCTAGTCCATCCTCATCCTTGTGTATTATCGACTGCTCTCTTCGTCATGAACAAGATCTTATATATATTTTTCCCATTGCTGAAGTATTTCCTCTTTCTCCAATATTATCGTTCCATGCTTGGATTTTATTCAGCCTGTTGAGGAGCAGGTTTTTTGTCCTGTCAGTTCTCTTGTTTCTTGTCTGCTTTATTAGTCCTGCTCAATTTCTCTACTTCTGCACATTTGTCATTGAGCCCATTCCTCTTTAACCTGTCTGCATTTGAACCTTATTTCCTTGTGTAGTTTTCTATATTCCATTCCATGTCTTGGCATCATTTTCTGTCTCCTTCTAGTTTTTCTAAAAGACATAAATTACATCTATTCCCTTTTCTGCTATAAGATTGGGTCTTGCAGTTATATCCCAGGTAATAACTGGCCTCTTGTTTTTTAATTGCTACAACTAATTTGAGAGCTCAATGCTTGTTACTGGATTTGATAATGCTTAATGTCATTTGATGACGGTAGCAACAGTATTTCCATTGGTTCTCAATAGAGCTAAAATAGAATTTAACATCATCAGAATGGATGGTAGTTCTGTAAATTATAATATATATATATATATATATATATATATATATATATAAATAGAGAGAGAGAGAGAGAGAGAGAGAGAGAGAGCAAGAGACACACATTGTATTTTATGTTTATTAAATGATTTTTAATATTATTATTCAGCCAGCCAGCTAAGTGCCATATGTGATACATGCTTGGGCGATCATGTCTCGAAAGAGACATGAGTGATTGAGCAGAATATTATCCTGCAGTAGGTTGCCATTACTTTCTGCAGTAGACTGGTTGCTAGCCAAGGCTATAGAACCCAATCTGTCCTGTTATTTTACCCCTAACTGGAGAGAAGAGATGAATTAATACCTTTCCCAAGAATATTTGTGCGTAAGTGAATGCAAGGAATCCAACTGGAATTTGAACTCAGCTCTGATTTGTCGTTCTGAGCCAATATCCACTGCACCACAACACACATCCTTATATTACTATTATATTACTCTTGCAAGGACGATATTATCTGTCATGCACTGGTAAATTTAAACATTATAGATAAACATTCACAAATAAATTGGTATATTTAGTAAGTTTCTTCCATTTAATTTCAATTCAGTGCATCTTCTATTTTTATGTATTTCTTCAGTTGGAAGTAGTAATAAAAATACCATAATTCTTATCAATAAATCTAGAATTAAAATTGCATGGTTTTTCTAGTTTCCAAAAAATCTATTTCAATCTTAAAGAAAAAAGAAACAAATCATTAACCTCATAATCATCAGAGGGGTGAATTGATTTTCATACTTGACCATACTTTCAAATTTTTCTTAAACTGTCAAATTCAAATTTTTTTTTTCCTTTATTAAATGCTTGGCTTTACTTTAGAAAAAAAAAGAACCACTAATTCTGTAATGCCAGGTGAAATAAAATCAAGCAACAATAAAGTGAAAAATAATTTTAGCAGAAATTTCTCAGACAAGACATGATTTCTGAAGATGCAAAAATGTTACATTACTTGCAAGAACTCAAGAAATCACAAGAAATGAAGGAATGCGAAGTAACTAATCAAGTACAAATAAACAAGAAAAACAAAACAAAAATCCACAAATTAAAAGAAAATACCCAAAACTAATCTCTCTCCTTTTCTATATATGTTTTGTTATCATTTTCCTTGACCCCCTCTAATTTTCATATTTTCTCTCTGTTTTGTTCTCCATGTTATCTGTGTCCTATTATTAATCTTACTCTCTTTCTGTCAGACACACAGCATTTTTTTTCTATTTTCATCTCACTCTCCCAGACTTTCTAATTATTTGGTCTTATATGTGAAAGTGCCTCTGAATTTCTCTCACTCTCTCATTGTTTACTTCTAATGTCCTTTGTATCTCCCTTAATCTCTTTCTAAATAACACTTTGTTATTTTAATTTTCTTGTTCCAAGCTCTACTAGTCAGTGATATGGATTCAAATTTCCTGCAAAGATCCAAGGACGGAAGAGTAATTTCCCTTTTATTCACACAGGAAATATCTTGAAAGATATAAACTAATCTAATTGCTTGTTGTGTTTCTCCAACTCTGCAATTTCTTGTGCCATGAAACATCATTTAAAATTGATGAGAAAATTTTGATGGGAAAAGAACTTTATATCTTTTAACTTTCATAAAAAACTACATTTTCACTCACACCAACTCAAAAGGCCCATGTACAAGATGTGAATATTAAGTAACATGTTGCAATATGTAAATTGTCACTATTTACATTTTCAATTTCACTCATGCCCATTGTTTTTGATTTTGTTGACTGCAAAGTATAGTAGGATCTATTGCCAAACATCTATTAGTAAAAGATCACCATGATGCAATTCCCTCCATCAGAAATTTGGAAATGGCATGCTGTACTGCTTGACATTCACACTGGAAGCTTTAATACAATCATTTCAGAGTGTTTAGATTTCAATCTGAGAAGAATGTAGAGGATTCAGAAAGAATAGGATGAGTCTAATGGTGATTACCCTAAGGGTGCATGTAGTGATCACTAGTGATGGCAACATTATATCTCCATTCATCTTCTCACAGGGCCTCAAAACTCAACACAGAGGCCTATATGAAGTGCCTTGAGAAGGTAGTGCTGCCCTGGGAGGCCCTATGACTAGCACCAGTACTCTGCACCATGCCACACAAGTGGGAGAACCCAGTTATGGCTGTCAATTTTTGCAAACACATTTCCTCTTACATCTGGCCACATAGCTCCCCAGACTACAACCTACTTGAGATGTAGGAAACTGCTGAGCAAGAGACCAACAAAACTCTGTGTAATACCAAAGCAGAATTGGAAGTAAGGATTATGACACCATTCACCAACTTAAACAAAGAGACAGAAGCAATTCGCAGTGCCTCCTCGGCCTCACTCTCTCAGCCGATCTCAAGTGGAATGAATACATGAAATCAATAGCTACATCTACTGCTAAGAAGTTTTTTGTCAAAATCCATTTTGCATGTTTATAAATCTAGCATTCGTCCGTGCATTAAATACTGTTACCATATTAGGATGTCATAAGAAGTGATATTAACATCATAAGCTTTGTTCAGTCAATAGTTATTTAATGACATTGTTAACATTGTCATAATTTGTCGGAACAAAGATTAGTATGTGTGTGTTTTATTATATATATATATATATATTTATTCAGAAATATTCAGAATATGTTATAATATCACTACAAAAGTAGCTATTTTGTTTCGACACTTCTAGTGTCTTATCAAGTGATGAGGTTTATTTCAAGTTTAAGGGTTTAAAAATATATATATATATATATATATATATATATATATATATATAGTCATCCGCAGACAGATCTGTTTCACTGTATCACAGCTCATCAGTACGATTAGATATCTGATTGCTTCTAGCCAGGATTGAAACTTGACTGAATTGACATGCATGAGAGGATGCTGGAAAGTTTTTTGGTGGAGGTAATTCCTTCTTGATTAAATGGAGAACTTTTCAAAATGCCCTCTTTTATGAATAAAATATAAATGTGTAATTGTACTAGAAACTTGTCAACAACACAAAGGAGTTTAATTATTCAAACAAAACTTGAAATAGCTGTTCAAATTGTACTGCATAAAAAAATTATATAAACTTCTGTGTATGGGCCTGGCATTGAATCTTGTGAGAGATCAATTGACCTGGGGCTAGTGGTGAACTCTGTGATTGCATGCCTACTGCCTTGAGTGTCACAAGTGGGACCTTTTAAGCAGTCTGATGCAAAGCTCAGTGCCCCTGCACATAGAGAAACTTTTTTTTTCATAGCATTCATACCTAGCCAAAAGGTTTTAATATGGAATGAATCTGACAGAGATCTAATTTGAACCAGAGTTTAACAAATTGAAGTGGAAATGTTTTTATAATCTATCATAGAAATGCTTAATTCTAGAAATCAAGCAGTGCATGTGTTTGAAGTTTTGTTGAGATTGATAGTGAGTGGAAATTTTTGTATATTACTTGAAATTTAGAAAGAAAAATGCATCTCACATTATTTTTAAAAAATGTTATTGATGCCCTCACACATCAAGAATGTTCAGACAATTGAGCAAATCCTTTGAAATGCTTGGTGATTCAGTACTAGAATTTGTTAAAATAGCTTATGACTCTCAGGAAGACTAGTGTGATCCAATATTAATGGAAGGTAGAAAATCTCTATATTATTGAATAATAACTACTTGCTCATGGTACTATAAGACTGAGCAGAATCTGTTGCATATAACTTGAAATCCAAGTAATCCCATTTGCTCTGAAAAATGCCATGATGGATTCAGCATGGTACCCTGATATATTAGTTCATAGAATAATTTAATTTTGATAGTACTGAATACAAAGTAACATAAGTTGTGCTATTTCTATACAAAATTATAAATGGTTATTGCTTGTAGAACATTCATGTTAAGCTTACCAAATAAAAACATGGTTTGGCTGAATAGGAGTTGGTATGTAAAGTCAAAGCTTTTCTTTTTTGAGATATATTCTATTGCATCATCAAATAGAAGACAAGACATTGCCAAATATTGCCTTAAGTCACAGAAGTATAAATAATGGACAGAGCACTTTTTATTCTCTGCAGGTTATAAGGTGAGTGCTATTCTGGTAAATTCTTAAAATATATTTCTGCCTACCTAAAACGTATATAGCTTAATAGATTTGTTCTTAGATTTGTAAAAATTTTTGGGGCATATTAATGCTGAGCAAACACATGCAGACAGAATTTTTATAGTTTCTTTTTTATTCCAAACTAATAAGTGAAATTTATTAAAATGTATAATAATGTTGCCAGTTTAATGAGTCACAATTATCTCTATAATGATTTGATCAGTTTACATTGTGTCTTCAAGTGATTCTATCACAAAATCACTATTTTTTTAATTAGCAAATTTAGAACTATTTATCATGTGACTTCTGAAGATTTGTTATGTGTATAAGAACACTTAGCAAAATATGAAATTTAATTCTCTCTCATGGATATAAAAGAGAACTTTTGTTTAAGTGATGATTAATATGTTTGCAATATAATCAGCAGTATGTCTTCACAACAGAAAGTTATGGTGGTAGTGTCAATGAATGCATCAATGTTATACATGGTCATATGAGAGAAGAGCACACAATTTGGTAACATTATTTTAGCATGCACTATAAGATTTTAATGATGAAAACACATAAAAAGTAACTAGTTGGCAACAATGGAAGATGAGTTAAATTTTCTTCAGGTCCTAATGCCCTACTTTTGCATAAAGTCAGAAGTGGTCAAATGATTTGAAACCTCATCATTATTTGACATCACTTTTTTACAAATGAAAATAAATCATGAAGATAAAGATCAACAATCTGTTCCTCAAATGTTACTTTATCTTGCAACACACAGTTGCAAGTTAATATAACATTATTCCTTAATAACTCCACAAATGAATGTTGATCTGTACTAAAGATGACTTGTTTCCCCCAAATCCTTTTTCACAAAGGAATGTTCAAATATGGATAATAACCTAACTTCAAATACTGAATTATATTTAATCATTAAGTCCTTTGTTGTAGCTATAGAATATGCAGTTAATGACAATAGAGACAGAAAGGGTGGCGGAAACTGAATTCAAAGTGACATTTTTGTATTAGTCAACCACTCAAACCATATTTGAATAAAAACCTTTCAGATGTAGTCTAGAATATAATTAGTAAAACAATTACCTATGAAAGATAAAACCTGAAAAAAATTCAAGAAAAACAAAAAAACCTAAGATGAATGATCAACATGGCAGAATATTATAAAAGAAAAGGAACTACAGTGCTTCCTTTGGAATAATGTCAAAATAACAGAAAATGAACAATACTGAAAAGTAGGTACTATGAAAAAAGTAGCATATATGCATTCCTTTTGAGAAAAGTTATAAATGGCTTATTGGCTTGCTTGGAGTCAAATGTTCAAAATTATCTTGTGAGCACAAAAATTTCCACAGTCAAATTCTTAAACTGTAAATTGTATTCCTCCTTAAAGAGATAAAAATATACAAGCACTCAAGGATGACAGAATGCAGCAAATATCCATGACAGGCTGAACTCTAAAGAATTGTGGAAAAAAATTGCAAAATTTAGACATCCAGCCTGATTCACTTATGAGTAAGAATTATAATTAACCTTGATGTGCAATGATACTGGGTTTAATTTTAGACCACACCAAGCTTACATGATTTGCTTGTAATCTGGGTGAAGTGAATAGTGGAAAAAAGAAAATTTAAAAAGGACTATTTAAAAGAAAAAAATGACCATAATTTTTTTTCAAGGTTCTTCTAAACTTTCCAGTCAGATAAACAGTAAACTTAACAAATCCAGCACACAATTGTTACAACTCTTTACCATAAAACCAATGTGTGAAACCCATTCATAGTAGTTTAACTTTATTAAATGTTAAAGATAAAAATTTTGCAAAACAAAGTTGTTAAGACATAGCTTTTAAATATCATGTAGAAATTATGTCACATTTTCTCTTAATAATCATTTTTACTGGTATTTTTTAAATCATAATTTTTGTGGTTTTTATATCAATCTCAGATTATTAAAAAAAAGTAATAGCAACTGTCAATATTTTGTCTAAGAAATTTAAATACTATTAGTTTTTTTCTGTTGTCTATTTCTAGATTTAATTATAAACAATACTCACGGTCGTACAACTAATTCAATTTCTCCATTTGGTTGCGATATGATCTGTTGCACTTCTTCATAAGTCTTCCCAGTGAGCTCGATTCCATTCCATTCTAATATTTGATCACCTGAAAAAAAAAAAAAAGCCAAGCTCATAATTTTTTTTCTTTTAACATGATTCTTAATTGATCTACAGATCAATTAAGTCTTCAAAGAATCTTTAAACATTAACTGGAGACCATATGAAAATCTGCTGGCAAGTGATACAAAAAAAACAAAATGATTATATAAAGTCTGTAACTTAATGATGAAAAAAAAAACCTTTTGCATAAGTACTTCCTGATTTTTAATGCACAAAATATAGATTAAATGTCAAAATTTGACTAAATAAATTTAAGCTCAAAACTAAAACTTGTGCTGTTTAATCATCAATGGAGCAAAATTTTGACAGGAAGTGGGGATAAAACACACACATCCAATTAAGGAAGAAAAACATTGATTGAAACATTATGTAAAATTAAAATTTAATTTAACAGTAAGAAAAGAACATGTTTGTTCATAACATATTCTATGGAAAGTAGTAACTGTACTATGATTATTTGGTGAAAACTATGGAGACAGGTGAAGGATTACAGGTGACAAATACCATGCATGATGAATTCACTCAGGGCTATTATAAAATCTACATAATATATAGTCAAGAATCTATACAACTTAAGAAAGATGACAAGTGAACTAAAGAATATTTGTTTGCTAACTGATCTGAAATGCAAAATGATAATAGCAAAAGTTTCTATTCAGTATACATCCTTCTTTGGGTGTACAATAAGTTATGAAAAGAGAACAAGTTAGCAAAACAGAAAAACACGTGGATCACAGACCAACCAGTTTGGTTCATTGCAACCAGTTCAAGTCACATTGGCAATACCTTGCTCCCCAGTGACATCTATTATTTGGACAGAGAGAGTGTAATGTCAGCTCTTCTCTCTTCATATAGGGTTAGCCATGCCCTATTAATAAGAAGTCATTCTCATAAATAGTTGGTCAGTAAATTAATCATCATTTCTGTTTACCAGAAATTTCTGTGGAAAACTAACCTCTCACTTTCATTTTGAATTAAGCACTAGAAGATTGCTGAAAAAATTGATTGGCTGAACCATTGTATTATCAATAAAAGCAACACAAACAATGAGATTAACAGTTGGAATAAAATGTGAATGCTCAACTAGATGATAATATTCAGTGAATTTTATTTTTTGTTCCACTAATTTCCGATTCTCTATTCTAAAGTGGCATGTCTCTTCACAGTTTAGATGATAACTTTCCACAGCTTTCTTTTTTAAACGAATATTTGTTAACTGCATTGTTATGATTATTCTTAAGAAATACATTGCACTGGTTTCCCATTGCCTACTCCAAGGTTTTAAATTCAGTGTTACTCTTATAGATTGTTTACCAAACTAAGAGATCATGTCTATTGTGTTATTTAACCATAAGTATGTGAAGAAGAGTTAGATTTGTGCCTTTCCCAAGGTCAAGAATGCAAAAGGAATGCAAATTGTCTCTATCAGAATTTGAATTTGGTTCACAAATTTACTTTTTGTTTTTGCATTAACCTTTCATCAACCTCACACCTCTTTTCAATTTCCTTTTAAAAATTTTCCACATAAATAAGAGACACTCCTTTAACAAATAAATATTTGACATCCATAAAAATTTTTAAATGTGATAATCAGATGATAACTTTTAACAAAGCAGAGAAATCCATTGTTATGATAAAGTATTGATCATATTAAAAGTAACTTTCAAGTGACAAAAGTTAAATCTCAAAATTTTATTTATTTGCAAGTATATATATTTTTTGTCAAAAATGTTTAAAGTTACTTCTCTTGATAATGTCTGCAGCATCTGCAGAAGATTTATACACAATATTAAAAGAAAAAAGCTGATAGACATTTTTTATTTGATGTTGAATAGGATTTTCTACTCAGGCAGATCAATGACTATTGTTCAGTTAAATTTATCAATATAGATAATAGCTGCCACCAAGAAATGAACATTTTCAAAAATTTAGATGCCTAACTTAATGGATTACTAATCATTTTTACAAATGTCATACTACTTGTTTTTAAAAAGTTTAATTTCTACACTAACATGAGTGAGGCCTGAACTCACTGTGCAGTAGCAAAGCTCAGATTCACTATTACCTATTTTATTTATTGGCTTTTCTTGCAATACTAACATTTTAATATGATATTACTAACTCTTAACATGTATTTATATACTTGTAAATAGAAAAAATAATCCCAAAATAATAATTTTCATCCTACAGAATCATTTAGCAACATGTATACAACAAAATATTGAAAAGTGAACCAATAAGCAAAGACTAATTATCCAGGGGTTTTCTTGATAGAAACATTGTTTTTAGACTTTAAAAAAGTTTATATATTCATAAACTATTCAACTATTTTGATGTATGAGGAGGACTGCAAAGTTCATAATCTAGCCAAGATGAGACTTTAAGATTACTTCTTATATTTGATAGTAATTTTTGGAAAGTGGGCCAAATTGAGAGCTTTTTAGAAACTCCTCATATGGAAAAATATTAAAAAGATACTTCTGTCCCATAACTGTTGTTACAATTGCATACACATTTCATATAGCAAATGTAACAATAATTATGAAACAAGAGTAGTAGCTCTTTTTTTTAATTCACTGTTAGAAACTTGCATTAATTACCTAAATATTTTCAAATCAAAAAATCATTTTCATTATAAGCTCTACTCTTTTACAATTCCTTACCTAAGATGGAATAAACTTATAAAATGAACATATGTGGATTGACGAATAAAGCTACAAATATTTTCAGTTTTGATTCTTGGAGTGAAGCTTATAGCAATTTTTTGGTTTGTAATGAGGAGTGCATGTTATTTAAACACAAATTTTTAGTATTCTGCATATTATTCAAAGTACTGTCTTTATCTTTGTATTTTGGCTGATGCATTTTCTAACCTTCCTCAAGTGTATGTTGTTCCTGGTCTTTAGAATTTACTCCCTAATCTTTTTATTTTCATTTTAATTTTTCATTTAACTGGAATGAACCAGAAAAATACTCTGCAAATTCTAAAAGCTAAATGTAACATAATCAAAATAGTTGAATAATATACTGTGGCCAAAATATGTCAATAAGAACTGAATTGAAGATATTAATTGAAATAATTTGTGAAATAATAGTGGTACGTCATTTCTTCAGTAAACAAAACCTTTTGATGAATTATTAAATAAATTAATTTGAAAACTCATTTATAATTTTGCTGAAAAGTTGTGTCTAATATAGAAATTAAACTTTGATCTAAAACAGACGATCATAGAATTTACAAAAGGTATTTTTTTGCAAAAATATTTTGATTTTTGTACTATTATTAAGAGGAAATTCCTTTTTAATTTCAAAGAAATAGCAAGTCTGTGGAGTTATGTTCATTGAATTCTTTCCTAATTTATCTAAAAATACCTCCATCAGTATCTGCATATATATATATATATATATATATATTTCTGTTATATAAACAGTGTCATGCAATATATCACTGACAGATCAAGAAACAAATACCAAGAGACCAACTATTTTCTCTTTATTTCTTGCCAGCATTTCCAAATGTACTGAAATGAAGTATTGGTAATGAACTGTGAATTAACTAATCTCAATTTTTCATTCTTATTTTTAGCTACTTTTCATTGTAACTGTATGCTGTAGAATAATGGATTGAGTAGTTGCAATAAAAAAAAACAACTGAAACATTAAGTAAAATGAATACTAGTCAAAAATTAATAATGTTTGATCATTCTTTATCTGATAATAAATCAAGATTAGTATTAATAATAATATGAATTATTCAAACCTGCATTCATATTGGGATTGGTGTGCTTTTTAGTCCACCTCAAATTTTTGCTGCATTTAATATTTGGAGAGCTTTCAAAAAGACAATGGTTCCTTTTATTTTAATAATGATTTGCTTTTTGAAAAACGTATAAAAGCAGTAGTACAGGTTGTAAGCAAAATAAAAAGTTTTTGTGTAAGTTCCTTGAAGATTATTGGGTATGTCATAAACATTAGGAAAACTGAACAGCACACAGATCAGAAAACTGTAAAGAAAGCAGTAAGAAAAATTGTTGGTCAAATAATAATCAACAACATGTTTTCAAGTTCATACATGAAATAGTAAACTAGAAACATGCCATAACTGCTTTTCTTACATGAAACTTCTGCATAGGAAATGCAAAATGTCTGCCATATCTTTACTCATTTTTTTCTTTTTTTAACTTACTTTTCTTATACTCTAAGAATTTTATTTGTTACTTTCACATTCATATTTGGTCCTTTAGATTAAGAAATTGTTTAAAAGGTGATTAAAAATGAGATAAATGTTGTATACAAGCTTGCTGATTTGTTAAATTCTTCTTCTATGTGCCTTGTCCCTTAAGGACGTAAGCAATCGTGGCTTTCCACGTCTCCCTATCCCTGGTGGCTCTTAGCACACCTTCTCCTGTTACACCATACAACCCTCGTTCCATCATCCACCTGATTAGATCCTTCAAATGTGTTATCCGCTGCTTTCCCCTGTCTCTTTTTCCCTTTATCTGGCCTGTTAGTATCATGTTCTCCAAAGCCCTCTTTCCTCATTGCATATCCCAGGAACTTCAGCTGTCTCTTTCTGATGCTCAGTATTAATTTCCTTTCCATTTTCATCTTTTCCAAAATCTCATCATTGCTCACATGCTCGATCCATGATATTCGCAGCATCCTTCTGTAGAACCACATTTCAGTTGCTTCAAGTTTTTCCTTCATCTTTGATGATATTGTCCAGCATTCACTGCAAACTTCATTATCATAAAAACAGTTCCAAATGATATTAGCAAGATAATATTGCAATCCTTTTTTAGCCCAGGTGATGCTTATTAATCCTTCTAATAGGAATAGCAATTCAAATTCTTGCATATTTCAACAATTTTTGTATTAAATGGATAAGAATTTTCTAGTATTAAAAATCTTGTTTATTATTACCATTATAAAGTAGCTCATGTCTTTTAAACAATATGATTTTCTTTTTGTAAAACAAATTTTGAATATGACTACTTACCCTCTTCCAGCTCACCATGTAACTGTTCAGCAATGCCTCCCGGGTAAATAGCTGCTACATAGGCAACCATCTCTTCATCTGGACTTTGGTGTTTACCTCCGACAATCTTCATTCCTATCCCATTTCCTGTTGTAATATGAAATCATCAGAAAAGTTTAGAAAAATAAGAGAAAAGAAAAATTAATACTTTAATCTCAATCAAATTTTATGGACAGCCTTCCAAAATTTGTCTAATTTACACCTGTCAAGAAGCAGTAAAATAAAAAAATAAATTTAACATGGAATGTAATATTTTTTAAAATTCAGTTTAAAAAATGACTTATAAAAATGCAAATTTTGACAAAAAACATTATATAAACAGTTTCAAGAAGAAAAATTGGCTTTCAAAAAAGCATTGACTAATTTTTATAGAATAACTATAAATTATATTAAAAGAATGTTACACAAAATAAAAAATCACTTTTCAAAAAGCTGATATTTAGAATTATGCTTAAAATAAAATTCCTATGTTAAAACAAGTTATTTGCAAAAAATCTCAACACTAGCTTAATAATGAAAATGAGATTACCAACTAGTAAAGTTTCCTACATAAAGTTATTAAATTTAAATAGAATATACTATTCAAATTTACTAAAGTATTATTTTAGTTCTTAACTATCAGAACACTGTCATATTCAAACAAAAAGAATGTAGATATCATCAAAGCAAACAATTCTAAATTTTTTTTAAATTCCTTCTTTCAGAAAGAGAGTTCAGATTATTATAATTGGCCCATTCTGTTTTTGCTCAATTTAAACATTTCTTGTTTTATGTTATGTATGCAATGTAATAAAAGGCTGTATTGCATAAAAGTGATTAGATTTTGGCAATCAATTTTTAATGAATGGATAAGTGTATCCAGAGGAAAATATTATTACTAAAAAAGAGCATTGTTAGAATATGAAAATTATGGCTCCATAAAAGCCACTTTTTGTGAAAAATAAAGTTTCTCTACTGTTTTAAACCAGGATTCATGTAATTTTAGACATCCTGACAAATGTTCTAAAATGTTTAATGAAATAAGGTAAAACTGTTCTTATTTCACAAGTTAAGAAAAGGCCTGTCTTGAGTAAGAATCTGTATCAAAACTGATTTAAATAATAAAGAAAATCAAGCTTTAAGTAGGAAATTGATTTTAAATAAATAGTAATCTATGAGTTAAATTTTTAGAATCTCATATACAAAGAAAGTGTATTGGAGATGGATCAGAAATTTAAAATGTTACTTTAATAAAGGTAGATATTTTGTAAATTATCACAATCACCAAATTAATCATGTTTATACTCAGTAAATAAATTTATCTTTTTTTTTGTATATATTTGAGGGTTTATCAATAAGTCTGTATTTTACTTCACTGTTGAATATTTAATCAATATAATATTTAGTAATGATATCAAGTGCATTACTGAAGAATGATATTTTGTTACATAAAATAACTACTTTTTCATCATTAGACTAGTGACATATGAGATAATTTTTTATATCAAGGACAATTTTAGAGGAAAGAAGTATGGCAAAGGGGAAACAGTTTTTGTGTGACACATTTCATCCTTTATGTTTTCATTAGACTAAGTTTATGTTTACGTTGGTGTGACTACACATGAACATTAACAAAATAAGATCATGAACTTAGTTAAATGAAATCCTAAAGGGTGAAATGAAGGACACGCGTGTGTGTGTATATATATATATATGATTGTTGCATAAAAATCTCTTTAACTTAGTGTTTTTCATTACTTATAGCAAATATTTATAATATTAAATCACATATCAATACAGGGTAGCATTAAAAACTTCCCTAATTGTGCATAGTGTGAATGCATTTTTCAATAGAAATATGAAAAAAAATTAGCTGTCATTAACAACCAATTAGTATAAAGCCTACTGGTACATTAACTCAGACTATTTAATTGTGTTCATTTATTGTGTGAAGCTTGCCAAATCAGCTACTGAAACCCTTGAAATGCTTTATCAAACTTTTGACAAACATTTTTCAGGTTTTTGCAAATGACACGAGTTTCAAGACTGGTAAAATATCAATTCATGATGAGAAGCATTCAGAGCAACCAGTCACCATAATGCTTGAAAATATCCATGAACATCATCATCAAACAATCCATGTGTTCTCTCACATGATTGGAATCAGTTAAGGAGCCTGTCAGGAGAGCCCATTAAGATTTTGTGGACATGTATTTTTTCATTTTTATCTATGTTTGAGTTTCATTTATCTTTATTTTGATTGCTTATATCTTCAAAAAAGAATATACTGATTTTTATGAAGTTTCAAATCATATTCCTGAACAGCTGATAAAAGATGTATCATTATAAAACTGACATTTTTATAGAAGGGCACTAGAATCAACATACTATGTATATTCATAACTGATTTCCTATTTGAAGCCTTCAACAAAGTTCAGTGAACAAAGAAACTTTCTGAACATTGTTTGGTAAACTTATAGTGTAATTAGAAAGCAGTCATCAGTGCCAAATGTTGCTGTAGTTTGGCGAAGTCCAAAAAGAAGTTTTTGATATGCTTCTTTATAATGGTTTAAGATTCTTAGCAGCACTAAAGTCAAGCATATTTATTAGCCACTTGCAGCATCTATCTTTTCATAAAATATTAAGCTTTTTCTATCTGTGAAGGGCTACAAATTCAATACAAAGTACATTTTACATCAATGAGTTAGCAATTCAAATGCAAAAAAAGGAAATAATTATGTAAATGTACAATTTTCATGGTGTGCTTAGATAATATGAAAAATATCAGAAAACTTTTAAAAAACCATATGCATGATTATTGATATCATTAGACTTCTTTTAGAGTAAAATATCCAATAAAAAAAAAAGTGAATTTTATTATAAGAGACTCTTAAAGTAAGAAAAATTTCCATAAAAAATGTAATACGAAAGGAATATTTTTAACAGTAATGTGATGAAATAGTCATTCAAAAATAAAGACATAGGAAGAACAGCAAAAAAGTAGTGGTAAAAATCAAATTAAACAAAGAAAATAAGTCGATAGAAAAGGAATAAAAATCAGTTTGGGAAAAATAGAAAAGAAAATTAAGAAAACCATGTAAGAGAGGAAAAAGAAAAGAGCATTAAGAAAGAAATAGAAAGAAGAAAAGAGTTTGGAACTGAGGAGTGGAAAAGTGACAATAAGGATTGGTAAAAGTGACAAAAAAAAAAATAAAGTTTCGAAGGATGCATTAAAGGGAAATGGAAATTTGTGCATCATTTTTAGGTGAAAGAATAAAAAATAAAAACAAAATAATTTTTTAAAAATATTATAAACATGATTTTAACGTAACAAAATGTGTTAATAATAATAAAAAATGTGAAAGATTGTGTGCATAAGCAAGCAAAAAGTAGCAAACAAAATATAAAATTGATAACAAGAAGCACCAACATTTAATATTTAGGATATAAAGCAAAAATGAAGCAAATGATTTCTGTTAACTGGATTGTAACAAAAGCAGTAACAGTCCTTATGGGTTAAACTAATTCATTTCTCATTAGAGAAATTTTGTTTGCATTCATAGTCACTATTCTCATCTATGCTATGAATTTATGGCAAAATTGTTTAAAATTAATCAAATCCAAAGAATGTTTCAAACACATATTTCTGCTACAAATGTACATTTAGTTATTTGTTTTATATTTTTAGTATTTCTCTTTGATTAAAGTGATCTTTGTTCCTGTCTGAAATTAAGTCTACTACAGGTAAGATAAGAAAACAATTGCTTATTACTATTGGTCATAATTATTGTTTCCACTTCAATGAAATTATGCAAAATTGATTAAACTATTAGTACAAGTAAAGAACAACTTAGCATATACGAAATATGATCCACTTAACTTCAAATATCAATGTGAAAGAAATAAAATATAGAGCTGTCTATTTTTCAATATTTACAGCCACTAAAAAATAGTTATTTAATTATTCACATTAATCAAGTTTCATTTTCATGTACAGTAACTGCTTAAAGCAATTAGTAGCTTCAAAAAAGAACAAAAATAGATTTCTTTTGATTCTAGTAGTTTCCAATGAAAAAATTCATGGGAAATAAAATCTATATATATTGTTAGGAAAAATTTTTCAGTGAAATGATATGTTTTTTCTTGATAATATATTAATAATAAAAGAGAAATTATAGACTTACATCAAATAGTTACAAACTGTGTGTTATAAGAAAGATATTTCAGCATCACAGAAAAGAGAAAGATAACTTCTTTTGTTATAAGAAACAAAAAATGTTAAATCTTTATCCTGTCTTCAGTAAGTATACATGGCCAAATTTGAAGACTCCAAAGAAAATCAGAAAGTGAAATTTTGGATCCTTAAACCCAAGGTCTATTATTTGGTGATCAAAGATTCATTATACGGTGTCAATTTCTATGTTTGGCCTGGTATAGCAAAATTTTTATTAAAGCAAAGTTACTATCAGAAAAGAAAAAATACATAATACCATAATAAAATCTGCTTATATTCTATTTCAAACTAATTTTTTTTTATAATTTTAAGCCAAGTAATCATTCATAGAGTTACATCTAAAAAAATTTATAATATGAGCATGTGAATAAAAAAGATGCCAAACATCAAAATTAAGATGAGTTGTTACAAAATAGATAACTGTTTAAAAACTTTTAATGTGGTGAAATCTGAAAAACCTTTTTAAAAAGAGATGTAAAATCTGGCTAGCAAGTGACTTGAAAGCATATAGGTCAGAAGGTGAAACTCCTTCAGACATTTCATATGCCCTACATTTTCATAAAGAACATGTATTTACATAATAAAGATATGATACATTTTATTCTTATGAAAAAAATTAATTTTTTAAAAAATTATCATCATCATCTTTGTTGTATGCTGTAGACAAACTGTATACTTTTTCTGAATTATACCCCTTCATATATTCTTTTTACAGTTAAGTTCTGTAGGATTTATTGATTACTCATTCCCAACTGACATCAATTTCCATATTCAGCTTGCTAATGGAATTTTTGATAAATCTGTATATGCCAACTCTTTTAGTTTCCATATTTTCTAATGGGGTTCTTTATCAATTCTAAAATAGCATATTAAAAAAAATATAAAGGGATATAATCCAGAAAAACTGCATCACAAATTGCAATGCAGCTCATCGATGACAAATCAGATATGAGAGAAATTTTTCACCTGAAATAAGCCAGAGAATAAAAGAACCAAAATACTGTGAAAATACAACAAAGATGAGGATATTTTAAAAACTTAACTAAACTCATCTCTAAATCTTGCACAAAGATTACAATACAAAATTCTAGAAAGCTAGTCAATGCATTTGACCATTGCTTATGGAGGATTTTCAAAATGACCATGACAAAGAAAATATATACATGAAAAATAAGTAACAAACTTTAAAATCACATTTTTTTTTAGGAATAAACACTAGCTTTCTTCATTAACTAGTTGTGTACGTATATGTCCTGAATAAGAATAGAATAAACATGTTAGATAATAGATGGATTAAATTGTATAGAATGGTTAGTATTTAGTAAGACAATGGCAATCCTTCAGTTGAAAATTACTCTTCTCCACATTTGGAAGTAGCTATTTCAAAAATAAAAAAAAAGTTACTGAAATATTGATAAAATTGGTTGTCTTTGGTGTCCTCCGGTTATAATGAAATGAATAAAAATTTACTCTGAAATATAGATGTCAATTTAAAGAATTTGAAAATGAAAATTTCTTCAAGTGAGATTTCTATCATGAATATGACTATGGATAACAGGAATTGCATGAAAAAAGAATGAGACGGGTGATGACGATGATTAACAAATTTGTAAAAATCTATACCATTAACACTATTTTCAAATCAGAAAAGTTGAAAATAATGAAAAGAAAAATGAGAATAAAGCTCTTTCCTAAGTGAGATGTCATACATTAAAAATGTATGACATCTCACCCACAATACTTATAAAAGATGTCAATATCAATTTCAAGATAGAACTGTCTCATATACACAGAAACTAAATATGATTAGCATTACAATGTTTTGTGACAACAAAAAAAATATTCATAATCTCAAAGAGTCTGTTTAAAAGCATTTTGTTCCTTTTACATGCAAAAAAATATTCACTGGTCTATAATTTTCTTTATTCTCTTCCTTAATCAAAGATAAATACTTTTATTTATATGAGAAAATACTTTCTAAAATTAAATACTGTATTATCATAACAATAAACAAAAGTAAAATGTTTTATGAACTTAGATTTGAAAATTGATGTTTATAAGTGTTTATTTAACAGTGATCTGTTTAATGTTTTTTAAATCTATTTAAAGCCTCAAAAATATTACTAAATATAAAGCAATATATTGTAAATGTTGTAAAAATAAGCTACCGATATAAATCCAACAAAGTTTAGTTAATTGAATTTTAAAAATGCCAATGGGGAAACATCTGAAGCATTTAAATAAATCAAAGCATGAAAAAAGCAAAGCATTTCATGTATTTCAACTTTTTATATTCTTTTTTTTTTTTTGGTCAATATTCAAATGTCATATTTGAAATAAGCTTTTCATTAAGAATAACTAATAAATTAAGTTTAAACTATTACATTTAAAACTATTAAATACATATTATTATTCTTTACAACAAATGCTTCTTGGACTTCTTTGCTGACAACTAGGTTATGAAAACAGTTACATGCAAAAAATGTTTAACACTGATTTTATTAGTATTTCCACAATAATGAAAAGTTCGACTGTCATAAAATATGCCTGCATTTGAACATTGACATTTTATTTATTTTAAAGGTTGGTGGGTAATTTTTGCAGCTGAAAAAACTGTGAGAGGGAATAAGCAAAATTGAAAGCATTCAAAAATACGTAAACAAAAATTGCCAAAATTTGCACAATGTGAAGAACACAGAATGGATGTCAATGAATGGATCAATGGATGGATGTGTTGGACGATGATATCTAATTGTCATAATGAGAAACATTCCATGGAAATAATTGAAAAACCTGTACAAAATTGATCTATTAGTCAATCAATCATTTGTCAAAATGCTAAATTTAAGTACAAAACATGTGTATGTGCATAAGAAGAAATAATATATGTATATATTCACATGTATAGACATATACAATGAATTCATTTGTGTGTCCTTACATATAGACACATTAATAAATATATAAGTGCACATATAAGCATAGGATTTCATACAAACACATGTATATACACAGATGCCTGTGTGTGTGTGCATATATATATTTAAGGACTGATGAAGATTTTTTGTTAAAACAAAAAAAAAACTCTTCCACCAAAATCTGATATTTGATCTATTGGTCAAATTTCAGAGAGTGGATCAGGCTGAAAAGAGGGTGTGGCTTGGTCCACTTCAGATTTTTTTTCATCCCTTTTTGGCTGAACCAATAACTTTTCAGTAGCCTTCATACAGGGTGCAATGGGTAAATTGTCGTCATTTTATATTTTTAATTTTACTCATGTGCCTTGTTTGTTTTTGATGACTGTAAAGTATATTAGGATCCATTGGGCACCATCCATGAGAAAAAGAATACCATGACAATTCACTCTGCCAGAAATTTGGAAATGGTATGCTGTACTGCTTGGCATTTGCAGCAAAAACTCTAATACAAACATTTCAAAATATTTGGGTGTCAATCTGAGGATATTGCAAAGGTTTCAGAAAGAGTTTGATGAGTCTAACATTGATTACAAAGGTGTTTGGAGTGAACACTAGTGATGGCGACATTATGTCTCCATTCATCTTCCTACAGAACCTCAAAATCAACTTGGAGGCCCATATCAAGTGCTTTGAGAAAGTAATGCTGCCCTGGATCAAGAGAGCGGCTGCTGGAAAATGCTATATCTGGCAACAGGACTCTACACCATGCCACATAAGCGGGAGAACCCAGCCATGGTTGTCAGATGATTTCTGTGATCACATTACCCATCACATCTGGCCACCTAACTCCCCAAACTCAATCCACTTGATTATTATGTGTGGGGCACAGTTGAGCAAGGGAAACAAGCAAATCTCCTTGTAATATCAAAGATAAACTAAAGGCAATGATTATGGCCACATTTAACAACTTAAACAAGGAGACTGTCCAAAAGAGAGGAAGGAGAGACAGAGTTGTCTGGAAGTCATAGTTGAAACCAATGGCAATTTTAAAGAATAAATTTACTCTTTAGTATTTTATCATTTTGGCAAATATATCTGTTAAAATGAGATGTGTTATTTTCATTTTTGCAGAATTTAGATGACAATTTATCCATTGCACCATCTGTGTGTGTGTGTGTTTTTAATGTGTATATATATATATATATGCCAGAATGTTTCATTAATTAAAAGACAGCAAGAGATCTTATACCTTTTGAGAATAAAAGAAATGATTTCAGTTTTTATACAAAACTGCTACTTTGTAGCCCATGTGATGAAAACTTTCATTCAATTAATAGAATATTTTAATTTGCATGTGTATTGAATTAAATTTACAAACCCTACACAACATTGTTGTGTCTTCTCTATAAATAAGCAAGGTGAACTAGTTATAAAGCTAATAAGCATTACTGGTACTGAAGAAAAGCTAAAAGAAGAATTGGATTTTTGTCTTTACTAAGTGAAAGTGATATCAGCTTCCACCATCAGAAACTGAAATCAGTTCCATGTCTGTATCCAGTTTGGTTGAAATGTACACACAAATAGACAAACTTTTATTGTTGTAGATTTTATTTTTAAAAGGCTCATCAATTCTTATATTGCTAGCAGCAATAAGTAGAAATAAAGTAACTTGAGATTTATGAAATGTCTTTAGAAAGAAATATATACTGGGTGTCTGAAATCAAACTAGATATGAATATTACTTCAATGCTAATTGTTTGCTTTAATCATAATGAATAAAAGTAATAATTAAGCATGAATTAATATTTTGTAACTGTACAGTTATTTTCTTCACATGACAAAAATGTATTTACAGCTTATCAGCTTAAGATACTAAAGATAAAAATGTCATTTTATTTAACACTTTTGTTAGTAAACTGTATGGTAACCAGTAATCTGATTAATAAACATAGTGTGTACATACATTTCTTGGGGATATAATGCATTTATGAGTGCATATTATATATATATATATATATATATATATATATATATATATATAAAAACTCAGACAGACTCAAACATGATGGTGAATCAATGAGTTTATAGTTTTTACAATTATCAGATGAATTTAGTCTGGAATTTTCACTGTATAATAATGATGAATCTATGTGATCTCAAGATAATTGTTGGGTTAAATGGATTGTAAAGAAAAAACAACATGGTTGGTAATAAATATTCATTGTGTAATATAAATGCTTTTTTATTATTCTGGCTCCCAACTTATTCATGCATTCGTATATACATTATGTTGAAAATATTTATTTTTCAATATTACCTTCCTTGTTAGTGCATTTAATTCTAAGGTGAATATGAATAAAATACATCAAGTATTATACAGTCAAAATTTCTGATCAAAATTCAGCTAAAAACTATGTGGTAGACTACAGACTTATTGATGCACATTGTGTGTGTGTATATGAGTGTGTTTTATGACATGATTTTTATAAGTTCACTTGAATTTAATTACAGTTATTCAAGCAATAAGTAGCTTAAAAATACCTACTGCTTTTGTTTTAAATTAAATATTTTTCCTTTATCATGAAAAAAATTAAATATTTTTCCTTTTATAAGCAATTATGACTGGAATGGCTGACTATCAGAAAGTTAATCGAGTGAAAATGCTTAAATATTGCCTCTGTTATGTTGAAAAAAAAAATCAATTTTCAGTTTACTTTACATTGTACAATTCTCAGAAAATAAATTGTCAGGTATAAGGAAAAGAAATCATAATCCTTCTCCCTCAAAAACCCAACATCCACCTCCACAGAATAAAGAAAAACAAATTTTGCTTGTTGGGTGTGGCAGGGTTTAGGTATCAAGCACAAAGGGAACCAATTTCAAAATGACATAAAATATCATGAAGAAAAAAAAAAGATCAACAACAAAGAACAGCACAAACCTTTGACTGATATGTCTTTCGGATCCCTGGTACCACCTATAAAAAGCATAGAGGAGTAAAAACAAAATGGTTGCAAATCAGAGACTGCACCATTCTTGTACTTTCTTCATCCCTTTCTTCTTTATTTTGTCTTTTATAAAACACTGGATTTTTAAGATTTATTTATTCCTTTTTTATTTTCTTTCTGATTTTATTTAAAACTAAAAGTCTTATTCAATTTGTGCTACTGAGTGATATTTTTTCTCTTTAAATAAAGAAATATCTTCTTGAGCAAAAGAGATTTTACAAAAAAAAGAAAATTATAAATACCAGAACTATAAGCAGACTAATTTTAAATTTATCTAGAATGAAGAAGCAAAAGATATATGTTAAAAGATAAACTTCCTCACTAGAAAAAAAAATAACATTAAAGAATGATAGAAAAGATTTGTCTAAAATATTACAACCAATTCCATCAATTTCAACAAAGATGAATGATATCATGACTTGACTTTATATATATGAAGATTTGGAAGGGGTTTCCCTGATTATAACAAGTCATCCCACATAATTTGCAGGAGACAAGTGAAGATCTCTCAAACCTGGAAGAACTACTATATACCCTCTAAAAGTCCTAATGGTATTTATAAACTTAACTCAAATTAAAAGTTTAAGTCAATTTAAAAATATTAAAGAATGGTCAGATAAAGATTGGAATTAAAATGTGAATAAAATTTGTTAAATTTAAGCTTTCTTCTACAGAACTCTAACAAACTTTTTAAACAAAAAACAATTATACTTATGATATTTAAAATTGTAGAGTATTTAGCAAATGTTTGTATGAGAAGAAAGTAATATAGGAAAAACAAAAAATAGATCATTTTTTAAAGTTGATCAAAATTATCAGCTTCAAAGATACCTATTAAAGCATAAACCTTAAAATACTCATAGGACAACTTCAAATGTAGTAATGGTGAGGCTTCTTAATGATAAGTCTCTAAAAAGAAAATATTATTTAAAGTACCAAGATATGTAAGTGAAAAATGTCAAAAAATAATACATTTTATATCATCATTTAATGACGGTTTCCATGGATTGGACAGGGTTTTTTTAATGGCTCTTTTCTAGGCCACCTGATTTTATGTGTGTAAGGCCTGGCTGTAATTTCAACTTTGATAAGCTAGGTTCATGTTTTACATGGTCTATCTATAATATGTAATTAAACCATCATGAAATGTTAGAGCATGTTTTACAGCTGCATGCCCTTACCAGTTTAGGAGACTACAAAACAGAATAAAATAATCCATAACAGTTAACAGATTAAAAGGAACTTTTTAATTTATAGCGAAATGAACACTCAAAAATATCAAATATATTGGAAATATTTTTAGATTTATTTTTCATCAAAAAAATAAAAGGTCTAAGTATTCTATCTTTTACACTGTCCGTTGCCAAAAATATCTAAGGCAATTAAAATACCACTTGTTTGTTTTTCTTTTTTTGTTTTTAATGCCATGTCCCTTCAGGCAATCTGGTCATGACTCTTCCAAACATTCCTTTTCTTTATTATCTGGGAATTATGATGAATTTTTGAAGGAGATAATAAGGTGGTTTCCATTTTGCCTTCTCTTTAGTTTGGAATTTAGAGTAGTCCATCACAAAGACCAGCTACCACTCATAACTTGTTGGAGAAAAGATGAATTCACATCTTTCTCCAAAGCATGTACTTATTAATTAAGTGTTCAGATAAATTTTTACTTTATGAATTTTTTCAACACTACATACATAGAATTAAAGAATTATTAAATTCATTTTATGATGCTGTTTTCATACAATCAGTCAAGGTTTCATTCAGTGTCTTACAGAATAGCCAGAAAAAAAAAGAAAACTATACTGAAAATATTATATAAAATAATCATTAGCAAAATAAGGTAACCAATTTGCACTTATGGTTTTATTGACAGTTTCTATCCTTAACTACATAAAAATCATATAACTGGAAGTCAGGTTAGTATAAAAAGCACAATATGGCTTCTATTTCAGATGATTGGTCATAATTAATCTCTATTTATCTATATTTAACTTGAATTGAAAATATTACACACACACACATATATATATATATATATATATATATATGTACATATATATATATAAGTTCTGTTCATTCTGACTGGAAACACCAGCCTAGAAAACAGACATTAAAAAAAACAGACACATAGATCTGTTTTTCATTGTGACTTGAAGATGTCTACCTAATGAAGGTGAAATATATTGTCAATAAAAAGGTATTCCACTTTATGTGATTTCTTCACTTTTGTTCAGATTCTATATCCTACTAACATGCATATACAGGGCATATCAAAAATACTAATACAAACTTTAGAAACAGGTTCCTCACATAAAAACAAGGGTGGAAGTTCATATAAATATATGTCTGAAAATCCTTCATTTTTGTGTTACCAAGTTCAAAGTTTATGATAGACACTGTTAAATGTACAATCCAAGATACAATCCAAAATACTTTTAAAAACTTTGTGGTGGGTTCCTAACACCAAAAGAACATAAAATATCCATATAAATATATGTCCAAAAGGTCATCATTGTACCCCCCACACAGCAACTCATAACAAATGTTCAAAATGTCCTTCACTTGCTTCTACATGTGCATGCACCTGTTAAATCATTGACTGGCAGACCTTTTCAAATACTCTCACATGGTGTCAAATGGTTTTGCAGACCCCCAAGACATGTTGTTGAAGCATTTCTGTGTTATTAATG
This sequence comes from Ascarosepion bandense, assembly GCA_037127315.1. NCBI lineage: Eukaryota > Metazoa > Mollusca > Cephalopoda > Sepiida > Sepiidae > Ascarosepion > Ascarosepion bandense. The sequence goes on from JBBBDQ010002043.1 coordinate 161,179, forward strand.
TCTTCTGCATAAGCTAATTGTATTAAATGACCCTACAGATAAAAATTCAAAAGATTGAGGTCAGGGAATATGCATGTCATAGAACCAGTCCTCACCTACCTATTCATCTTTCATGTCAGCCAATGCATCATGAACAATGTTGCTGAAATGTACTGGAGCCCCATTATGGCTGAATCATGTGCATCTTTGTATTAGCAGGGGTACATCATCTAGAAGGTTTGGAAGTATGTTCAAAATAAAGTCACTGTAGACAGTTCCTGTAAGACAAGCTTGAAGAATATAGGGATCTACCAGACAGTCACATACAATATAAGCCAACACATTAATTGTAAACTGATGCTGGTATCTAACCTGTATTGTACTATGAGGATTCCAATCTGCCCACAAAAACTGGTTGTTTCCATTCATTATTCCATCTCTTCCAAATGTTGCCTCATTTGTAAACAAAACTGAAGAGACAAACCATGGATCAGCAATTTGTTCAATAAACCATTGGTAAAAGTTCTTCTGTAATGAGTGATCAGAGGATGAGAAACCTTGCACACATTGCAGATGATATGGATACAAGAGCTGCTCTTGAAGTACTCTCCATGCAGTAGTATAAGATGTACGACATGCTAGGACCAGTTGACATGTGCTGATATTTGGATCATCTCTGACAGGCTGTAGAATGTGTTCTTCATGGTCAGGCATATGAGCAAATCACAGTTTTCCTTAGTTCATAGTTTATGATGCCCCAAATCCTCTCTCAGCAATGCAAAGATAAATAGCAGCCAAAGTTGGATGACTCAGCTGCCTTTGGTCCGGATATGCAATCTGATACAGCCATGCAGTCTCATACCCATTATCATTTGCACAGTCACATGTGAAAATACCTGCTTGTTCATGATATGGATATTCTGCCATTGTTAAATGGAGCACTTCTCAGTAGCAGTACTATACGCATTAAATGTTGAAGGATGACTAGCTACAAATGTACACAAATGACAAATGCAACTTTGTCTATATGACAACGCAGTGCCTTCTATCATTAACTTATTAAAACTTAATAACTGAGAAGCAAAGGATTTGGAGACATATTTATATGGATTTTTGTCTTTGTTTTAGTGTGAGGAACCCACCCTCAAAGTTTGTAAAAGTATTTTTGATACACCCCATATATATTGTGTATTTAGGCAGCAGTCCCTCTTTTATAGTTTTTTTTTAGTAATGACTGACAAGGTACTGCAATTAAGCTTATTATCTATTTTTGATTGTGTTCATAAAAGTGTTTTCTTTTCTGGACACAATAAAAATGTCTAAATATTCTGCATATCTAAGCACTTTTAGCTATTAAAGGGTAATTTTTATTTTTAACTGAATGTGTGAGTTTTTTTTTATGCATGTGCCTGAAGTTATGGGAATGTTTGACCAGTACATTGTAGCTATGTTCGTAGTTAATGTTATTGAGTATTGGCTTTTCCTTTTTATTATTAGGGCTTCCATTATTCTTCATGTTTTTTTGTTTGTTTTTTTTTCACATGTGGATGAGGATATTATACTTGTATTTTCTGGTGGTATGTTTTGGATGGAGTTTGGCAGGTTTTGTGTTTAAATGACTCCTAATTGAGCTATGGTCTGGTAAGTGTAGCTTGAGTTGTTTAGATAGGCATGCAGTAGTATGACCAATATAATTATTTATCAGTTTGGTTTTATCAGGAACACAGTTCCTCAATTTGCATCTGAACTCATAAAAATGTTGGTTCTTTGTACTTTTGAATTTGCAAACATGTTGCTATTTCAGGTTATTTCAGGTTAGCTGTTTTAAATTTTTTAGAATAGATAATTTCATTTTCTTGTTCAGGTCAACTGGGGTTATGTATTTCTTTGATATTTCTAAGAGAAAATTCATTTTGCTTATAGTTGGCTTTTGAATAAATTTTTATGTTATTGTTTTTATCTGTATGTTCAGAATTGCTATCAGTTACTTTAGAAAGAAATAGTCTAATCTGATGACCAATGAGGTAGTTAGGAAAACTATTGTTAACTAACATCTGTTTTATATTATTGAGTTCTTCAAGAAAAAGGGAATAAGAGGATAAATTCTCATGTGCTCTCTTTAGGGAATTTTTATAACTACTATTTCATATCTTAGTGGGAATTCACTCTTAAAATTAAGCTGTCATAAGTTTCCACCAGTAAAAAAAAAGATTAAAAATAATGAAAGCCCCAATAATAACAAAGTAAAAGCTAACACTCAATAATAATAACTATGAACAGGGCCACAATGTGCTGACCATATTTGGAAAATAAAATATTCCCATAACTTTAAACACATACATAAGAATTCCACACATCACCCTTAACAATGGCTAAAATATAGCCAAAAGTGCTCAGATAGGTAGAACTTTTGGACAGTTTTTATACATGTTGTGTCCAGAAAAGAAAATGCTTTTATGAAAACAAGAAAAATTAAATAAAAAGCTTAATCACAGTAACTTGTTAGTCATCTTAATATATATATATATATATATATATATGAATAGTAAATAAATGACAAGGAGAAAATCGAATTGTAATGTTTTTCACTCAGAATTTCTCCAGATAACTGGTTTATTAATGTAATCAACTTTATATATGTAAAAAAAAAAAATACAAAACATGCCACCTTCAGTTTTTATCAAAACACAAAAAATCAAAATATTTGAATTTAAATTGTAAAATTTAGACACATCAGATGTCAAAATGTAATTTAAAATGTTAGTTAACTCTGTAACTTTAATGACAAATCTAGTGTCAGTATTTATTGTATTTTATATTTGTATATATATTGTCTTCATTAAAAAATACTTATTTTGTTCAAAAAGAACATCTTCAGAAATAAGTCAAAATATACTTTTCTGGTCATTTACTTCATTATTTTACTTATTCAAATATATCCTTACATACTGAAGTGAATATTAAAAATAAACTGAATGATTAGTACAAAAAACAACTGATTAATGCTTTATCAAATTCAAGATTTTATTTGAGTCTTTATCTAATTTACAAGTAAATGAAAAATTGAATGGGTAATAAAATATATGATCATTATTTTGATAAATTCTTGAAATATAAAACAACAACCTAGCCAAAAATACTTTACTTCTACCAAATCTGAAAAAATATCTTTACATTTATATATGTGGATTGATGGTAGGTGGCAAAGCTAACATAAGATGTACACAATATTTTTCATGGATTAAGCCCCTAAGTAAAATAGTTTATGTCTAAATATGTTCATAAAACTGAATTTTTTGAACTCAAATTGTACTGTTTTCAGTGTACTATTTTTTCTAAATTCTTTTTCTTTAGGTTGAAAATTTAAAGATTATCAGTTTACCCATTTATAAATAAGATGAGGGGAAACAGAACGTGCATGAATATAAGTTGAACTAAATTTCAAACCATGCAGTTTTTCATGCTCCACAAAGTATGAAAAATAATAAAATAAAAACTTAAAAAAGAGTAATCTTCTTTTTAAAGCAGTTATAATTCTTCAGTTAATAGCAGGCTAAAATGAAAAGGGGATAAAAATCACACACAATATACAAAGTCAACAAAAATTATATATATATTATTTTCCAAGCAAAAAATAAATATAATTTATCCTTGCAAAAATCAAAACATGTCATAAGGATATGATAAGTTATAGATCAAATAGAAGCAATGAACCTAAGCCAACTTAGTAGTCTCCAGTTAACAATCAAAATTCTATGAAAGTATGGTACTTGATATGCCTTTATGGTAGTAATACTTACTTTACCTTGTATATGTAACTTCTATGTAACTCTAAATCATTTTACTTATCAAATAATACATACACAAGAGTTGACTCATAAGTAAAGGCTGGTATGCATGGTATGTTTAAGCACATTTTCAGTATTATATAAAGTCGTCTTCAAATAGGTTTAGTTTCAGTTTCTTGTGTGATTGAGTAATATCATTCATTAGTCATGAGTACTATTTCAGCTGAATTCATTGCATTCACTTACATGCAAATACCCTTGGGAAAGGTATTAATCAGTCTATTCCTTCCAGTTATGGGTTAAATAACAGGACAGATTGGGTTCTATAGCTTTGGTTGGCAACCAGTCTACCACAGAAAGCAATGGCAACCTACTGCGGGATAATCTTCTGCCCAGTCAGTCATGTCTCTTTCAAGCGGGTATCATGTATGGCACTTAACTGACTATGTCAAAGTTACATTTAAAGAACAGATAAAGGAGTCATTCACAGAGAATTTCTGTTGATGGGAGTTAAAATTCACGAAGGTATTGTAGATCCCTGCAAGCACCCAATGAGAATAAGGCCTGAAGGAAGAATTTTCTTTGTGTCATGACAATGGAAAGCCACATTAGAATCAAGAAAGAGCACAAAGTGTGAAGCCTGAATTCAGAGTTGCTGTACAGATCCTTTTTGGCACAGTCAGACTTAAGCTTATTCCAAATATTAAAAAGTATTGAAAGATATTTTTTTTATCTGTTGCCAAAGGTGAAGTGACTGTGTACAATTTTATAAAAAGTTAACCAAAATATTTCTTCATGAGCAGAATGAAAAGTGTGGAGAACATTCAGTGGGTAGGTAAGTAATAATGTCAAAAAATAAATCTGTAATTTTGAAAAGTAATCCATTTTATTTTGATATGATTTTCATTTTGTTTGAACAAAAGCTTGTTTTATTGGTGTGGAGACTTCCTTTATTAATCAATCTTCCTAATAGCTCTATTTAATGAAATTTTAAAAACTTATTCAAAAAAGAATTAAATTACTTTTGAAAATTTGTTTATTAGGAAATCTTGGCAATTTGTTTTTTTAAACGTATGTTTTACTCTCTTAATTTTATGAAAAATTGAGAAATTCAACTAGTTTATTTTGTAATCATATTGCCCTAAGCAAGGCAGAACTGCTACTGGTGAGAGAGTGAGAGTTCACAGGGTGTTGTTGAAGAAAGGATAAAAGCTGGATAGAATTCAGGGAGATCGAAGATAGCAATTGATGTAGCATTAAAACTTTTGGAGAGTGTAGCTATCAGTAAGTAAAGAGTAGGAAGTTTCACAGGCATGAAGTGTGAGAAAAGTAATTGTTAGAGTAGAAGAGGCATTTAACTATTTCAATGGTAAAAGGGTGAGACCTAAATGCTAATCTAGGAGCAGGCATAAATTTATGTGGTCGGTGCACCAGGAAAAAACATCTCGTCAGAGCATTTGTCATGGAAATATTTGTAGAAGAGACAGAAGGAAGCCATATTATGTCAGTGAGAAGGTGACCAAAGTGGAGATGCCAAGTCAGGATTGATTACATTGCAGATTCTTCTTTGGATTTTGTCAAGAACCTTGAGATGTATAGCAGGAGCATCCAACAACTATGGCAACAGTATTCAGTGCACGGACAAATATAATTTTTAGTGACTATATTTGTGAAATGCAAAATTCTTTGAAGAATTTAAAATCAAATTCTTTCTGAAAAGTCAAACTTCATCTAACCAAAAATTTGTTTCAAATTGAAAAAATAAGAAATGCAATAAAACATAAGACGTTATTTTATTAAAAAAGCTTTTAATAGCTTTTATGAAAACAATATTGTTTCAATAAATTTTTTTATAAAAAATGAATCTTTACAAGATTTGTTTTGATTATTTACAATTTTAAATTGAATAATTTATAAAGTTCTGAAATCTTTTAAAATTCAGTTTCAATAAGGTAACTTTTAGAAAATATTGTTATTCAGTAAATCTATATTTACTAATCATATATTGTAAATATATTGTTACAATCTAACAACCTTGAATATTTTTTAAAGAATTTCAATTTCTTTTTGTATGTTAAGTCATAAATCAAACAGAAGCAATGAACCTAAGCCAACTTAGTAGTCTCCAGTTAACAATTAAAATTGCAGAATTTTTTAGTATGGATGTTCAAACCTAACATTATCATTAAAAGGTCAGGTTTTTTATATCAAATTTATCATCTGTTTCATCATACTTAACAATGAACACATTTGGAGTCATTCAGATGACAATAAATTGATTAGCATATCAGAAAAACAAGAAACCCATGGATAAGAAATGCTTGTATACAACGCTTTATACTATAAGTAATATTTTTTCAAGTCAGATTAACTTTAAATTTGCTAATTTTCCTCAAATAATGTTTTAGAAATATATATTTTTTCAAGTTTTTTAAAACCGAGAATTAATTTGTCTACAAATGTATTAAAATGGCCAATTTTATCAATTTTACTGGAAAAAAAAAATTGAATCTGATCAGTATGATTTCTGTTTGAAATATATTACAAAGTATTTTGCTTACTGGAAATAGTAAATTTTAAATCCTTTAACTTTCAATTAAAGCTAAAATGAAAGCTTTTTCATCTTTAAAATTAATTTTAAACCTTACATATACCAAATCAGTGGATTTACCTATATTTCAGTCATCACTGAGGAGAATAAATTCATACCTTTTACAATGGTATTTGTACATAAGTAAATATAATGAACACAACAGGAATTTGAATTTAACTTTTTGATTTCTCATTCTGAACTGCTGTCTATTACATCACCAGAATATCCACTTGATGTAAGGATTTTTTTCTTTGTTGCTGTTTTGTGTGTATATGCATGTATGTATAAGTACAAAAAGTGTCTCTTTAACAGAGCAGATTCATATCCACTTCTAAGTTTAAAGAGAACATAACATCACTGTTATGATGTTCTCACTCATCAGGGCTGTTAGATATCATTTTTTATTGTTGATATAGAATATGGTGCGATTTTGTGAGAGTTATCTTGTTTGTAATTGGTTGATTTTTCTTTTCTTTTATTTTAATTGTGTAGTTGTTTGGTTTATTTTTAGTGTATGCATGAATAAATGTTTGTTTAATTGGGTTGGGCTTTTTGTTGTATTGTTCTCTTTTTTATTGGTTTGACATTTTTCTTAATAGGTTGGTATGTTTTGCCATATAGCAGTTGATTTTTTTCTAGTTTAAGGTTGAGCGTCATTGTATTTATGTGTTTTTATTTTATTTTTTATTTATTGGTTGTTGTATTATTTTTTGTTTTTTGTCATGACTGGGTGTTTGTATGTACTTTTATGCTTTGTATTCATATTATTTTGCATGTTTTATTTATTATTGTCTGTTTATTATAGTTTGTATTTGTATTTATTTTTAGTTTCCTAATTTTTATTTTTTTAATTTATTTTGTTTGTATGCTTCTTTCTTGATTTTGTTATTTATTGTTGTTAGTGTAGTAAAGTAGGTATTTATTCGCATGTCTGCATTTTCTTGTTTTTTTATTTCTTTAATATTTGACTTTGGTTTTTAAAACTGTTTATTGCTAGCTTCTCTTCCAGGCATAATTTACAACTTTTGCTCCTACTTCTATGTGGTGGTGCCGTTTTTACTGTTTTCCATTTAATTTTGGTGGTAATGTTTTTTTTCTAGTTCCATATATATTTTGATAACATTGTGTTGTTTTCCTATTTTTCTGTGTTGAATGATGTTTTGTGATTATTGATTATTTCTTTAAATCATGTTTCTGTTGCTCCCATGTAGATCTTTTCATCTGTATTGACATTATTTGTCACAGTAGCTTTCTATATTATGTCATTGGTAAGACATTTATTATTAAGTAGACAGTTGTTGTTTTGGCAATTACAATTGTTTATATTGTCTTGTTGGTTTGTGTTGTTATTGGTTTTATTAAGTATTTTCTTGAGTATTATTTTTTTCCATGCAGCTGTATATGATTTTGACTGCGGTTTTATTAATAATTCTTGATTGTCTGTTGTGTTTGTGAAAGTGTTTTTCTATTATGTTGAAAAATATTTTTCTTATTTTTGTTTTTATGTTGTTGTTGTAGGATAAATTAAACCAAATTATGTTTCTTTTTTATATTGTTTTTATTTGGTTTCCTTTCATTTGTGCATTCAAGTTTATTTGAGTATCCATTATTTTAGTGTTTAGACTCATATGTTTCTTTGTTTTCATCGAATATTTTTACATTACTTGAGTTCATAGATAGTCTTTTTTTCATAAATATGGATATGCGTTTGAATATATTTGGACAGTGATTTGAATTTTCGTTGATATATATGGAGTTGTTTTTTTTCTGTGTGATTTTGATGTGATGTTGCTTAAGTTGAGTCTTATATCTAGAAAATTGACTATTTTTAGATTTGTTTTTATGTCTACCATAAATCTTAGTGTTGAAAACTTTTATAATTTGTTTTCTCATATTTTCTGTTGATTTATCATTACAGTTTCTTAGAATTATGACTCCGTCATCTCTGTATAAAACTATATCTTTTTTATTGATGATATAAATGCCTATGATCTTGCATATTTCTGTGTCATTGAAGCTACAACAGCACAGCAATAGGCTATAAATAAAGAGTATCTACAAACTCAAGTAACACAAAAATATTCAATAAAAACAAAGAAACATATGAGTTAACACTAAAAAATAACTGATACACAAGTAAACTTTGAATACACAAAGACAAACCAAACAAAAACAATAGAAAAAGAAACATAATCTGGTTTAATCCACCCTACAACAACAATATAAAAACAAAAATAGGAAAAACATTTTGCAACATAATAGAAAAACACTTTTTTGGAAAACAACTATCAACAATTATTAGTAAAAACACTGTCAAAATCAGCTACAGCTGCATGCAAAATATGGAAAATATCATAACCAAACGCAATACTTGATAAAACTACTAACAAAAACATAAACCAACAAGACAATATGAACAAATGCAACTGCTGAAAGGACAATTGTCCACTTAATAATAAATGTCTTACCAACAACATATTATACAAAGCTAATGTGACAAATAATGCCAATACAGATTAAATGATTCACATAATAGCAACAGAAACATTATTTAAAGATCAATTAAATCATCACAAAACATCTTTCAATGCAGAAAAATAGAAAAACAACACAATGTTATCAAAATATATATGGAAACAGAAAGAAAACAACATTACCACCAAAATTAAATGAGAAATAGTAAAAAGAGCAGCACCACATAGCAATAATAGCAAAAGTTGTAAATTATGCCTGGAAGAGAAGCTAGCAATAATCAATTTCAAAAACTGAAGTAAAATATTAAACAAAAAAAGAAAAGAGATAATGGGAAAATGCAGACATGCAAATAAATACTTTTTTGCTCACTAACAATAGATGACCACAAAATCAAGAAAGAAGCATACAAGCAATGTAAATAAAAAGTTAAAAATTAAAAACTAAGAAACTAAACATATAAATACAAATACAAAACAATGATAATAAACAGAAAATAATAAACATACAAAATAATATAAATATGAAAATCAAAAGTACATAAAAACATCCAGTCATGATAAAAACAGAAAATAATGCAATAAACATTAAACAAAAAATAAAAATAAAAAATTAAATACACATTACTTCCACAAACACAAATATAGTAACACCCAACCATGACCTAGAAAGCATTAACCATTACATGGCAAAATGCACCAACACATTCAGAAAAATGTCAAACGAATAAAAAAGAGGTAAATACAACAAAAAACCCAACCCAATTAAACATACATCTATTCACACATACATTAAAAATAAAAATAAACCAAACAACTACATAATAAAAATAAAGGAAAAAAATCAACCAAATATAAACAAAAAGAAGAAAAATAACCAACCAACCAATCACAAAGACCACTTTCACAAAATCACACCATATTCTATATAAACAAGAATAAACTGGGACCCAACAGCAAACAGTCCTGACCAGCGCAGTGAGAACATCACAACAGTGTCCTCACAAAACTTTGAAGTAAGCATGAATCTACTCTGTTAAAAAGACAAACTCTTTATACTTATCAATGCTCTATCTACACCCTTATATTGAGCACTTTACAAGAAAAAATACATTTTATCAGTAAATCCATTGAAAAACAACCACCTTGGTGCTAAATATTATCACAATTAAATACTATATATATATATATATATATATATATATTTCATTGTAATTTTGTCTTCATTTCACAAAATACTCTGAATCAGTTTTTCCCATCTTCATAACTATTTTCATGATAAATTATAAAACTATTAATCTCTTTGAACTTGTTTTTTTTTTCATTTTTATTTAGACTTCAAATTTTTTTTATAATTCATTTACATTTTTTTAATCTTTAGCATCCATATTTTCTTTATTTTTTCCGATTAATTTTTTAATTATAGATTTATTTTAATTTCAGATTAATTTTTTTTTAAATTAATTCAGTTTATTACATATACTTCTTCAATGTTAATGTTTTTTTCTTTAATTTAGTTCTGCTTAGTTTTTTTCATTTTCAGTATTTTACTTTTCAAAATCTCAAAATGTCATGAAATGCAGTAAATATATATAGCAAGAAAGAACAAAAATCATCTTGTAAAATAAAACTTTCTGAGATTTTAAAAAATCTAGAATAGTGAAAACAACCTCCACTAAAAAAATTGAATTTAGTTCTTTTACAAACATAAGATGATAATTTTGTCTTTGGTGACATACTGATGTTTAATATGCTGAAAACAAATTTTCAAAACAAAAATTGCTTTTGATTTTAATTACTCAGGGAGATTCCTGCTCTAAGTCATTTGCTTTCTTTCACCTACAGCAATTAGCTTTCAACAGCTTGTTTACTTGTCAAAAACTTACTCAACAGAAAAGCATCCTGTGTCATAAAATATTATATCATTCAATGGAGCATTCAAATTCAAAAATGTTTATTTAAATAATGAAATATTAATAGAATCAACATTATTTTTATTTACAACTAGCAGTATAGCCTGGCATTGCTCGGGTGTAATGAAAGCTTTAAAACTAATCCATGGTCCTGGAGTTCATACTTTTTGGATGTTGGCACAAAAGACTAAAAAGCAATAGTTGTTTCCAGTCAAAGCGAAACCATAGATTGAAAGAAAAATGAATGGATGTAAGTCAAATTTTGATTTTCGGTATCAATGTCAAATAAGTTTTCCATTACAAACTGAATTTTAAAGACTAATTAAGTCCTCTGAGTAAATGATATCATGGCTGAGATGAAGAATTACAATTATACCTACTTAGAGCAAAACTCTAAGCAATAAACAAAAGAAAATGGCTGAAAACCTGATTTTGATCAGACCCAATAGGATATCGAGGTATCGATTTCCAATATCAGACTCAAATAAATCATCCAAGGATAAACTAACCTAAGTAAGTCCATGAAAACTTATTGTACCCACCAGGAGTAAAATTGGAGAAAATGAGCCATATTGATGGTTGAATATCGGTTTTTGATCAAATTCAATACAATATCTGGGGTATCGATTTCCGATATCAGGGAAAATGAGTCATCTGAGAAGATCTACTAATGTTTAAGACTAAAAACTATAATTTTACCAAGTTAGAGCAAATTTTGTAGCAAGAATCAGGATAAATGGGCTGAAATCTTGATCAGATCTGATCATATATCAAGGTATCGATTTCCAATATTGGGGGAAAATCAGAAAAAATAAGTAGCCCACAACTGGACTGGAAGCCTCAAGAATATTTGTGTGAAGTTTGGTGAGAATTGGATAAAAATTGTGGATTTGTATAAAAGACATAGAGACAGACAGGCACACACACATACAAACATCTTGCTTTATATATATATATATATATATATAGAGAGAGAGAGAGAGATAATAACTAATAATTATTTGTAGAAATATCTAATATGAAATTTCCTCTAAGGAAAATCCTAGAGATTAAATAAAAAAAAAAATAAAAAGATTTTGCTGCCAAATTATTGCTTGATTTTAGATTTAAATAAAAAAAATCCATAAAATCTTATGGTTGTTTCATTTTCATAAATCACAGTTCAGTTAAATATTAGACTTTATTTAACAGAAGAGAAGATCAACATTTTATCTTTCATGAAAGTATCAGTTAACTTTTTGATTGTGAATAACTCTGCTAAAAATAATGGCAAAAACAAGATTCCGTGTTAGAACAGGGTTGTTAAATTGGTCTCCATTCAAAAGAGAATATCTCAAAGAAATGAAGTGGGTAACATAGTCTAGCACTATGAAATTTTGAATTCATTTTCTCCTCATTAGAAGCCAAAATTAGCTTAACTTATTTTAAAAGTATAAATGGCAAATTACAAAATATAAAACTGATGAATCTCCAAAAGTAACCATGTTTGACAATCTTGTGTTAGAACTGAAAAAAAAAAAACATTTACAGCTTTTTTAGATAAACAAACTTCGAGAATAATTTACCTGCCTCATTTTAGAAGCTTGATTTGTCTATGAATACATTCTATAAAAAACAATTATTTTATGAATGTACGTCACTTTGAGAAAGTTCAGTCCAAAGTTAAATAGTTATTTGAATTAAATTTTCTACAATCCAATTACTGATATGGCTTAATAGTAAAACAGTCAGTTAATTGTTATATGTGATATCTGCTTGGGCAATCATATCTCTTTCAATCTGTGACTGACTAGACAGAAGGCTTTCTTGCAATAGATTGCCATTTCTTTCTGCAGTAGACTGGTTGCCAACCAAGGCTATAGAATCCAATCTGTCCTGCTATTTAATCCATAGCTGAAGGGAGAAGAGGTGGATTAATACCTTTCCAAGGGGTATCTGTGTGTAAGTGAATGAAACAAATTTAACTGGAATTCGAACTCAGCTGGCTAAATAGTAAAGTACACAGATTAAAAGTGATTATCCTGATTGAAAAAGTGAAGACAATTTCAATTCCTGTTGGGAGACCAATTTTGTTTCATAGAAATTCTTAATCTTTAAGCTGGTAGAAATCTTTGCTTTTGGAACAGAGTGAAATAAAAAAAATGTATGCCTACTAAATATAACATTTATAGTAATATGAATTTTACATGTCAAATATTCCAGTGCATACTCATATGTAGCTTAAAAACAGCATTAATAACAGCATAAAATTCATGTCATGGCTGTAAATAATTATTGCTTCAACAAAATTGCAGTTTCTTTCATATTTTTTGTTCTGTACAGGTTTCCTTCAGAAATCAACATTGTCACTTTTAACTACAGCTAATGTAACCAATTAAATGTCATACTGTCAAATTGTAATCTGTAAATTTTTGCAAGTATTATGAAAATTAAAAAAAAAATTGGCTGAAACTGAAAGTTTCTCTGCCAGCCAAATGAAAGTATATGCAAGTTTATAATCTAAGTTAGTTGACTGGTTGCAATTTTATTGGTATTATTGGACCAGTCAGTATGATTACTTAAAAATTAATTCAGTAATTTTTATTCTAACAACTAATTTTTTGACATTTGTAAATAATGTTGATAGACAAGAAAGTAAAATAATATTTTTAATGGAGAAATGTACCTTTTTCACATTTTCTTGTGCTAATAAGAATTTAAGAATTTTGTAAGCAAGAAAATCATACTAGCTTTCAATAATATTCATTTTTTTTTTTTTTGATAAATAATGTGCCAATAACTTTACTCTCTGGGAAAAAATCTTGTTTTGAATATTTTATACAATTAATATGAAATTCTGCCTGGGACTGTCGCTCTTTAAATTAATACTCTTGGGAAGAGATTAATTCAGGTTTTCTCCCAACAACTATGGGTAAATAAACTGGGTTCTCAAGCCTTGATGGGAGAGCCAATCTAGAAAATAAGCAATTTTGAATTACAACCCCTGCTAACATGTTCTGGGTCATCAGAGTTCTGTAAAGTCTATTACATGAGCTGTAAAATGTGAAAAAAGCATCCCTAGCATCAAATCTTGGTCTGGCCATTCCCTGTATTTGATCCAATACCAGTTGCTCTGGATCCCATCTAGCCAATAGATCTGAACGGAGGGTAATACTGGAATGGGCAAACTTCTTACTCATTTAAAATCCTCTCAAGTACACATGTTGACTTTGAAAATAAACCATAATCTTTGAGATAGAGAAAAAGCTCCAGACATTTTTCTGATATATTAAATTCTATCAGTGTATGCACAAAAATAAATTTTCCTTTTAAATTCAAAGAGGGTTTTTTCAATATCAGATATGATAGGAATAAAAATTAAAATTTTCTTTGCATCTAAGAAATCCATAATTAAGATAGAAATATTGTAGTATTTTCAGTTTCTATGAAAAAGTTTTTCACTTATTAGCATACACCTAGTTTATACAGGCTATGACATCCCTTAAAATATCAAGGTTGGCCCTCACATGAAGTAACACTTGCCATAATACCCACTAAAGTAATGACAGAGTTATAAGAAATGTTAATATTTTTTAAAAGTTGATTATGCATATCAAAGACATTAAAACTTGTTTGAAAACATTTCTTTATATGCTGTAAGCAAGAAACAATATTCAACTGTCAGTGAATTTGTGTTTTTTTTGTTTTTTTTAACTATTCAGCTCAAATGGAGACAATATAGAAATATAGTTATTTTTAAGATTATTAATTCTAGTGAAAGTATATTCATGTCTTAGTAATAATGCTGAACATACTGTTATATTTTGTGTCAAGTTTAGTTGATTTAACTGATCATGTCATATCCACAGTAGGTAGAATTAGGGGTTTGGCTTGTAGGGAGTCAATTATACAATTCAGAATATTGATATTTGTTTATGTAATTAAACATAGACAAAGATGGATACATAAAAACTATCTACACTAAAATAAATACATTTTTTAAATGTTCTAACATGGTATAATCTAAAACATTTAAAAAAAGAATTACTACAGAAGAGTCATACATTGTCCATCTTTTTCTAATCCACATTGCGCTTTTATTATTGATTCACTAACCTTTGATTGACTTGTCCTTTGGGTCTCGGGTTAAAAGAATCCGTTTGGTGACAAAGGGATACCGTTTTGGTTGTGTAGGTGCAGGCTGAAAGATAAAAAATGAAACCTTAAGTATGATGAAAAATACTGCAAAGTCCAATATTAATTACAAAAATTTAAATAAAATCTAGCATTAATTATAGATCTATGAAAACATAGTACTAATTATAAGTTTTTACCTACAACCTATTAAAAATGGGCATTGGTTTAAGTCAGAAAAACAATAATCAAATGTAAAATTAAAATCATTAAGATTAAATTAAACGAAAAGATTGATGAAAACTTCACTTATAACTGACATCATCTTGCAAAGAAAATCTAACTTGGGTAAAATTTAATAAAATTATTTTACAAACCAGTGAAAATAATTAAAAAAAAAAAAATTGAACTTTTTCTTTTGTCATAATCAAAAAGGATCTTACTCAAGTCCAGCATTCCAAGTTGTATGATGTTATAGCTATTTTGCTTGAGTTTCTGTTTCAGAATTTGAACAAGGAAATTTTATATGAAGAGATACTTTAACTACTATTTACACAAGAAAGTCAATTCACCTCTCATGTCAGAATTTTGTACAAAGAGCTAAACTGAAACTCTGTATCCATGATACTACCAAACGCACATAAATTGGTTTATCTTCCCATAAGCAGTTTCTGAAGGAACCCTTTTTGCTTACATGTTTTTTTGTTCTATATATTAACTGAGGTATGATAGGATACAAAACTACTGAACATCTTAACAGTGGGGATAATTTCCAATTCTCATTATCTTGAAGCAAGGAAAAAGAAAATTGTCTAGACACATTGTCTAGTTCACACTCCTCCCTAGTTTTTTGAACAGGAGTAGAAGTTCATCACTTGTTTCCTGTTTAGAGTTGAGTTTCTGATCCCTTCTAAAGTTTACTTCATTCTCTAATGTGAAAATTTTATTTGTTTTTTAAAACCTTCACTTCAAGTCAAGAATTTGCTGTTTATTTTTCTTGCTATCTTACTATTTCTTATGTTAATACAACTTCACACAGTAACCCTCTACCTTGAGTGGCCCTTGTGCCTTGTATTGGGTGAATATTAGTAAAATAAAAAAATAAAAATACACAAGAACCACATCTTCAAGTAATTGGATTCAATATTGTGTTTTTACTAAAAATAAGTTATAACTCTTTCAATGGTAGATTGCACAGTAAACTCCCAAATATTCATGAGGTAAAGCTTTTATGACTTCCACCATAAAAATGATCAAGTATCAACAAAAACTCTCTTCAGTTTCTGCTAATCTCATGTGATTATGATGGCTTTTCTAGTAAATGATATCAAAGTTAGGATTCAGATTTATCATTAAACTTTATATTCACAACAGTCAGTGAATCAATTTACTTACAAATTATGCAAGGTTGTAAAAGCCTCAGTAATTTTATAAAATTAAAAAAACATGCATCTCATGTTCATTAAAATCTCTAAAAATTAATGAATCAGAACTAGAACAAGGTATTTTTTTTATACAGAGAAGTACTAACAATATTTTAAAATTCTATGGAGAAATTAGATGTGTGTGTGTGTGTGTGTATTTATGATCAGACAAGTACACCACATAATATTGAACTTTTCTGATGTTATATGACTTTATTTCTTAGATTATTTTTTAGCTGAGAGATAAATGTAAGTGGGAGGTATAGATAAAAAAAAAAAAAAGAGAAACATTACCGAGAGGTACAAAGGGTAGAAAGATGTGGAGAGCCATGATCAAAAAGGGCATGAGACATAAAAGAAGAAATAAATACATTGGAGGGTCCTTAGAATTCTGAACAACCCAAGAAGTACCATACACACTGTCAATTCTTTAGAGAAAAGGTTTTACTAATGCTAATGATGATTATCAGAGAAGGTTGGTAATTTTCCTATATAATATGTTTATTGTTGGTTGTAATGTTTGTAATGTTTGCTGTATATGCCAGTGCAAGGGAGTTAATGATTAATGGTAGACTATTTCAAGATGTCTACAAGACTAAATCTATAAAAGAACAGAGTATAGCAATCATAAGTGAAAAAAGAATTCATTTTTGCCATCATTTTAATGGCAAACTAGCAATAACTCAGAAATCTATTTCAGAAAATTCTTTCGTATGTTCGGTTCTAAATTACTATATTTTTCACCATGAACCTATAATTGAGCAAGATATATTTAGGAAGAAATTAATAATATCTACCTGACAATTCATTCAGACCTACACATCTTTTCATATTTGGCATGACTTTGATTTGTAATCATAATTTATATAATGTTAAATGGAAGAAGATCATTTTTTTCCAATATTCATAAAAACTGATTTTTTTTTTAAATTACTTTTATAAAAAAATCAATTGAAAATATTTTTGTAAAGCAAATAGATGAAAACAAAGTCTGTTGATAATAATTATGAAACTGTTATTGCCACTACTAAAAATGAGAAATAATGATTCAACATTTTAAATATGATAGAAATCTTACCAATTATCAAGAAATATGACTGTTTCTTTTTTCACAGAGGGTTAAGAGCAAGATTTCCTGATATTGTCTATAAATATACTTTACATTAGATAAACTAGTACAATAGTTTTTCCATTTTTTTTTTTAATGATGCAGAAGATATCCCTTTTCATTCTTGTAATCCTTTCACCCCAAACAAGGTGATAATGGCACTAAGACACAAGGGGTTACTAGCAGTGAAAAAGAATAAGAAGATTTTAATGAAGACAAAAAACAGAATTCAGGAAGATAAAAGATGATAATTGGTATTGCATTTAAAGTTTTGAAGATTATAGGTAACAGGGAAGCAAGAAACCATGAGAGAGTTCCACAAGGGAGAAGTGCAAGAAATGAAACTATTAAAATACAACTTTCAGTTATATGTAGCGAGTTCAACAGTAAAATAGTGAAACTGAGATACCAATCTAGTAGTCCACTTAAGTTCCTGCAGTTGGTTTGTTTTACAGCATATCAACATTAACAGGTTATTTAATACCAACAAAATGTTTACAATAGATTTGTATGAATAGAATATATATTCTTTGTAAGAAATAAGTTTGTAGATCAGCTTTATTTGACATATTTTGTCAAGTGGTTTTTGTTGAGAGTCAGATGTATTGCTGGTAATGTTCTTTCTCACAATTAACACCATATTTTGAAAGGTTCAAGATCTTTTCTGTACCCCCTTATAGACACACACACACACACACATATATATATATATATATATATATATATATATATATATATATAATATATACAGTGATGTACCAAAAGTCATGGCATGGCTATAACAGTAGAATGAACAGGTGTGAAACATGGAGAAAATTGTGGTTTCACTTGGTATTTCTCAGAGGAAACAAATGATAAACATTGCTGCCAAAGAAAGCTCATGAAAACAATTTGAGTCCGGGTATTACCAGATTTGCAATCAACCTAACAAAACACAACTTCAGGCCTTATCAACTTTGCCCTTTCTTCAAAGATACCACACTCCACCCACATAGAAACATTCTGCTCACATATGCCATCTCAGCAAATACAAAAGAAATTTATATTTACAATTTTTGTCAACTTTTCCTTCACTGGTGGTACTGATGTTTCATGTATTCTTCCATGCTATCATACACGGGATTATACATATATGTCTCAAAAAGAGAGGAGAGAGAGATAAAAATGAAAAGATTGACAGTAGTCACAAAATTAGCTATTATTGTATACTATGATAGCATGTAGATAAACTTTTCTACAACTAGCCAAGCAAGCAATTTCTGAAGCATTCAATCTTCATAGAGTGATTTATACATGATGCACTTTTGTTTGATTTGACTGATTTTATATGTATCAATACATTAATCAGTCAATTTGTCTGGCAAAGAAAGCAGCAACAATGCCAGATTGGACATCATTCTAGTTAGCAAGTTAAATAAGACAACAATAAGAGATTAGAGAGATATGGATTGGTTAGACATAAGAATAAAATGACTGAATATAAATGAGTATTAAGAATAAAAATCAGTACTCTTTTTGCTGACATGAAGATGATTGGATAAAAAAATTATATGATCATAAAACAAGTGGATGAAAAGATCATATAACCACAAAATATAATCAAGCAACTACAGAGAAGGAAATAAGCACAGAAAAAATTTACTAATGTTGATTCATAAAATTTACTAATGTTGATTAATAAAAGCACCAGAAGAGAAAATTTATGAATAGCATATGTGCACGTACAGTCTAATGGGCCAGCTTTCAGCACATTGCTGAATACAGCCAAAAACTAGCTTAAGGACTCTAACGCCAGATTTTTTATTGGGGTTGACTCCCAAAGCCTTTTCTAGGAGTGGGTATATCAAAGGTTTTAAATTAATGCTTTCCTACTCTACATTCATTTATTATATAATTTTTAACTACTCATTAGTCTTGAAAATTTAGGACAAATATTCTCCATAATCTAATGTTTATTGAATCTTAGGAACTTTACCTTTAAATTTATTATAGTTATCAATCTTATTTTTTGATAATGTCATGTATGAACAGAGGTGCGTTGTGGTACAGTGGATATCAGCTCGGAACGAGAAACCGGGGAGCCGAGTTCGAATTCCAGTTGAATCCATTGTATTCACTTACGTTCAAATACCCTTGGGAAATGTATTAATCCATCTCTTCCTTCCAGTTATGGGTCAAATAGCAGGACAGACTGGGTTCTATAGCCTTGGTCGGCAACCAGTCTACCACAGAAAGGAACGGCAACCTACTGCGGGATAATCTTCTGCCCAGTCAGTCATATCTTTTTCGAGACATGATTGCCCAAGCGTGTATCACGTATGGCACTTAACTGACTGATATGTATGAACATCCATATTTACAAAAAACAACTCTTTATACACATAAAAAGAATTTTAAAATTCTTTTAAAAATGTTTTAACAGTAATTTCTCAACAGTATTTTCTATGATCAATGTACAACTATACTGAATGGACCTGATGGCTGGGATAGAGGTTGGGTCTGTCATGGAAATAATCAACCAAAATGAATTAAAAAAACTACAGCAAGTAGGAGGAGTAATGTTCTGTACACATACTGTAGGCACTAAAATTATAGGTTTCTACAAAATTGATAATGGCATTAAGATAAATACAACAAAATATTTTTGGACAAAGTATGTTTTAAGTGGTACAGGTCACAACCAAGAAGTTTTAAGCTAAAAGAGTATATCCATGGAAGAAATGAAAATGTTCCTTCACAGTCTATAAAACTTACTATTGCACACATTGTCGAAACAGTTTCAAAGTTGCCAAAGTAATGGAATGGACTCCAACTTCTCCAGATATTAATCCAATTTCAAGCTTATAGTTTAACATTAAAAAGAGAAGTATATGAGAATGAAACTACAATCACTGAGAAGCAATAAATAATTCTACAAATAATGTTATGTTTAAACAGTAGCAAAGGTAAGAAAAACAATGAAGGATTGAAGAAAGTTATGGAATGTCAATGAGCCTTTATTGAAATTTTAAATAATGTATTCACTAATTTAAGTGTTGATTATGTATTCCTAGACCCTCTATCTTTTGGATTTGTATATAAAAATGCTCAGAAGCATACCTTGAAAAAATGCCAACAGTTAATATCAACTTTATTATGGAAACATGACTTGATCTGACAGTATACAGTGTGCGATGGAAAAATTGTCATCTAAATTATGCAGAAATTAAACAAACATCTCATTTTAACAGATATATTTACCAAAATTACATAAAGATATATTGAAATACTCAAGAGTAAATTTATTCAGTAAAATTGCTATTGACTTCAACCACGGCCTCTACACAACTTCAGAATCTTCTGAATCTCTTTTGGATGGTCTCTTGGTTTAAGTTATTGATTGCTGCTATAATCCTTGCCTTCAGTTCATCTTTGGTATTACAAGTAGTTCTGTTGGTCTCTTGCTCAACTGCATCCCCCACATACTAATCAAGGGGATTGGAGTCTGCAGAGTTAAGTGACCAGATGTAAGGAGTGATGTAGTCATGGAAATTTCATAACAGCCATAACTGTGTTCTCCTGCATGTGTGGCATGCCGCAGAATCTTGTTGCCAGATGTAGGGTCTTCCAACAGTCACCCTCTTGAACCAGGGTAGCACTACATCCTCAAGTCACTTAATACAGGCCTCTGCATTGAGTCTGAGATCCTGTGGGAAGATGATTGGAGAATGTCACCTTTATAATTAGATTCATTCAACTTTCTTCAAATCATCTACACGGTCCTCAGATCAACATGTTAACACTCTGAAATGTTCATATTGAAGCTTCCGGTGCAAATGCCAAGCATCATGGTGCACTTGTGCAGTTGAAACAATAAAAAACAAACAACAGGCATGTGCAAAATTAAAAGCATAAAATGGTGACAGTTTACCCATTGCACCCTGTAAATATAAAATTGTTGTGTAAGGACATTATTTTAATTAACAAATATGATTAGAATAAAATAGTAATAGAAAAGAAAGAAATAGACTACTTACATAAATGGTAATGCAAATCCTTTGTAAAAGATTTTTTTTTGTCTTTTTTGTGAATTTATGCATGACACCAGATATGATTTATATACATAAAGATTTTAAAACCTATAAAATTATGCAACTGTATCCACTTCATGCATCTAAAAGAACATCTTTGCAATGATTACCATAAACAAAATATTTTTGCATTCATTAAAGAATTTTAGGGACAAGGGCAGGTACATATGCAAAAGAAAAACTACATATTTAAGTAAATACTCTCCTAGCTTAAAAACATAAAAATGATGAATAGATTTTAATTTTACTAATTATTTTGAATCAAATTAATTGGTTTACACTTTTACTAGTACAAATAATGTTTCTATAAATAACTTAACCATGATAGATAGGCCCTCCACAAATGATGACATCTGCAAATAATAACAAAATATATATATATATATATATATATATATATATATGGTTAAATTATAAGATTATAATTATCAGATTATAACTGAGTATATTTTTACATATATATATATATATTAAGGAAGATTAACGAAACTTGGTTATAAACAACCAACAATTTGAAATGATTTGTTTAAAAAATAATGTTCAAACAAATTATTTCATATATATATATATCCAGAAATGTTTGTTGAGAAAGTCATACCCAATTCTAAAAACTTAATTAAAATTTTCATGGCTTGCTGGTGTTTTTCTCTTCATGTTATCTATCCACACAGGTGAGAGGGCAAAAAATAAAATCAATAAAGTCACTATCTGATGACTCAGACTTTAATGACATCAAAATCGATTCATTGTTTTATTTTCAAAATATTATTAAAGACACAAATCTGCCTTCTTTAGTTTATATTCTATTCCTCTGAAATATATTTTTTGGGTTTTAGTGTAATCATTGTCTTACTGATTGGCTCAGCTATAGATAAGTGATCCATAGATGGAAAGGTTTGAATATATACTTTTAATTGTGACCATTCTCTCTTCAAAAATTCTATAATTTTAAACTAGTTATTTTATTTATTTAGACCCATTTCTTCAATTTTGGTGTGGTAAAATGAAGTATCCCTCATTGTTTGTTATTTCAGTGGAATTTTTAATAGTACCTTTTATTTTAACTCACATGGTTGTTCTAATCGGTTAAAAGTCGGTGTTCTTCTGAGAGACGCCATCATCATAGAATAAGGATAGCAGTACACAGGTGAAATCCAGAGTAATTCCCTATTAATTCTCAATTAAGGTGAAATCCAGAGTAATTCTCAATTAACTATGTAAGTGATGAGGAAAATATAATCAGACAACATTGTTTTTGATTATGCATATATAATATCCACAGAATTTTGCAGACAATGCAATCAGATTGTTTCTTCTATTTTCCCATGCTCTTCCAACACACTTCTTTTGACATATGATGATCAATGACTTATATACTAGCATCATGAAAATCGAATATAAAGCCAGTCATGATTAAAAAATAACAAACATTTCATCATTAACTCACTAATCAGTCTGATATAAAAAAAGCAAAGATAGGCAATTTATTTTTCTCTCCCTGTAACTGGTTTGTACAAATCTTTTTTTCAAGTCTACACAAGCCAATAAAATTTAGCTATGTTCATCATGGAGAATAAAAAGAAAAGCCCTGGATATACATAAATAGTTAAGTTTCTACAGATAGCATCAGCCTAAGTTAGGTGAGTATTGTCTTGAAACGTTAATCATGATACTATACAATACAGGAAAGAAATTTTAAATACAATAAAAATAGATTTAATTTTTGATGGTAAGTTTCCAATGAAATATGGAAAATATATTTTTTGTGAAAAAATTATGTGAACTTGCATTATTAAAGTAATATTTACAATTTTTTTTTGTCTAGGCATTGATAATAAAAAATTATCTTACAGTAAATGGTTGCAAATAATAATTGTTATTATAAAAAATAATTCGACATGACAGTGGAACCATATTTGAATATGAGCCCCTAAAAGAGTTGACAGGGCCAACAAATATGTGTATAATAATGATACATGGCTATTTTATAATCAATCAACAAGTTTATAATTCAAGGCTGTAAAAAAAAATTGTCCAAGGATGACTGGTATTTTCAAGAATTTTTTTTATTTAGGTACACAATACTATTTGTGGATGTTATGACACTAAAAGGTGAAACCTTCTAACCAATAAAAACTTATGCTGAGCAGCATTCTAGCAAAATAGCATTTGACATGAAAATGTATACAAAGAAAAGGTGTGTCATTCAAGTTCTGAATGGAGAAAATGCACATACTGACATAGATGGAATATTTATGGAAACCAAAGAGTGAATGTGATCACAGTTAGGCAGAGAATATGGTGTGTTACAAGCCACATTCCATGTGGCTCTGTATAGCTGGGACCCATGAAATTAAAACTTGCTCTATCTAACAGTTTTATTTTACTCTCTGTATTTATTACAATTTTCTCTGGAATAAATAGCAGGTATTACTTTCATAATGCCTTGCACAATTATAAGAAATAAATTCACCTACACATTTACTTACTCACTTCACTGTCAAAAGAATATCAGATGATGAGACATAGCTCAAAGTGAAGTAAACTCATACCATTTTTAGGGGCATAAATATGAAATAAAAATAAGTAGACAACAAAAATTAAATCTAACTTTGCCAACCTCATAGAACTTGTCATAATCAAGAAGAGAATATTTGCACATAAGCATTTACTCCTGTGCTTACCATTTCTCTGATAGATCAATCTTGTCAAGCTACCCAGTGTCTTACCATATCTATACAACTTGAGTCCCCAAGCAGTAATAACATTCCTTTTCTAATAAACTTTTAATTTCTTTGAGAAATCTATTTTCTGACTTAAGTTTTATTAATCTTTTGTGTAGGAGGCACTATAAAATTTCTAGTCAAAGGAGGGATTCACTCCAAATTCTGATGTTTATATATATATATATATATATATATATATATATATATATATATTTATTTAGTATATCAAGGTAGCAGATGGTGGATGTCTTCATGTTAATGTCCCTGTGACCTCTCTGAAGATGACTCATGTAAGCTGAAAACTTAGAACCAGCTTAATAAAAAAAATATCCAAATATTGACAATTTTTGTCTTTATTTTCACCTGAAATTAACGCCATAATATGATGTTTAGAATAGCTCATGATAAAACATAATAGACATTTATTGTCTGTCATATTTAACAATATATATATATATATATATATATATATATATATATATGCATGCTTGTAGATTGCATTGAGGCATGAAACTGACAATCCTCATGTAGAACAAATTACTATGTTTACTGTATTTATCCGCAAATTATATACACCCAATATTGAGAAATCTTCATTTAAAATATAAAGTAAATTTTAAATATATATAATATAGATATAAAGATCACTTTTCTATATCAATGCATTTTGTGTCTTGAGAAATGTTCTTAAGATAATGAAATACATTGGTACAGAAAAGTTTTCCTTTCCTCTCATTTTTTATTTATATTGTCTTTACATATATATTTGTCTATATTTTTGAGAGGAAGTATTTATGTTGTACCATCTTTTGTCCTCATCTTCATTGCTATATTCACAACATTTCGGCTGTTGCACACTCATTGGCCTTCTTCAGGTGATTAGTATTTTGAACTGAACCACAAGGGTAGATTGTCCTAATTCCATGTACCATGCCATAGCAATCAAGATGACAACAGTCTGAACAATGTAAATAGTGTAAATAATTATCTTGTTTATGTCTAAATTTTTTACAAAAACACATTATATACATATTCTAGAAAGAAAGCATGACATTATAATGTGAATACAGTTAAGATTATATACAAAAAGACCACTTAATTTTTATTATGGAAAGATCAAAACTGACATAATTGATTAAACAAAGCAAACTAAAAACAAATTTACCAAAAAAAAAAACAAAACCTATAGTGAAAAAGAGAAATGGCATCAATTTTCATCAAGATGATCAGACAACAAGCAAAGATAAACCAGACATTGCCCCCAGATAACCATGAGTTAACGACATTTCCATCATCATCACTTCCCTATCTACCCAATGTGAGTCACATTTTAGGTCTTGGGGTTACCCAAAATTCTCTGACTGCCAACTAGACATATCGAGAGAATGCAGTTGAGTTTCTGTATTAGATCAGCATTGTCTATCAGAATAAGAAAATATTGATAAGAGAAAGAAAGATAAGAATGTGAATAACAAAACAAAACTATGTGACATGATAACTTTTCCATTGACACTTTTCCTATCAGTAATGTATGAGTTAATTCAATATGTGAATTGCTTATGGAATTGCATGGGTTCTGCATCTGCATATTTACACATAATAATGATACCTAGAAATATAAGTAGGTATCAGAGGAGCCTGTGCAAATCTTAAAGGTGGAATAAACTCCATATATATATATATATATATATATATATATAAGAACAATTTTAAGGAAATGAAGTATGAGAAAGAGGAAAAAGTTTTCATGTGACACACTGCATCTATTAGGAATCCATGAGACTAAGTTTATATAAAGGATGAATTGTGTCAAACAAAACTTTTTCCTCTTTGTCATACCTCATTCTTCTAATATATATATATATATATATATATATATATATATATATATATATATAAAATGGAATCTCTGATCATTTCTGAGACATGAAGGCCAAAAATGTACTTTTTTGCTTTAGTCCACATTTTAGTGTTTGTGCCTTCTGTGAGACACTAAACCTGCTCTGATTTTGTAAACACCACATTCTTCATGCACAAAATGTTCAGTAATGACAGTATTCTTCTGAATTTGTCTTAAACTATTCCTATGATCAATCCTTGTCTAGATGTACCTCAGAATTCCTTTTTATGCATGTTTTTTCTTCATGTCCTACAGTAAGCAACATACTTTGCAAACTAACAAAGAGTTGATAAGCCAAACCAATCAAAACATACATCTCGAAATTGGTGGCTGTATTTCAATCAGTTTGATAGTATATTTCAGTTTATCTTTATATAGATAGAAACATACACACATATATTTGTTGAAGAAGAATGCTCAATATTACAGACTGAGTATTTTTACATAGAGACAATGAGGACATACAAAACTACACCTGATGGCAACTTTCAGTTTTGTGCTTCATGTGATCTTCAGACCATGTATCACTATTCCTTGCATAAACTTTACAAATAGGTCATCAGTGTCTCTGGGTGGTAGGAGAAGGAGAAAACTAGCCCTTTTCAGTACTTTTGTTTATATTGTTATGGTCTAGAAAGGTAATATTGCTGTTTACTCCATTGAGTGATTATATTGTTTTGTAGTGTTGTAAAATTGTGCTGTTTTTCTGATTTACTGTTATTATTGTGAGTTTTGAAAGCATTATGATATTAGTATATTTTTTGTTTTTTAATCCTGTTTTGTATGAGTAGCTTCTATTTCCAGTGATTGTGTTAGTCCAAGACATATTGCTTGTAGTGAACATTGCATAAAGCCGGCCTATATGGAAGAGAACAAAAGAAGACACCAGTACTCCAAGCCAGGCACTTAAAAATGCATCTATCATATTGACAAGGATTCAAACTTTTAAACATTAATTCTTTTATCTGGTGAAATAAAAAGTTTCTTGGATACAAGGATATTACTTTAGTTTGGCAAAAGAGAGGTGAAAGTTTCAACCCATAGAACAATGTACTAATGGTTAAGTATGGTGATGGAAGCATTATGCTATAGGAATATTTTTCAGCTTGTGTGACTGACAGCCTTGTTAACGTGAATGGAAGCATTAAGAAAGAATAATATATTCAAATTCTGAACCAAAAAACCTGATCAAAAAAAAATATTGGCTGGAACATCAGTGAACTTTCCAACAATCAATGACCCAAAATACATCAAGGTTGGTTAAGAAATTCTTCACGAACAATAATACCAATTTAGACTGAATATGAACAATTCACACCATAACCTAACTGACAATTGTTTGATAGATTTGAAGACACAAGTAATGATGAAGAAACCTTTCAAACTTAAAGGTATGGAAACCTCAACAAAAGAGAAGTGAGACAAAATCACTGTTGAGATTTATCCAAAATTTGGTGATGAAGTATGAGAATTGGTTTCTTTGGAATCAATTAATTGAATATAAATAAAATTTAAGTCTTTTGAGATTAAAATGTAAATAGTTTTACTTTATATTCCTGCATTTTTTTCCTGTTATGTATTGTACAGTGTATGAGGGTTCATCAGCCCAGTTTAACTGAACAGTCAAACTACCTGCACATATGATTTCATTATAGAGATGAAGGCTTATGCAAAGCCAACCACACTTTTCTGAAGAATGAAATACAGAAAATTGTGTGCTAGAAGGTCTTCAAATGACACTCATCAGGTTTTGAATTTAGAGGGATCTTTTTTTTTGGCCTGGTTGCCAACAAAGTTTCATGAGCTGTGTCATGTAACCAGAGAAAGAGATGGATTCATAACTTTCCCAAGAGTATTTGGGCATAAGTGAATGTAACAAACTGGAATTTCAACTCAAGATTTCTCATTTTTATAGCGTTACAGAACATGCATACTGAACGCCCATAGACCAGAGGTAAAATTGCCGACTGACGCCAATTCGGTTGGGTTTCAATCCTGGGTTAAAAAGCAATCGGAGTCTAACCATACTGATGAGCTGTGATACAGCAAAACAGATCTCTCTCTATATATATATATATATACACACACACACACACGAGAAGAGGGAAAAAGTTATTGATCCAACCAACTTCCCAATATCTAATGAAATACACCAAAACCTGGAAATTTTTGGTAAGAAAGGCTACTTCATTCAGCTGCAAATTTAAGCAACTTCTCATGAATATATATGAAAGGTATTAGTATGATGCAAAGGTGATGATGCATTATAAAAGTTGTGTGTGTGTGTGTATATATATATATATATATATATATATATATATACACACACATTTTTAATCATGCATGTTGTGTGCTTATAAGCATGTACATGCAAACACATGCGCGCGCACACACACACACACATATATATATATATTAATTAGTTTTTGGTCATAATTAAATTAGATCAGTGCTCATTTGTATTAAAAAGTGTTCAATACATTTATATTGTAGAGATTTTGAATATTTTTCATTTTGAAATGAGTTATTTCCACATCCTAGGTTTCAACCTTTCTGTGTGTCTTCTGGTGATTTATAATAACTAATTTTCCAATGTTTCTTAAACATACAAACTGGGATTTTTACAAACTTATGACTGGCATTTTTAAACAACCAAAACTTTAAAAGCCAAGTCATACAACAGTGGTAATGTCTGCACATTGTACAAAAAGGAAAAGTTAGCCATTATGTTGTTTCCAGAACAAAAGAAAATATTAAATGAAAGATCAGAAATTATGTCCAGATGCAATCTCACCTATAAGTACATACTAGGTTTATACAAACCTGGATGAAAGTGTTATAAGATCCTTAAATAACTTTTCCTAATTTAAAAAAATTTTGGTAGTTTAAAAATTGCAGTTCTGCATTCATAATACATTTGTACATTTAAAAAATGTTGGAAAATCAGTTATTATAAATAGCCTGAAGATACTGAAAGGTTGAAAATTTTCAAAACAATGGAAAAATCTGAATTTCATGTGTTGATAAAGCATTGCTTTCTGATGGAAAAAAATACTGGTCAAGCAAAGCAATGGCTTGATAAGTGTTTTTCGGACTCTGCAGCATTGAAAACAACAGATAAGAGATGGTATGCTGACTTTAAACATGGTCATACAGACAAAAATGATGCTAAACACTCAGGTCGCCCAAAATCGGCAGTTGTCCCAGAAAACATGTTTTGGGTGATCATAAATTGAAGTTGTGTGAAATAGCAGAAGAGTTGAACATATTAGAAAGTAGTGAATTCACCATTTTGCATGAACATTTGTCAATGAGAAAGTGGGTCCTGCGAGCTTACACACAGTCGATCAAAAACAACAATGCGTTGATTCAGAGCATTGTTTGCAACTGTTTCAACACAACAACAAGAAGTTTTTGTATAAATATGAGACAATGGATGAAACCTGGATCCACCACTTTACTCTGGATTCAAATTGACTTTCAGCTGGCCTCCATATTTTGGGATGCACAAGGTATTTTGTTACCTTCATAAAGGAAGAACTAGCAAATATTATATAGAATTATTGGTGGTTTTTAAGGAAGAAATCGCTAAAAACAGCCACAAATGAAGAAGTGGTTTTTCACCAAGACAACACACCGTGTCACAAGTCGATTGCAACACTGGTAAAACTATATGAATTGCTTCTGCATCCACCCTATTCTCCAGATCTTCTCCCCAGAAACTACTGACTGGGTGCAGACCTCAAAAGAGATTTGGCTTCAATGAAGAGGTGATATTAGAAACTGAGGTGTATTTTGAGGCCAAAAACAAATTGTTCAATAAAAAAGGTGTTGAATTGTTAGAGAAGTGTTGGAATCAGTCTATCACCTTAGAAGGAGACTATGTTGATGAATGAAATTGAATTTTGCCTAAAAGTTGTTGCATTATTGGTTAGGCCCTGGATGTATAGAGTGATGTGTTAGAAGGTTGCTTTGAACTTCTTACAACTTCATTTCGCATTTTCCTTTTTGTGACATGACTGTTTAATATATTTATTAGTAATTAATTCTTTAAATTCCATATGTATATTTTTGCATGGCTCTTTTCTGTGGAGGTAAGAAAAAAAAAAAAAAAAAAAGCATCTACTCCTTGCAACTAAAGTGATGATTCTCACAACAGTTTTTCAGATAAGTATACCATTTCAAGTATATGTAAGCTTTGCTTACATTAACTTACAGGAGTGTGATATTTAAAAGTATAGTTTCATTTTGGTCAAACGAGACTAAAAGAAAATGGTTATAATATATATATATATATATATATATATATACCAGATAAATTTTTGTTTTGCTTTTTTTTCATTGGTATCAATCCCAAATTTTTATTTTTATTTTCAGTTGCTCCAGTAACATTTCAACTGATTTTCGTTCTCCTTGAAGCTTCTCTAATATGCAGGTACAGCCAATCTATCTTCAGAATACTTTTTTCCAGTATGGTAATTCAAATATTTGAAATAACACTGTCTGCCATTGGTTTTTTAAAATTTAAGCAAACATACAACACCATTTCTTTTTACTTTTTAATTTTTTCTTTTTTTTTTCTTGTTGAAAAACATGCTCTATGACAAAATAAAATATTCAAAGTGGGAGGAGACATATAAAAAATAAATTAGATAGAAATCAAAGTCTAGAAATCATAAAAAAATTGTTTAACAGAAACAAAATATTTTTTTAATGTCCTTGGTGAAATAATTCCACTGTCAACAAAGAAATGATGCTGCCAGATATTTTGGATAATCACTTCTTAAAAGCTTAGTGCTTGATGCTGCCTATGAAAAATTA
Organism: Ascarosepion bandense; assembly: GCA_037127315.1. Classification (NCBI taxonomy): domain Eukaryota; kingdom Metazoa; phylum Mollusca; class Cephalopoda; order Sepiida; family Sepiidae; genus Ascarosepion; species Ascarosepion bandense. The sequence goes on from JBBBDQ010002043.1 coordinate 192,085, forward strand.
TCACAAAAGGATAAAGAATTTGCAGGAATCTGCCAGTCCTTGTGAATACCCAATTGAGATCTCTGTAAATTGTTACTATTCTTACAGACTGGAAGACGACACACATTTTGCATCAAGATGGCATTTATTGATTTAATTCTTTCATAAGTTGGAATTTAAAAAAATAAAATTTGGTTTGCTTTTCCACTTGAAGAAATCTCAGAAAAAGGATGTTTTCATAATCTAGACTGTATCTTTAGCATACTGTCAGGGAAGTATTGCTTGGCAATCATCAATTTCTTATACATTAGAAAGTTTCTCAAGAATAAATAGTTTACTTCGAATATTGTAGAGTACAGAATCTTCAGTGGCAGAATACAGAGTAAATAAATGAACATTGGTAAAGAATGTTAAAAGATGAGTGGTAAAACATGTTAAAATGTAAATAAGTCAGATGTTATATAAAGTCCCCCACCATTCTCAGGTAAATTTCCAGTTTGATATTTACCAAATTAATTTACCTTCATAGAGTAGAAATTACACTTAAATGTGTTATTTTCTTAACTTAGATGGTAACCTTTTTAAGAAAATGATATGACATAGATAAGTTCACCTATCATCTGGTTCAAAGTCTTTGCCAGTCTTTTAAACAGTAGTGGAGGTCCATTTTTTTTCCTGTTTAGGATTAAATCTCCAGTTCTTTCTTTAGTGGTATTATCTCCTTGATTGGGGTGGTGCCTCTTGCTCTGTAAACTTCTAACATGAGTGACACTTGGGCCTTGCTCTGTACAGGATGACTATCATTTTAAGAGATACATATACAGGGCGAGATGGGTACATTGTCACTATTTTATATTTACAATTTCCTGCATGTAGTGCATGGTTTGTTTTTGATTTTGTCAACTGCATAGTATAATCGGGCCAGTTGGGCACTGTCTGTGAGAAAAAGAGCACCATGATACAATTCATTCCATCAAATATTTGGAAACAGCATGCTGTACTGCTTAGCATTTTTACTGGAATCTCCAATGCAAACATTTCAGAGAGTTTGGAGGTCTTATCTGAGATCACTGCAGAGGATTCAGAAAGAGTTGGGTGAGTCTAATGATGATCACAAAAGTGTTTGGAGTGATCACTAGTAATAGCAATATTATGCCTTCATTCATCTTCACACAGAGGCTCAGATTCAACACAGAGGTGTACATCAAATACCTTGAGAAAGTAGTGCGGCCTTAGGTCAAGAGGGTGGCTGCTGGAAGACCCTATGTCTAACAAAATGGCCTTGCACTATGCCACACAAGTAGGAGAACTCAGTAATGACTGTCAGACAATTTCTGTGACCACATCACCCTTTACATCTAGCCACCTAACTTCCCACAATTCAACACCATAGATTATTATGTGCAGGACACACTTTTAGTGAAAGACCAACAAAATTCCTTATAATACCCAAAATGAATTGAAAGCCAGGACTATGGTGGCATTCACCAACTTAAACAAGGACACCATTCAGAAGAGATGCAGGAGATTCTGAAGTCATCTGGAGGCTGTTGTTGAAGTTAAATGTTTAGTGAAAAAAATTACTTTAGTATTTTAAGATGTTTTTGTGTAATTTTGGTAAATATATCTGTTAAAATGAGATGTCAGTGTTATTTTTATTTTTGTGTAATTTAGATGACAATTCATCCATTGCATCCTGTGTGTGTGTGTATATATATATATATATATATATATATATATATATATAGAGAGAGAGAGAGATATGGTTGAATTTTGTGTAATTTCTATTTTGGGAATCAGTTATTATGACAAATGCTTCATCCTCACCTCTAACCACATGTGACAATTAAGAATATATTCTGAGTACACTAACATAGGAAGATGTTCAATGTCAAAAGCAGTAGATAGGTGAGAATAAATCTCCGCAAAACCTGAGTTCCATGGAAGAAGAATAATGTTGTGCATATAATATGATAGTATTCATTTAGAATTCTTAAAATGCAATGAAATATAAATGCACAATCATAAATCCAGCAGCTACAACACTTCTATAAAAGTTTGGTTGAAAAGTGCCCTGCATTCATCCTGAGGAAAAAAATCTTGTTCTTCTCCATGACAGGCCAAGACTACATACAGCAAAAAGACAAAAATATTTTGGAATTCAGTTGGTCTATCCTGCCTAATTCACCACATTCACCTGATCTTGTACTAACCAATTATTATTTTTTTTCTATTGCCCATATTCACCTGACCTTGTACTAACCAATTAACTTTTATAGTTGCTGCAAAATGATTTACTAGAAAAACTTTCTTTAATGAAAACCACATTCAAGAGTTTGTCAAAAACTTTTTGCATCAACACCTGTTGAATTTTTCTCAAAGGTATTGAAGAGTAGCCTGATAAGTGGCTGCAAGTCATTGCAAATAATGGTGAAAATCTAATTTAATAAAATGAAATTTTAATTTATTTTTAGAAAATAAATATGATAATCAAAAACAGATATTTTATTTATATATATATATATATATATATAGAAAGAGAGAGAGAGAGAGAGAATATATCTATACAGGGTGTGATAGGTAAATTGTAACTGTTTTATATTTAAAATTTTGCATTGTTTTTTTTATTTTGTCAACTGCAGAGTATCGTAGGGTCATTTAGACACTGTCTGTAAGAAAAAGAGCACTATCATGCATTTCACTGAGCCAGAAATCTGGAAACAGCATGCTTTATTGCTTGGCATTTGTACCCTAGTGGTGGCAATGTTATGTCTCTGTTCATCTTTCCACCGGGACACAGATTCAACATGGAGGCCTACATCAAGTGCCTTGAGGAAGTAGTGTTGCTCTGAATCAAGAGAGTTGCTGCTGGAAGACCCTATGTCTAGCAAAATGGCCTTGCACCATGCCGCACAAACAGGAGAACCCAGTAATGGCTGTCAGACAATTTCTGTAACAACATCATTCCTTACATGTGGCCACCTAACTCCTCACAATACAAACCCATTGATTATCATGTGTGAGATGCAGTTTTAGTGAGAAACCAGCAAAACGCTTTGTAATACCCAGGATGAACTGAAGGCAAGAATTATGGCAGCAGCTTGAACAAGAAGACCGTCTAGAAGAGTTACAAGAGATTCCAAAGTCTTCAATAGGCCGTGGTTAAAGCCAATGCCGATTTTATTGAATAAATTGACTCTTTAGTATTTGAAGATATTTTTACATAATTTTAGTAAATAGATCTGTTCAAATGAGATGACAGTGTTATTTGCACTTTCATGTAATTTAGGTGACAATTTATCCTGTACACACACACACACACATATATATATATATAAATATATATAACACATGTTCACACACACATAATATGCATGCACTCATTCAAACACAATTATGACTAGCCATTTTGAATTTTTCAAGATTTAGTTTATGGGCTGACACTTTCTCATGCGGTTACTCATTTGATAGCAAGACACTTGTGATTTTGTCTAATGTGTGACTGTAAATTTACAATAGAGTATTCTTCATATCTATTATTTTGGGGAAAAAACTCATATCAGCCACATTTTCACATTTGACATATTCTCTTATTAGTATTGCCTGAGACAAACCTAAAGCATTCAACACTATCTTTCTAGTTCAAACAATCATTACAAAGTCAATTTCTTAAATCTTGTCCAAATTCCAGGAATGCTGCAAATACCATACCTTTTAAACTATTGTCACATGTATAACATCTGCCAAACTTCATTGCTTCAAGTGATACGGATGTGCGAAAAACAAATTTTTGGTTTTCAGTTTATATACACACACACACACACACACACATATATATATATATATATATATATATATATATACATTTTTATAAGCAGGTGCCAAAAAAGCTTCAGGCATACCTTTAACTTTGTAATATATCTCAAATTAATGTAGAAGTTTGGACTCAATTTTCATTGTTGATATAAAAATAACTGATATTTGATACTTGTGTTTGTTTTGGTGCTGACTTCTGGTATGTTCAAGATTGAAAACTTATATCATTTAGTTGCAAGTCAGACTTTATATATACATAATTTTCTAAACATATATACTTAAATATAACAGACAATTAATTTCTATTATGTTTAATCATGAGCCATTTTAAATATTGCATTTTGGCTTTAATTTCAGGTGAAAATAGAGACGAAAATTAACCAACATTTGGATATTTTTTTATTATGCTGGTTTTAAGCTTTCAGTTTGCATGAGCCATCTTTAGCGAAGTTACAGAGACATTAACATAAAGACAACCACCATCAAAAATGATATTATCTTGTGCTGACATAAAACATTGCTATGTGACAATAACAGTCACTAAATAGCAGACACAGGTCATAAATTTGTAATGCGGTTCTATGACATCACACCACGTGAGAGACCGAAATGTTAACAGAACCATGTCTAAATGCAATATAATGTGTTGTCACTAGATTGAAATGTGATTTTATTGAGTGTGGGTTGCTTTGATTTAATGTATATGGCCTCCAATATCTGAAGGTTCTTTTTACTGTGTGTATGTGTGAGTATTGTTGTGCTATCAACTAATATCTGTCTAATATTACAAACATGGCTATGTTTTTCTAAGAAATGTTGAATTGAACTCTGATTAGAAAAGTGGCAGATAAGTCTATGGGAGAGCGTGGTTATTAACATCGCTGTAACCTCTTTGAAGATGACTCATGTAGGCCAAAAGCTTAGAACCAACATAAAAAAATATCCAAATGTTGGATAATTTTTGTCTCCATTTTCATCTGAAATTAAATCCAAAATATGATGTTTAGAACGGCTCATAATTAAACATAATAGACATTCATTGTCTGTTATATTTAACAATATATGTTTAGAAAATTATCTGCTGCCTTGATACACTAAACATATATAATATTTAAGGAAAATAGGTTCTTGACATCTATTGTTATTTTCTTTCATTCTTTAGTATTGATAAGGCTTTCTCCGCTTGCCTTTTGTTTGAAGTAGTGTGTAATATCAGTGTCTTGAATATTCCATTATTTTCTTTTTGAGTTACATGTGTTATATATTTTAATTGTTGCTTCTGGTGAAAGTGATCAAGTGATGTGGCTTCTGTTACTTGGTACAGTTCTTTCTTTGTGATTATGTATATATATATATATATATATATATATATATATAGTGTATGTATTGTAACTGAAATTATGCAAATTTACTTTTATATATATATATATATATATATATATATATACACACACACAAGTAAAGTTGCATAATTTCAGTTACAATTCAGTTTAGTTATAGAAATATTAAAAAATAAAATTATTTTTCCAAATGGAAATGTTTATGTCTTGAAAAATCCTGACTCTTACTTGAACAGAAAGTTAACTGATAGAGAAGGAGGCTCTTACAACAGACAACTACTAAGATAGATAAAATCCTCTTTTAAGTAAGCAAGAAAATATCAAAATTAATTACACTGAAAAAAAAAAAAAAAAAAAAACTAAGAGAGAGAGAATTTTAAATTTCTGTCCATGAATGGCTAAAAAAAGAAAAATTTTTCTGAAGTTTACATTTTACTTCTACATTTGACATAAATTGATAAAGATCATTTCTTGTGTAGATTTTTTTTCTAAAGTGACGGCTACCTTCAACAATACTTACATTATTTTAACAGCTACTTTTGTACTTAGATAAACAATCTTTACTATCTTAATACATTTATTTCTTTCTTTCTACTCACTCATATGACTGGCTTTTGTCAAGGCTGACAAAGTTGATTATAACATTTTTTGCTAGCTTTAAGTTAGGAAAATGAATAGTCATGGAAGAATGATTTCTCATGTGCTTACTCACTCTTTTGAAACCATTCTGACATGCCAGTGACAAAACTTTGGTCAGAATAAATGATATGACAATGGAGAGCAAAAGTAAATTCATACATTTCTCAAAGGCAAAGGAACATAATCTCAACTGAAATTTAAATCTGATTTATCAATTCTATTTTATGTCATGAGAACTGTTACAACTCATACCTTATATATATATATATATATATATATATATATATATATATAAACAAAAATTGATATTAATTTTTATTTGTCTCTTTGAGTTATTTCCCTTGTGTCTGAAATAGAATTGCCACCACTTTAAAGGTGGTATTATGAAATGATGTAAACAAGAGTGGCTGTATCCAGTTGCTTATGATAAGAATAAAAGTAACGTGTGAGGAGAAAATGGAGGAGGAATGAGTGCTGAACACCTAGCTTCCTCTTATCTTTTGAATTGGTTTTGGTATTGAATGAATCCAATTTTACTTTTAACCTCATCATCATATTTTTGAAAAGAATAGCAGTTAATGAAATAAATCATGTGATGCAGCAAAAGTAGAAAATGTTGTACTTTGCTATTCAAGTGAATAGAAAAAAAAGCAAATGTACTTGATTAATACACAACAGCAGAAAAAGACTATAAAATTCAAAGGCCTTATAAAACCACCTGTAATGGTCGCAAGGCTTACAGATCTTTGCTATTTAGTACTAGCAGTATGGTAGTTGTAATAATATTAAAATTGTGAGAATTCTATAAAATAAAAATAAATATTTATACCTTATATATACACATATATGCATGCATGTATTTAGCTGTCATTTTCTATGAGTTTTCTATCATTGTGACCATGTATTTCCTCTTTTTAGATACTTGTGATTTTAAGGCAACATAGTAAATACCTGCTTCGTATTAAGTCTGAAATTCTTCACTAAATTATCATGTTTCCCTTTGTCATTTATTCTGCTCCAAATTGTTGTTTCTGTTTGAAAAATGTTTTCTTTGTGTATTTCTTTGAAATATAATTTCTTTGTCCATTTCCCTTTTGAAAAATATTTTTGCTTTATAACTCGTCTTATAGCAGCTATAATATAGTCTTTCTAAGGCACTTGTTATGACATCTGTAAAAAAAAAAAACAAATGCTGAAGACTGAAACCTTTTCTTTAGCTGATTATGTCTTTTATGATCTTATTTTTGTCCTTTTACGATGTATGTTATCTTTCTGATACATGACATGATAATGCTGACTTCACACATTTTCATCTTCATGCCCTCTAAAAAAATGCTTTTTTGCAAATCTTGAAAAATTTAGCATCCATTGTTATCAATTCCTAATTTTTTTGACTTGGTAACAACTTGTCAAACACCGATTTAATTTTTTGTATGAATATTAATTCTGCAAGCAACCTTGTATGATACGACAAGGTAGTCATATGTCCAATTGAGAACATTTAAAAAAAAGTCTTTGAATTCAAGAGGAGTGAATTGTGTATGGTTATCTGAGACGATGGTATCTGGAATGTCATATCTTGCAAACAGTTTGAGCAAAGAAAATTACTGTCACTGAAGAAGTTGTTTTTTTTTTGTTTTTATTTTTGCACTTACAAAGTTCAGGCCACTTAATAGTTATCCACTACCACTATATATTGGATCTGCAAAATCTATATGCAGACTTTACCATAGTGTATCTGTCTTTGGCCAAGGTTACATTTTTGTGGTAGGTAATTTCACTGACAGAGCACAACCTCTGCAGGCTTTTACTACTTTTTCAATGTCTTGATCTGTTTTGGTCCAGTATACATAGCTTCTCATAAGAGATTTCATCCTTGAGATTTCTGTGTGCCTGCTATGAAATACATTTAATATTTGCTTTTGTAATATGCTAGATATTACAACTTTTTCATAAACATCAGTACTCTGTCACATAGCAAATAAACATTCAAGTCTGGATTGCATTCTTTATTACTTTCTTTAGTTGTTTTTTATTACTGCAATAAACCTGTCTTGTTTTGGTTTTTCTTTTATTTCTTCCAGGTTAACTTGTGTGCTAAGTTGCATAATATATTTTTTATTTCTATTTCACTTTCTAATGCTGCAATGGCAGGGTCCTCAAACAGTTCAGTATTTTTTACTATCAAACTTGATAATATATCTACATGTCTAATGTTTTGGATGGTTGGTAGTTCATCCTAAAATCATAATTTAATAAGATGGTACCACAACATTGTTATCTACTTGTTGTATGTAAAATTCCTTTTTCCAAACCATAAATTAATAATAGAGATCTGTGGTCTGTCTGCAACCAAAAACTTTTTTCACTGTAAATATATGTTTTCTATATGTTTTATTTGATAAAACATATAGAATCTTCTGGCTTTAAGTTTTTTCTGCTGATAGTAGTGAATGTGAAGAATGTGAGATGGTTTTCACATTACCTTCATCATATTTATGTAAAATCGCTGCTTCTATACCATAATCACAAGCATCAGAAGCCAATACAATTTGTTTTTAGATCACAGTATACTCATAATGAGACTGATATTAATATATTTTTATTTCTTTGAATGCCTTCTGATACTTATCAGTTTAGTTCCACTTTATGCCTTTTTTTTAAAAATATGTTGTTCAGCTTCTGCATATTAGGTACATAAATTAGACAGTATTTTGTTAGTCCCAGGAATGATTGTAACATTTGTCAGAAGAGGCATATTCTTAATTGCACTTGCCATTGATGACCATTTTTGTCCATGATTTGTCCTAGATACTTAATTTTAAGCAAAAGCAAAAACAATTCACATTTTTCCTTGCCGAGTTTGAGTTTGTACTCTCTCATTTTTTCTAAAAACTGTTTTCATATGTTTAATATACTGAAATATAGCTGGAGCCACTTTTATACCAGAAGGATGTCAGTTGAACTTAAACAATCCCTTCTGCATATTTATAGCTGTTACATCTGAACATTCTTCTTTAACCAGTATTTGTAAATACACTTCAGAAAGATTCAACTTCAAAAAAGTTTCTCCATTATTTAAAATTTCCACCAAACTTGGTAATGGATAGTTCTGGAGTTCTAAACACTTGTATAACCCTGTCAAAAAATCAGCACAAACACAAATTATATATATATATATATTTTACATATTATGCTAGTGCTGCTCATTTGGAATGTTTACTCTCTTTTTTTTTTTTTATCTGTCTAATTCTTTGTTGATGTGATCCAGTGCTGTGAATGCTGAAGTCCATTTCAGTTTAAATACTGGCATTGAACCTTTTTTTCATTTGAAATTTTGTTTTGAATTTGGAACACCAATACCACTCATTTGATAAAACATATAGAAAACATATTTTCAAGTCTTCCTTTAAATTTTCACACAGTTTCTTTTAAATTGGTCACTTTAAATTTTAATGCTTCTAAAACGAAGCTACTCTCAATTAACCATCATCGACAATCTCACCTACCTCCCATTAGCATGGACCAGGCTTGCCTCCCAGAGAGTAAAACACTACGCCTCCTTGGTCTCACACTTTCAGCGGACCTCAAATGGAATGACTATATCAAATCCATTGCTAAATCCACTGCTATGAAAGTCGGTTCTCTGTGTAGGGCTCGGAAGTTTTTTCCGTCTAAATCTATCCTGCACATTTACAAATCTACCATCCACCCATGCATTGAATACTGCTGCCATATCTGGTCGGGTGCCCCTGCTGTTCTCCTCGGGCTTCTCAATAAGGTTCAGAGGAGGGTCTATAATGTGATAGATACCGACTTGGCAGACCGCCTGCAGTCTCTCTCCCACCGGCGCGACGTGGCTTCCCTGTATCTCTTCTATAAATACTTTCACGGCTTCTGCTCCAATGAACTTAGATCACTGGTGCCCCCTAAATACGAATTTGCACGAGATACTAGATTAGCAACTAGATCCCACCCTTTTACAGTGAAACCGATAAAATGCAGCCGTAACTTCTACTCCAAAAGTTTCTTTCCTCGTACTTCCCGACTGTGGAATTCTCTTCCAAATGATTGCTTCCCCGACGGCTACAATCTCCAGGAGTTTATATGTAAGGTCAATAGACACCTCCTAACACACTAACCTGCTCCCATTCTATCAAGCACTCTTCCCATCTGCCTAACCCTCATCCTCGCTATCCTTACTCATCTGTCACCTTTCTCCTGACATTCCCTATGTCTAACCACTCCTTCTCTTTACCTTCCGCTATGTAGCCCCATGTGCAATAGTGGCAGTGAAATGCCTTGCTTGGGGTGAGATGATTAAAAAAAAAAAAAACTTGTCCACTTGCGTTTTTCTATTAAATGCTTATAGTCAAATCCCAAAGCTCAAATAATTCTATTCAGTAAATACTGAATAAGTTTGTAGTATTTTTTTAACACAAAAGACTTAACTTTTACACACTTTTTATGGAATGAAACATTATAAGTCATTTTGCCAATAAAAATAATTTTTCACCTCAGACACTACACATGACTTTTGAAGTCCTTAATATAGGCTTTCTTTCCATGTGGCTTCATTAATTATTGTGATATCATTATCAGTGTCAAACAGCATTTTAACATCCACAAATTTTCTTTTGTGTTCTGTGATTATTTTTTTCCATCAGAATGCTGTGTACAGATTTTTCCTGTAAGCATTTTTTCTTGCTTTAGTTTTGCAGTGTGACTTTATTGTTCTATTTTATCACACTTGTAGCATTTCAAATTCTTAAAGGAATAGTTGTCTCCCAGATGTAACTTTCCACATCTGAAACATGGATTTATTATCCTTTTCTATATTTTTCTTTCACTTATATGTATGCACATTCTTTTACCTCAGTTTCAACATCACAACTCAGATTTAGGATTCTCTGAAATTCATCCAGTATTTCCTGTCATGCTAATTTTTTTTATTAGAATTTTCACCTGCATTTCAGCATCTTTTTTTGTTGTTAACCCTTGAATGAAAATAAAACCTTTAAACATACCCTGAGTCAATTCATTTAATCACATTCTCTGTTAATAATTTCAGCATATATGACAAAATCTTCATTTTTTTTTTTGTCAGATTCATACATTTCTAATGAGTGTTGACTAAAGAGCATTTGTGACTAAAAGTTTTTGAGAAAATTACAGTATTTTTCATGCTCTACTAGTGCTAACTTTCTCAACAAAAGTCTCATTTTTCTCTTGTCTTACCAGTCACTGCATTTTTCTTTGAAAATACGCAAAAATGCTAATTCCATCACCTGGATTATATATAAATTCAAATATGGCATTTGTGAGCATATTGGGAGTAAAAAAAAAATCAAAGAATTTTCTGTTTTCTTCAGAATTATTTCCATCAACTTTTGTTGCTGTAGCTGGAGTTTTAGCAACTGCTGCTCTTGCTGAACTTTTACAACCTGAACTAGTATTTCCTTCATATTTGAAGAAGGTTATTCTGTTTTCTTTCTTTCTTCTTTTTTTATCTACACAAAGAGAAAAATTTTAACCAAAATTGTTAAAATTCTCATTGTCACTGGTCCTGTATGCCAAAGCAACAAGTATTTTTTTCCTATGTGTTATCCCTCAATATGAGTTTCAAATATCCTCATAACTTCTGTTATAACTTGTTTTCTAGCAGTTATAATATAAAGTTTTGCTTAGGCACTCATCAAGATGTCTGTAAGAAATACTCTGAAGACTGACTCTGACAGTATTTTTTCAGATTTACTAGAATTCTTTAAGTCTTGAGATTAATTCATTTATGTTACTGAGGGTGTATTATTTATTCCACTTCAACTTGTTATTTGTTTCTACTTTTCATGGAGTCTTTCTTAACTAAAAGAATAATATCAGTATAAAGTATGGGCCTTATTTCTTGAAGCCAGTGTGTAGTTACATCACCCATGGATATAGCAGTACATTAAATGAAAACAAAATTGGGTACCTCATCATGGTGTAATGGTTCTAAAGGCTTGTCTACTTTGATCAATTACTGAATAGGGAGTTCAATTCTCACTGGGCACTCTATATATTTGGCCTTGTGCCACATCTAAGTTATGCTGAGAAAATCATTTTTTGTGTACCTTGAGGTGGTGTAATGGATAGCAAGCTTGTTCTCGCTAGAATCATTGCAATTGAGTAGTGAGTTCAATCCTCACTGAGTACCCCATACTTCCGGCTTTGTGCCACATCTATGCTGCATTTAGAAAATCACCATGAAAACAAAATTAAGGACCTGAAGGAGTCATTTAAAAATCAGCAGACAGTATTCAAATATGTCCAAGTTACTTAACAGTTAAGGCAAGTTATAGGACTTTTTATGAAGCAGTTGTGTCATTAAAGCCACTTTCAGAAGAGGATTTTATAAAAAGATTTTTGCCTGTTTAAAATATTTGTTCACAAACTTGTTAGAATAAACACAAAACAAAAATGAAAATTTTTCTTTTTTCATTTCTTCCAAGTCACAATCTGTGAATCGCTCTAAATTGGCATAACAAAAAAAAAAAAAATAATCAAACCTAACTCCATGAACTTGAATTACATCAAAAAATGAAGGAATCTGAAGAGTGGTAGATTATAAAAATTAACCAATCAAAAAACAGCATTAGAAACTACTACTTGCAGGTTCCCACAGAAAAAGGTCATACTTGAGCCCAAGAGTTTAACTGGTTGGTTAGTGGCTTGTATTAAGCATCCCAATGCATAACTCTAGGTTTTACAATAAGTAGATAATTATTGCCTTTGCCTTGGATGGTATCTTCTCCTTCTATGTGCCCTGTCCCTTCAGGACATAGGCGATCATGGTTTTTTACATTTCCCTATCCCTGGTGGCTCTGAGCACACCTTCTCCTGTTACACCGTGCAATCCTCGTTCTGTCATCCACCTGATTAGGTCCTTCAAATATGTTATCCGTTGCTTTAATCTGTCTCTTTTTCCCTCTATCTGGCCTGTTAGTATCAGGTTCTCCAGGCCCTCCTTCCTCATTGTGTGTCCCAGGAACTTCAGCTGTCTCTTCCTGATGCTCAGTATTAATTTCCTTTTTGTTTCCATCATTTCCAAGACTTCATCATTGCTCACATGATCGAGCCATGATATTCGCATCATCCTTCTGTTGAACCATATTTCAGTTGCTTCAAGTTTTTCCTTCATCTTTGACGGTATTGCCCAGCATTCACTGCCATATTGAAGGACGGACATCACGTAGTAAACCAGTACTCTCTTCCTAGTTTCTAGCAAAATTGTCCTGTTTCTTAATCCCTTACTCAACTTCTGGAATGCTTCCTTTGCCATGCCAATTCACCTTTGGATCTCTGTGTCACACTTTGCGTCTTCTGTTATAACGCTTCCCAGGTATTTAAATTTTTGTACTTGCTTTATTCTAGTATCCCCGATCTGTATTTGGCATTTTGGGCTGCCCTTTTTACTGATGACCATGCATTCAGTTTTCGTGCAGTTTATTTCTAGTCCTTTCTTGTTATTTTCTTCTGCTACTTTTTATAAGAGGTCTTGTCGTTTCCTTTCTGTGTCTGCTATCAACACTGTATCATCTGTATACCTTAGGTTGTTTAAATTGTGACCTCCGATGACGAATCCAGGCATAACTTCTAGGGTCCTCAAAATATTCTTGCTGTACAAGTTGAACAGATCTGATTAAAAGACACATCCTTGTCTTACGCCCCTTTCTGTCTTTGTATATCTACTCAATTCATTACCTGTCTGTATACAAGTGGTTTGCTGCCAGTAAAGATTCTTGATTACTCTCAAGTCTTTCCCAAATATGTCCAGGCTGCTGAGCATCTCCATCAGTTCTTTGTGGTGTATTTTGTCAAATGCTTTTGCATAATCAATGAAGCACAGGTATAAGTCCTTCTTCATCTCTATTGCCCTTTCGGAGAGCATCCTAATCATAAATATGGCATTCCTTGTTCCCGTGTCTTTAACGAAACCACACTGTTCTTGTCCTATCTCTGGTCTGATTCTGCTTCTCGCTCTATTCATCAGGATTCGGACGATCAGTTTTGTTATATGGCTCATCTGACTGATGGTTCTATGGAGTTCACACTCATTTGCTCCTGGCTTCTTAAGTAGTGTTATGAAGATAGACTTGCTGAGATCATTTGGTATAACCCCACTATTATATATTTCATTTATTATTTCAGTAATTTTTTCTATACCAAATTCTTCTGGCATAGTCATAGAGCTGGTCCTGCTGCTTTGTTTCTATTCAGTTTGGCTACTGCAGATTCCACTTCAGACTCATCTTTGCTTAATATTGGTTGTTCTCTCTTGTTGTAGAAAAGATCTTTTATATATTCTTCCCATCGTTGGAGTATTTTCTCTTTCTCCAAAATGATTGCTCCATCTTTAGATTTTAGACATCCTGTTAAAGAGCAGGTTTTTTTGTCCTGTCAGTTCTTTTATTTCCTTATGCACGTCTGCTTTATTATTCCTGCTCAATCTTTCTACTTCTGCGAATTTGTCATTGAGCTATTTCTCTTTAGCCTGTCTACATTTTCTTATTTCCTTGATGTCAATAAAATGGACTAATGTAGTGAATTCATTTTTTAGTAGTTGAAAGAAATTAGTTTCACCTTCACTAGTAGACAAAACTAAAATAATTACAGCTTCATTTCATTTAATATGCATTTGTCTGTTATAGCTAATTTCTTCCTTCAAGTGCTAGAAGATATGTCTACCACCACCAAAGAGTAATCAGTATACATATCAACTACATGTGAGCAGAACTGATCTTTTCTAACCTCTGTGACTGCTATCACATACTAATAAAATATCAATAGGCCAAGCTACTGGGAGTACCATATATAACCTACTACACTGTTAATTATTTGAAAATCTCTGAAGAAATAAATGTAAAATAATTGATGAATTATCAGAGAATCATAACAGGAAACTCAAAGACACATGTAATTTACAGCATATTTTGCTGCAACAGATGAAAGTAGAAATGCAGAATGAGTTCTTGTTCCTATTGGAGGTATAGATGAAAATACACATGTCACAAGAATGTGTAGAAATTCTATCAATAATGGGAGCATTATAAGGGGGAGAAATCTTTGGGAATTTAGGAGGGAAAGTGGATAAAATAGGTTTTTGATTGTGTGCAATCTATAAATCTCATTATAGATAGAATGTTGAAAAGGATTAACAGAAAATATATAGAATGTTGAAAAGGATTAACAAGAAAGCTGCAATCACAAACAGAATTAAAAGAAAAGCTAGCAATGAATTTACGTCATTAATTTTCTAATATTTCTTGCATTGTCCTTATAGAAGAGCAAAAGTATTAAATTATTAAATTTGAATAATGTTATGAATGTTATTATACAGACTGAATTTCACAGAAACAAAAGGTCTGAGTTACAAACAATTTAACTGCTTACAGGAGGAAGAGTCATTACAAAAATGGACTTTCATATCACTGATGTTTTCTGGGCAAGTCATAATGAACCAATTTTATGAATTGCAAAATATAGAAAGGGTTATGCAGTAATTGAAAGATAATGAATGACTTCAATATCTTGCACTTAGGATAGATTTTACAGAGTATTGAAATTCTATGAATACAAATATACAAACAGGAAATAAATGGGTAACTGATTTATAAGAGTATTTATACCTTTCATATAAAAATGAACCTTTTTAGAAGGTCAGTTATTATATAATGAATTAACAACTATATTACAGTATATGATAAAAAACCATTTTATGTACTATCAACTATAAAAAGATTTCCAAATTTAAAACCACTGCATTTGTCTCATGCTGACATCAACACATCACAATTTCTAAGTTAATGAATTCACAAACAAAAAAATGATTTGCAGATTTTAAAATCTTTGAGAATGAATTTTCTATTTTTCAAGTACCCTTCTTTGTCAGTGTTAATATAAAGCATAACAAGTTAGAACTATTAGGATCATGAATAAGTTTTTGTTGTTTTTCAACAGTGTTCCCAGAATTGTGTGTATGTAGTTTCAGATGGTAACGCATCTCTAAGGAAGAACTATCAGCAAGCTTAAAATTCAGTGTATGTCATTTTGTCAAAATGTAAACAACTGTTTTTCATCGTGTTAAACATGTTGGACTTTATGCCAAAGAAAGTGTATTCGCGGTGAATTTTACTGCACTACTTTATTAAAAAAAATCAAGCCTGCAGCAGAAGTACACAGAATTCTTGTTAAAACTTACAGCAACCATGATCTGTCAAAAACATTATGCAGAGATTAGTTTAGACGCTTCAAAAATAATGATTTTGATGTCGAAGACAAAGAATTGGAAGCATTACTTTATGTCAGGCACAAGCTGAATTGCGTAATCATAAGAAGTTGTTCTCAACTGTTTCAAAATTTTTGAAAATATTAGGAATGATTCAAAAGCAAGGACATTGCTGGCTATATGAATTAAAACCGAGGGACCTTTAAAAGCATCTTGTCACATGTGAACAGCTGCTTCAATAGAAGAAAAGGAAAGATTTTTTTTGGATTGTATCATTGATGAATGGTGAATACACTATGATAACCCTAAGCATAGAAGCTCAGTCATGCATCAACATTGGCAACAATGTTGAATAGCCATGGTTCAAAACTTCTGCTCAGCATTTGGTGGGATCAGTTAGGTGTAGCTCAGACTAACCAAAACTGTCACAGGAGATTGCTATCAACTACAAATGATGCAATTGAGCCAAGCATTGAAGAAAAAATAGCTGCCATACAAGCAGAGACATGACAAAGTGATTTTGCAACTTGACAAAGCTGGGTCACATGTTGCACAATGGGTGAAAACCTACTTGGAAACACTTAAATGGGAAAGTAGTGGCTAGTGTTGGACAATACTTTCAGTGACATGATTTTTAATTTTTGTATATAAAAATTATTTTTCATGAAAAATCAATGAGAACTTATTCAAGATCCTAATAATTAAGCTCTTGTATAGTTTTGCATGTTACACTTATGGATTCTATGAAATATCAACCTTTATTGAATTAATAAATATTGAAATCAGTGTGACACGATAACTAGACATGTATGTATTTTAGTATAATAGATTAAAATAGAAAATAAATTAGAATAGAAAATAGTTTAAAAACATATTTAACAAAAGTGAAAAAGAAGAGGAAAAAGATAAATAAATAAACGCTTTTTCTTTTATGAGGAAAATTGTCCTCCGGTAAATATTTGACTCAGTGATGAAGTTCAGCGGGTAGGTTTTCGATGACCCGGTCAAAGGCTGTCCTTTACTGTATCTTGACCACACATTAAGCCTTTTCCGGCGGAAGCCTTATTAAGATAAAAAAAAAAGATAACTGAAATTTCAGACTTACAGTCACCGGTGTTTGTCACCGGTGGTCTAAAGCATTTCCAGATATCCGGATTCATATCAAATAAATAGAGTCAGTTAGCAAGTGAGACAGAAGAGTTAAGGAGAAGGGGAGTCCGCCGGGTGCGAGCTTGAAGTAAGGATCTCCGTTCGTCTTGTTTCGTTCAGTTTGCGTTTGTTGATCTCCATTAATTGGAGTTAGAGCTGTGTGTCACATTCGCCTGCCCCAACCGACAAGGCTAACTCTAAACGAATAAAGCATCCTTTTCAACTCATCCAAATTGTGGAAGTTCGTTCCTTATAGTCAATCTTGTACTCCCAGCTGTCTGGCCGACATTTTCAACAAACTCCCGGCAACATCACAGCGTGGAGAACGGCTGCCGGAGAAAATTGTTAGGACGGCCGTTGGGGTGGTACATCAGTCTTTTCTATTATTATATTTGAGAACAACCATTTCTTTGATTTGAAGATAGGTATAAACAACCAGTGTTTACATGAGTTTTTCAACACTGATTTAGTTTGGGAACAGGTAAGTAAGCATTTAGGTAGGTATCCTCTTTGAGGATGTTCCAACTTACAGGGCATGAAATCAGTATATTATAATCTCCAGTAACAAAGCTGTATAATTTGTTGTTAAAAAACACATTTTTATATGCTCATATTGGTACATTATATCAATATATTAAGCCAAATTAGCCTCAGATTAAATCTTCTGCCCTAAATATCATCAATGTTTTGAAGCATATATACCTATGAACTGTTGTTTTTACTCATGAACTTTAGTCTCTGGTTACTGATATAATAATGGTAATAGTAGTTGTTTCCTTATAAGAAAGCATACCAGTGCTACATTCATGTCAAGGATATAAAACCATTCTATTAAAGTAATATTTGAGGAAAATAGGTTCTTGACATCTATTGTTATTTTCTTTCATTCTTTAGTATTGATAAGGCTTTCTCCGCTTGCCTTTTGTTTGAAGTAGTGTATAATATCAGTGTTTTGAATATTCCATTATTTTCTTTTTGAGTTACATGTGTTATATATTTTAGTTGTTGCTTCTGGTGAAAGTGATCAAGTGATGTGGCTTCTGTTACTTGGTACAGTTCTTTCTTTGTGATTATGTAGTTCCAGTCCACAAGGTTCAAAGAAGGATGGTCTTCACTTAGACCTACAGATTTCATCACTCCAAGTAATTTTAACCATTGATCTGAGAAAGTGGTTGTAAACAGCTGATAGTTTAGATATTTCAGAATAATTTTGGCACCAGGTATGACATTTCTATAAACAACTTGACCTTTCAAGACTATTAAAGAACATGAATCAAGTTATTAGGTTAATGTTTTGGTTCTGTAGCAACTTGCAGTGTTGGGTGAAACGATCTCAAGTGCTTCCTATATTATGCTCAAGTTTCTTATCTTCACTGCTAAGTTTGTTAAAACTGTTCCTTATGCTGAGGTATTTGAAGTGTTTAATATTTACTAATTCTTTGGACACTTGACAGAGGATGTTGACTTTTGTTCAAGATTATGCTTGTCTCAACTATGAATACCTATCTCATCAGCATATCCCACCACTGCCACCCATTATTAGTACATTTTCTTGGAAGAGAAAGCAGGATCACTTTTTCCTATTAATAGATTCATTTAGGATGAATCAAATCATCAGTGTCCATCTTTTCCCATCTGTGCTTGTATATGAGTAGAGCATAGTCTAAAAAAAATGAAATAAACTGGTTCACTCATTTCCCTCCTTGTCATACTCCCCTGATCAGAATCGCCCTATCAGTCTTCTACCAATATTCGAGAAAGTATTCGAGGCCATAATCAATGCTGAAATAGTTCAACATCTCACTGCCCACAAACTCTTCTCTGACAGGCAATATGGCTTCCACTTTGCCAGGTCCACGGCCGACTTGCTAACAACCATAACAAGTACATGTTCCAGGCCCTTAATGAGTCTGACAAGGCTCGCGCAGTTGCTCCAAGGCTTTCGACAGTGTTTGGCACTCTGGCCTCCTATGCAAGCTATGGGGTTACGGTATTACCAGTCGCCTGCTTGACCTAATCCAATCTTTTTTAAATAACCGCAAAATGAAGGTCGTTTTGAATGGGTGTGCCTCTTCATCCTACAGCACGAATGCTGGGGTCCCACAGGGCTCTATCCTGGGCTCGACGCTCTTCCTTATTTTCATCAACGACCTGACAGATGAGATCAAGTCCCAAGTAGGCATCTATGCAGATGACACTACAATATACACCCGCACCAGTAAGAAACCTCTCGTGGCGGACAGACATAATCTCGCTGCTGACCTTGAACAGGATCTACACTCTGTGGTGAATTGGAGCAAGAAGTGGCTTGTCAACTTCAATGCGTCTAAGACCAAGCTGTTTGTCAATCATCACAGGCAACCTCTCCTGCCTCCCATAAGCATGGACCAAGCGAGTCTCCCTGAGAGTAATACACTACACCTCCTCAGCCTTACCCTGTCCTCAGACCTCAAATGGAACCATTATGTTGAATCCATAGCTAAATCTACTGCTAAGAAGGTTGGGTCACTATGTCGATCCAGGATGTTTTTTCCGCCTGAATCCACCCTGCATATATACAAGTCAACCATCTGTCTGTGCATGGAGTACTGCTGCCATTTATGGTCAGGCACCCCTGCCATTCTCCTCAGTGTTCTCGACAGGCTCCAAAAGTGAGTCTGTAATGTGATAAGTACTGATCTGGCAGCTCGACTGCAACCACTTCCTCACCATCGAAATGTGGCCTCCCTTTGTCTGTTCTATAAATACTTTCATGGCTTCTGCTCGGACGAACTTAAGTCACTGGTGCCTCCTCAACAGGTGTTTACTCGTGCAACCAGACTGGCAACTGGGTCTCACCCATTCACAGTCAGGTTAGCCAAATGCAGACGACAATTCTACTCCTGCAGCTTCTTTTCTCGCACTTCCCGCCTGTGGAACTCGCTCCCATATTCTTGCTTTCCTGATGGCTACAACCTCCAGAAATTTAAATGCAATGTCAATACTCATCTACTAACCACTGGACTCTAGCTCTCTCCCCACCCCGTCTATCCTTCCCTTTCTCTCCACCTATGTATCTGTCATCGCACCTGCATTCTCAGCTTTCTATTTCTCCTTTCTAACTAGTTTGTACTCCTCACTCTTTTCTAATTAATCTTTTTACAGTTATGTAGCCCCCCGCTCATTAGTGGCATTTCTGTCTTGCTCGGGGTGAAATGATTAAAAAAAAAAAAATGTTTCAATACTGGGATCCTTATCCGACATGTATGATATGATTCTCAATTCAATACTGAAAATGGCTATAACTCAATCATTTATGCCAATCTTTGATGCACTAATCAGTAGAAAGAAGTGCTAAATCTAAGCAAGTGGAATTACAGAAAGTAAGACTGTTTAATAAAGGGAAATAAACACTTGATTGTGTTTGCTTGTTTGATTTTCAGATCTTCGCATGAACTTGAGCGGATGTGCGTTGTGGTACAGTGGATATCGGCTCGGAACGAGAAACTGGGGAGCCGAGTTCGAATTCCAGTTGAATCCATTGTATTCACTTACGCGCAAATACCCTTGGGAAAGGTATTAATCCGTCTCTTCCTTCCAGTTATGGGTAAAATAGCAGGACAGATTGGGTGCTATAGCCTTGGTCGGCAACCAGTCTCCCGTAGAAAGCAATGGCAACCTACTGCAGGATAATCTTCTGCCTGGTCAGTCATGCCTCTTTCGAGACATGATCGCCCAAGCGTGTATCACGTATGGCACTTAACTGACTGACATGAACTTGAGAGTAGAATTAATCCATATTTCTTATTACACAATGTGATCATGAACTGCACACAGTGATGTTAACTTGCCCACACACTGTAGATTCAAATTATATTTGGCCCATCATGATAAATGAGTTATTTTAAGTGTTTAGTATCTACTAATTCTACATATTCTGAATTTATTATAAGCATTCAATATGTGCTATCATGACTTTTATTCCAATTCTAGATAATAATTTCTGATTTGGAAAAATTTATCTTGACTATTGACCTGTAATCTAGTTCTACTACTAATCTGGATGCAATTTTAATGCAGTTTGGAAGATTTTTAAAATATTCAAACAGTAAAGGTCATGGGCTTATATGTGAAAATCTGTATTCATATGCATTTTATTCCATACTTGGAGTTATATCTTCAGAAATATGTTTGGCATAACATTATTATTATCACCAAGAGGGCAATTTCTAAGGTGAAATCATTAAAAATAGTGCAACTTCTCATCTATTGACCTGTAATCAAATTTTACCACTAATCTGGATGTAATTCTAATTCATATAATTTCAAATATTCAAAGTCATTACATAGACCAACTGTCAATAAAGGAACATCAGTTGTTATATACACTACAGGTAAAAGGTTTTGGACAACCATGCATTTCTTAAAAAAAGAAAATCACCTTAAAAATCAGATAATTTTTAATTTTTTTCAAGTAAAAAATAAAATTTAAATAACTATAGCATATTTGCTTTTATTTTGACAAAAAATAAGCAGTTGAAGTTCAAATTTGGACAGTGTCTGTCCACAATGCATTTTGCCATTCTTTCAATGACCAGTTCTAATGCTTTTTTTTCCTAAAACAGTCTTTCCTGCTTATTAAGTTTCCATGTAACAGGAGTTTCTTGATGACTATCTTCTTAATGGGCCATGTGTTTTCAGGATGTAGGTGATCATGAACCTTTACTTACCTCTATCACTTACCACTCTTAACACTTTTCTTTTTGATATCTTTCCCAAACCCTGCTTTGCCATTCACTTGCTCAAGCCCATCAAGTATGTCTCATATTAATTTCCCCTGTCTCTCTTTTCCTTTATCTGTCCTGTAAATATTAGGTTCTCCAAGCCCTCCTTCCTCATTATGTGTCCCAAAAACTTTAGCTGTCTCTTTTTCATTTGCAACCTGTTAAAAAATTTGTCATTGCTCACATGTTTGGTCCATGCCATGAATCTTTACTAAGTCAGTTTTTCACAGTTGAGAGCAACACTGATTGCTGTCAAGAAGAATTACATTCAGCTGTTCACTGGAGCAATTTTCTTTTATTTTCTTTTGTTTTCAATAACAAAGTGTTTATCTTCAGCAGCAAATTGTTCTTTTTAGTACTCCAGCTCTTTTTTCTCAACATACGTGCCAGGTTTTAACTGACTTTCTAACAAATATTGCACCCCACATCTAGAAATCTTTAACTTCTTAGCAATTTGACTTTGAGATTAACCTTGCTTAAATAAAATTTCCATTTGTGCCCACACCTTAATGCTCAGCTGCTTTGATTTTGTCATTTTGTGCAAATTACTTAAAAATTAAAAAATAAAGAAAAAGAAAATTTATGAAAATATTGTTGTAATGACACAATCTTTCTTTTCTTCAAACAGAAACAACTACATGTGTTTTTGCTTACAGCATTAGTCAGTGCTGAAATAATATTTAGAACCTGTATTAATATTTAACTTATTTGAAAATTTCAGTCATCTCAAAAAAATCTACTGAGGGATTAATGGTGAAAACAAAATATTTCTCATACAAAATATTCATTATTTTGCATAATATATTGCTTACAGACAAATCCACATTTGAATTTGTTATTAAGAGGAGCCTGGATAAAAACTGAAAAATAAAAGCAAATATATTGCAGTTACTGAAAGTTTATCTTTTACTTGAAAAAAAAAAAAATACAAAAGTATTTTAAGGTATTTTTTTAAAAAAATGCTGAGTGACCCCAAACTTGCCTGTAGTCTATTTAGTTTCAGCAACAGTTATAATCATTTGGAATTTTTTTTTCATCTGATAAAATACAAATACAGAATATTCTCCATCATGAAAATGTTAAATTTCTATAAAAACTTATATGCGGTGTCTGTTCTTTTTATACAAGTAAGTATATCATATTTTATGCCATATATACATCACCCTATTACAGCAGGTTACTGTTTTCTTCTATGTGCCACGTCCCTTCAGGATGTAGGTGATCATAGCCTTCCACATCTCCCTATCCTTGATGGCTCTAAACATACCTTCTACTGTCACCCCACCCAAACTCTGCTCTGCCATCCATTTACTTAAGCCCATCAGGTATGCTACATGCTGTTTTCCCCTGTCTCTCTTTCCCAGTGACCTGACCTATTAGTATCAGGTTCTCCAAGCCCTTCTTTCTCATTATATGTCCCAGGAATTTTACTGTCTTTTCTTAATGTTCAGTATTAATTTCCTTTTAGTTTCCATCTTTTTCCAAAAGCTCATTATTGCTCAAATGCTCGGTTCATGGTATCCACAGTATCTTTCTGTAGAACCAAATTTTTGTTGTTTCAAGACTTTCTCTTTGATGAGATTGTCCAGTATTCACTGCCATATTAAATAACAGACATCACATGGCAGTTCAGTACTTTCTTTATTGTTTTTAGCAAAATTTCTGTCTATTAATACTCTACTCAGTTTTTGGAATGCATCCTTGGCCATGCCAATTTGCTTTGGGATTTCAGTGTCGTACTTTATGTCTTCTGTTAGAACACTTCCCAGGTATTGAAATTTCTATACCAGCTTGATTTTAGTATCCCCCGCCTGTATTTAGCATTTTGGGCTTCTCTTTTTACTAATTACCATGCATTCTTGTAGTTTATTTGTAGTTTTTTCTTTCTGCTTTCTTCAGCTACCTTCTGCTGGAGATCTTGTGGTTTACTGTCTATGTCTGCTATCAGCACTGTATCATCTGCATATCTTATATTGTTCAGATTGTGGCTGCCAATGATGAATCCTGGTATGACTTCTAACTCTCTCAGAATAGTCTCACTGTACAAGTTGAATAGATCTGGTGAAAAAACTCATCCTTGTCTTATACTCCTGTCTATCTTTGTAAGTCTGCTGAACTCGTTTCCTGTCCATATGCAGACAGTTTGCTGTCAGTAGAGGTTCTTGATTGTCTTTTCCAAATATGTCCAAGTTGATGAACATTTCTATCAATTCCTTGTCGTATATTTTGTTGAATACCTTTGTGTAGTATTACAGCAGGTATTAAAAATATAATAAAATGCCGGAAGATACAATGTATGTTACTTTACTTCATTTATGTTCTCTATTTGGCTCTCTTCAAAACAAGGTTATTTTTAAACTATAAATGTGTGAAATTGTAATATTTGATAAAGACAGTCTTATATGCCATCAGATATGATAATTATCTTTAATTTTGCCTGCATCTCATTAAAAGTTAATTTCTTTCCTTTATTCTACCCTTTCTAATTTTTTTAAAAGCTATGTTGAGGTGGTTAGCCACTGGATTAAAGGTATTTATGAAACCTGACAAATATCACTAATCCAGCTTCCTACAGTGTCAGGAGAAGGAAGTAGAAATTTAATCCAGGTCTGAGTAGTAACTATAGTAACAGCAAGAAATCACAGACAACTAAAACCACTTGCTCTTAAGTGAAAAGCTAGCAAACTGACCTCTATTATGGGGCAGAGTTGATTGGCTTTCTTAGCATTAATTATTAACTTTACATAATTTTCTACAAGAATTATAAAGCATTTACTCAACTTGAATCTATCTCAGTCATTTTTCATGACTGAATCTCATAATAACTAGTTTCAATTCTCTATACATAAGAGTATTTCTCATTGTGGAATAGTGGTTCACAAGCTCATCTCACTGATATTTGCTATAGCAGTAAGTTTGGTTCTCACTGGATCTCTCAAATTTGTTGTCTCATACCAGACAAAGCTAAACCTTGTAAACATCAATAAGTAATCATGGAATAATTGGGTTACTATCCAATGACTACAACCACTACTGATGTCATTATTCAACCATTTTATTTATCACATATACTTACACTTCCTAAAGTATCTAAAATGATATGTTACTTCCTAAAGCCATGTCAGAATAAGAGTAAGTTCATATTAAGAATGAATGACAAACTCAGTGTACCAATATGTAAGTGATCTGAATAGTACTAATAATTAAAGAAATATAACATGTTCTGAAAGCATACAAAATATAAAGGATATCCAAAATGAAAGGTACAAATATTTACTAACAGGTTTATTACAATACAAATAAAACATTACACATATGTTACTAGCACTATTAGCACATAAATACTCTCCTCGTTGTAAAAGGTGTCAAATAGTTGATATCATTTTTGATATCAGTATGATTTATGTGAAACTGCTTCTCAGCTAAATATCATTTGAGGGGCTCCAACAGATGATAAATCTGAAGGAGTCAAGGTTGACCTCCATCAAAATTCAGTAATCAGTAAAACATTGATGGAAACTGTCCTGTAAGATACAATTAGACTCTGTATTCCATTATCAGACTGGTAATACAGTTAGAAATGTTGGACAGATTAAGGAAAGCTGTCTAGTGAAAAAGAGCAGGATATTTGCATTAGGGTGTTAAATCCTGCTGCTTGACAACTGTTGTATACCTACCTGTATACAGGAATGGGATATTCCTATGCTCTGATATATGTGGACACTATTAGTAAAGTAGTAGAGAGTGATCATACTTGGTTCAACTGTTTCCGAGCAGAAAGGGACCCAAACGAGGCTCCAACGAACGGTAGAGTCTTGTTTTTGGTGAATAGACAAGAGCCCAAACAGGATATTTTTGGCTGAGTTTATGGGCTCAGAGTTCCTCCTTTAACTGACCTTGGCAAAAAGGTATTAAGTACTGAGAATGATCATACTGATTAGCAGTTCATGAGCAGAGTATCTACTTCATGCTAAAGTGTGAGTCTTGTACTTGTTGATATACTATTATTACCAACCTCTGTTTTTGTGATTACTCATACAGTGACCTTTTAGGGTTACAACAACACTACTCACATGTGATGAATTTGTAAAAAAAAGAATGGATTTGGTGATATGGTTAGAATATTTGACTACATCCACTGCACAGTTCTGATATGGCTCCTTCAGTTTGGGTCTCTAAAATAATATTTACACATGAAGTTCTTCTATACAGATGACACTGTTGTTAAAGGAGTGCAAGTTTGATTCCAGTCAATTGATGCCACATTCTTTGAGGAGAGTATTTATGCACTGATGTATAAATGTTGAAGGCAATTATATGGAAAGCTAGCATTTTAGTGTTGGTAACATGCACACTATTTTATATGTATAGTAATAAACATATTTCTATTTTTGAACATACCTTGTAGTTAGCTATAAGGAATTAACTTATCCTACCCAATGGCATGACAACTATTGAAACACAACTGACAAAATAGTCACATTTTACTACTGGTAGAAATATTGAACATTTAAGTGCTGTTAACAATATACAATGTGGCAAGAATTTACTCGATAAATTAGAAGCATAAAAAAAATTATGAAAATATTCACGTAAATTCTATATAAAACACATTTCTTACTAATTTTTGAGGTACAGGGTTACTAAATTGTTTGTTTTCTTATATTGTTTATTTCATAAGTAAATTAAATCTGAATGCAGCCAACTAGTAGTAACATAAATTTTAAATATTCTAATTATTTTAATAAAATAGTGTTAATTCAGTTTCAGATCATCATCACATGTTTTATTTTTTTTTTTGCTGAAACATCAAGAGATATTTTTCTTTCCATTAATCACACAAATTTTTCTTCATTTTAATGTTATAACATTTTCAATGCTTTACAGTTCTATGTGGTGATGGAATCATTAATTTGTAAAAACATGAATAAGAGAATTCAGAATATACTCTTTTCAGAACTATGATATAATTTGTTCACTCTTTTAAATGAGTATATTTTATAATTTTTAAGATAACACTTCCCACCAGCATTAAAATGCCTAAAAAATAATTCACAGGGCTTACATGTAAAGCTGCTGTAGGCAGCCTTCTAATACTTTTACCTCATCTAATTTTATGTTACATATAAATGAAAATATATGCCAAATATGCTAAAGATAAATAGAGAATGGTTTTAAGATACTGTAATAAAGAAGAGAAATATTTGGGTAGAATTTTTCATTGTAACATTAAGATATTATGGCCAATATATATATATATATATATATATATATATATATATATATATATATATATATATATATATATGTTGTTTTTTTGTTTTTTTTTAACCTCCCCCTCCCCCGTCGGGTAGGCTGGTCTGTTAGTCTTTGTTTGGTGGTGTCTATTTATTTGATTAATCCTTGGTTTGCCTTTGCCCTGACGAGCCGTTGTGTGAAACCGCAGTAGGTTTTGGCGATCTTGTGATTTTTTACGTATATATATATATATATATATATATATAATTGAAAATTTATTCAGCATTATGAATTGTTTTTTTATACTTTTTTATTAAAAGTCAGATATTAATTCATCTGCAAAACAATGAAGGTGATTAGACCAGATTTGTTTCCAGAGAGAGAAATCTTTTAATCTACTTTTATCATTTGCTTATCCTTTTGTATTTGATTTATTTCATAAATTAATTTTTTACTTTACAATGAAGCTATAGTTCTTGTTTGATCTGTAAAGTTAAACAGCTTAGATGGTGGACCACTTGGAAACACCAGGTACTATAAACAAGAGTAAGTAAACCCTGACAAGGAAAACTCCCCTGTTGAAATGTGGAGAGTTGGTAAAAAGATGAAGATGCATAGAATGACATAGGGTTTTTTTTTTTTTTTTATATTTGATTAGTGGGTAAATGTCACTGTCAATGGCAGGGAGATACAATCTTTAAAAATGATACACTAAAACCTTTTGTAGGAGTTGTAAATACTGATTTTATCAAGTTTACCTGAATTGCATGTGGAAAACAAGATTATTGAACTTAACCATTCAACATCATTAAGGACAACTTTACTAAAGTTTCAACAATAAAGCTTTGTAATACCTGCATTCATGAAGAAAAATAATTCTCCTGTCACAAAATGTCAGAAAGTTACACAAAAGTAGACTTCATAGACGCATAAACAGAGATCAATAAAATAAATAAGGTTTGTATTGCAATTATATATATGTGCTTAGAAAAATAAGAAAAGTTTCCAGAGGTTTAAACTTTGCAAAATAATAACCAATGTGAATTTTAAAGAATGTTATCTTCAAGACACTGGTTTATTTCCAACAAAATAATTAACTTTGCTGTCATTATTTGACAGAACTTACCTGCTTTTTCCTTTCCAACTGTTTAAGAATGGTAACACCTCCTTCCATCATATGTTTCATTATAGGTTCATCGGCATCTACGCTGTTATCACTTTCTACACGGTACATGGCATTCATCAAGTCTGGAAGAGAAAAAGTAAATATGAAACATGAGAAAGTTTTCTTGTCAAATGTAATTGGTGCTCCAGAGTAAATACCATTTACAAGCCTTTTTGGAATTTAAGGACGCTCAATAACCAAAAATAAAAATGACCCTTGAAAATTGATAATGCAATGATTTGTTTCAGACAGAGACAAAAAGAAAACAATGATATCTAAGACCCAAAAGCAAGACAAAGAAATATAACAAAAGTGGGAAAGAGAGACAATAAACAAAAAGAATCACACATTCCTGAAACAGCAATTGAACAGGTAATGTTGGAGTACACAGAAAAACAAAACAATGAGTTATAAAACAAAATACAAAGAAACAACTATTCCAGATAAGAAAACATCATTATAGAACATCAAAAGCAAAAATGATAAAAAAAAGCAAAGAACAAAGATACAAGTCATACAGAAGACAAAAAGAACAATGCAAAGATTCCAGACTGCAACAAGGGACCAATAGTACAACTTAATAAAAAAAAGAAACAAAAAATATCAAACAAAAGCATGTCAAAAAACAAAAACAGTAAAAATATAAAGAAACAATTAGAAAGCATAATCATCACCCCAAAACAATACATGACTGAACAAACTTGCACAAGAATATGTAATGAAAAAGTTGAAAATAGAGAAAACAAATAAACACTGTGATATAGAAATATAAAACTCATTTGTGAAAATTATAGGGTTATATAGGCAAACACACTTGTACAAAACAACTTATTTTTTTCTTTTTCCTTTCATCATTGATTTGCTGAGCAGTCTTCATGAGTGCAGCAAAAAAAATAAAAATAAAAAAAATAAAACATGCTGATTTTACAAGCTGCTGATAGTGGATTTGATTCATAAGCTAAACTATAAATATGTCTTATTTTAAGCAAAAAGAAAGTGGGGGTTAAAAACACTCAGTTTGTAGCTGCAAAAGAAGGATGGGAAGTAGAACTTCATTGTTTTATTACTAATGTATCTGAGAGGGTACAGACCAAGTTAAAAAATTAAAAACTGTACATTATAAATTTTAGTAAACTACACAGTAGATTTCAGTGCAAGGTTTCATATGCTGATTTATGAGTGAATCAAACTGTGAAACCAATAATCTACATATATTAAATAGGACAAAATATTATATATATGATCTCTCTAAAATGTATGAAACAATTTTGACTATTCCAAGAATATGCAACCTTGATTTAAATTGACAACTACACAATAGACATCTCAGCCAGTAACGTGATGTCATTAGATGAGCTTTTATATTGCATGCCCCAACTAATGATTTCTGTTTTTCCAAGAATGTTCCCAGTGACTTCTGTTTCTCTAAAAATTCTTGAAGTACCAAAGACACTTGAAAGGGGACTAAGATGGCATTCATTGACCTAGGTAGGCTATTTTTTCCATTAATACTAAATGGCTGGATACTTTTCGAACGAATAGTGTATGAAACAGTTGCATTTTTTAGTACCATTAAAGGCCTGCTGTAAATTAGTAAAGCCAAAAATGAAGAAATTAAGGTTGTTTTCTTCAATATTGCCAAAAGGGGATGAGTAGAAATGTCATAAGTCAAAGATAATCCACAGAAATTAATCAAATAAAAAGAAGCACGTTATAAAAACAACTAAAAACAAGCATTATTTATAGTCTTAAATTTAAAAAAAATAGCTTTTCTTCTTTATTTTTGTTGCTTTTTATCCCAATTCTCAGTTTATCCCAATTCTCAATTTATATCCTATGGCCATTAAGCAAGGATCTTAAGGATAAAGGATGAAAGTTCAAAACTCACTGAAAACATATTCTTTAAGACTGTTTCTGAAAAAATCTATAAACAAACTGACTTTCCTGAGAGATAAAATGACAAATATAAGATAAAAGAAAAACAAGTAAAAATTAAAAAAAAGCACATGATAATAAAAATACTTAATCTAAAATATTCAGATAACTTGAAACTATTAGATCTACTACTATGAAATGTAAACAAACAAGTTTATTTTTAGCCTATAGCATAGAGTAAAAACTTGAAGGAAAGTTATATAAATTTGAGTTACATCTGCTGGTTAGCTTTCATATTCAAATTTCTAAGTCACTATCTGGTTCAAAGAGGCCCACAAGATAAGGAATTCAAGTTCAAATCATGTCAAAAGCTAATTTATTAATTCTAATTTCTGCTGCTTGTTTAATGATAATAAAATATAAAAAATATCTTGTTCCATCAACAATCAATTAAAATAATACAAAAGATAAATTAACAAAACAAAAATTAATAATAAAATTATTAATAAGCATAACAAGAATACAATGTTGTATTCTATTTGGATTATTTATAAGCTGACTAGTCTCTTCGTCTTTGTTGCTGTTATCACATTCCAACTGTTGTGTCTTCTGGCTTTTATCAGATGTTTGTTAATCCAGATAACTTACAGGAAATGTTGGAACTAAACTCTTTATTTTATCTACAAGCGTAGATTGTTCTGAAGTACACATTGCTTAGCCAAGGAATTGAACTCACAATTAATGTGTCTGGGATGAGTAGTTATAAATATTTACATGCAGACTATTGTCTTCATCTTTGTTGTTGTTGTTATCACAACATTTTGAATGTTGCGACCTCTTCATCAGGCCTATGTCAATCTGGGTAACTTATGGGGAATTCTGAACATAACTTTATTTAACCTACAGGGGTAGATTGTTCAAGAAATTATTGCATTTTAATATAAGGCAAAATAAAGAAAATTTACAGCTGCAAAATAAAATATCACAGAAAAATAATAATAGGATAAGGAGATGCACACTCGATTTGCTAGCATGAAAATTATTATCCTATAGCTTACTATTAACTTTTTTTTCATGTAGTTTATCCCATACAGCCTGTGAGTAAATATAATGTACTACTTACAGTCATCATATATACAGCTTTATGTTGGTAGAAAAGTAGATATTTATCCACACAACCATGTTGTTACAGGATGTGACACAAAGTTGAAGTTTAATATAGCAAGCCCTTCAAAAATGTCACTTGACACTTTCCTTTTTTGGAGAATGCTCAGGCATCGGGTATAACCAACTCCCAAAGGTGAGGTACTGCTAAAGGGGATGATTCTTGAGGCTTTCAAACTATATATAACACATTTTAGTAGCATTTTCATGTTTTCATACTTTTACACAGACTGACTAAAAATTCAGATTTGTGAGACAGAAAACAAAACACATCAATGCAGAACAATGACTAGCAAGCTGGTATTGCTTCCTATTACTGCTGGAGTTGGTTCAATCATCAATGGCTACCCTAAATATGTTTTGTATCATACAAGGTACAGCTTAGAAATTATCATTAAAACTTTTAATTTTCAAAAATTGATGCAAAAAAAATCAAAGATAACCACCTTAAATCATTCTAGAATTTCTATCTCAAAGTGAAATGAAAACATTCTTGGCCCAGCCAAGATGGAATTCAAAAAATGTTTGTCATTTAGTCAGATTTTGGAAAGTGAGTTATGATTTTATGATTTTAACTATACCTTATAAGCTTATTTTCTTTAATAGAACTTTTTGACCCAAAGTCATGTGACTTTAAAAAAAAAAGGGATGTCACCTCATGCACATGCACTTAATAAATGTATTATTTATAGTAATTAGAAATTGATATTTCTATCGACATACATATATATGTAATTTACATTTGCTGATATTATTTTAAATTATCTTACAGACACAAAAATAGATACAAAGAAAACTAATTATGATAAACTTCTTTTGCCAATCTCTGCTAGGGCATAAGGTACACACCAAAATAAACAAGCCCTTCAAACAGTAGCAATGTGCTGTAATACAATGATTTTAATAGAACACAAGAAACATTATTTGCATCCATTTCTCTGTATTGCCTGCCTGAAGGTTGGGAAGATACAAGAGCCACTCAGCCCTATTGTCTCCTGCCTGGACATGTAATTATTTAAAAGTACTTTCCACTAATGGATTCATAGCTAACAGAAACATCATCCATTAATGGAGCCACTCCTCCATTTAAACTTAGCTAGCAGGCACTGTCTGATAGTTGAAGAAAAAAAATACAGCAAGTTTGGAGACAGCAATAGGAGAGGCAATGTTTGAAATAAGGAATTTGACAATTTACTTCAAAGACTATATGTTTGTAAGGCTACAAAATCAGGGATAAATTTTGATTTAAAAATACACTGAGAAAATTTGTGTAAAGTGAATATGATTGGTTAGCAGTTTCAAAACAAATAGTAAGGTTAACATTTGTTAAAGAGTAAAATTTGTTGAATAAATTATAAATTATACCAGATATACAAAGAAACTTAAAAACAAATTCATACTGACAATTTTTTAACAATCCAACTGCTAATCAAGGATTTATTACATTTTTTAATTTTTTACATATCTTAACTACAACTCAATTATCTTTAAAATATATTACATGTGATTACAATTTTTATTTTTGTTAATTCTATTAATTGCTTGATAAAATGGATTTCCTAAAGAAAAAAAATGACAGAAAAGATACATCTTTATTTCCAGATAAAGTGATTTAAGAAATAAAGTGTTTGGCTTGACAAAGGAAATCCTGGGTAATGACAAATTGATCAAACTGATTAATTTTCCAGACATTTAAGATGGTACTGTGTGTGTGCACAAAGTTTGCTCTGAGAGTTATACAACCTATTATTTTATTATGTAGGTGGTATAGCAGTAGAGATCAAACTTTCCTGCCAATATCAAATGATTGTTTTCCTTATTACAGATAGCAGCTGAGTATCAGTGTAATAAAATGGTATCTGACATAAAAATGCATACAATGCAGAGCTGGAGCAATGAAGTACTTCATGCAAAAAATAATTACTCCCACTGACATTCGTCAATGCTTGCTAAATATTTACAGAAACCAAACTGTAGATGTGATCACAGTTAGGTGATGGGTATTATGATTATGTATTAGAAGAAGCAATGTGTGTGACAAGTTATGTTCTAGGCAACTCTGCATAGCTGTACACCCACAAAATGAAGAGCATCTTGATGAACTCATTTCCCAAGAACTCTGTATAAAACTGAATATCAGCTTTATAAAGATGTTGCCCATTTTGAGCCAGCAAAACTGGAAGCAGCGGAAATGTGGTTCTACAGAAGGGTGCTGCAGATATCGTGGACTGAGCATGCAAGCAACGATGAAGTGTTGGAAAGAATGGCAACAAAAAGGAAATTAATACTGAGCATCAGGAAGAGACAACTGAAGTTCCTGGGACATGCAATGAGGAAGGAGAGCCTGGAGAACCTGATACTGACTGGCCAGATAGAAGGAAAGAGAGACAGAGGAAGGCAGCAGATAACATATTTGCAGGGCCTGATCAGGTGGATGATGGAACGGGGTTGCCAGGAGTAACAGGAGCAAAGATACTAAGAGCCACAAGGAATAGGGAGATGTGGAGAACCATGATCGCCTACGTCCTGAAGGAACAGGGCACATAGTAGAAGAAGAGTAGTCTCATAGGTACTTATATGAGAGCAGAAACAACCATCTGCATGTCAGTCAGAACCTTCTAAATCAATATGAGGTTGAAGGTAATAGTTTTCTGAATGGCATTGTCATTTGTGATTAGATGTGGTCTCATCAAAATAACAGTTCATGCAATAAAAATACATCATAAAAGCAAAAGATCAAGCAACAACCATCAGTGGGCAGAGTGATGTACTTTTGGATTTGGACAGGCATAATCCTTCTGGATTCCCTGAAAACTTTCATCAGGATGCTAGGCTGAAGGCCCAAATTAGGATCTTCCACCTTCTGATTTACATCTCTCTAGGATAATGATAGATTAATTAAATGAAGAGTATTTTAACAACAACAACAAAACCATCATTGCTGCTGCAAAAATAATGGATCATATTCAGTAGTACTGATTTTTATGAGCATGTTACACTGTCGCTTGGCCATATTGACATATATTACAGGTAATGTTAATGATCAGTAAATAATGTTTTTGAATTTTAGTAGTTTATTCTTAGTACAATCACATGAATCAAAGATAATGACAAATTTATGATTATGAACAAAAATATCACCATAGCTAAACTAGTTTTTAATTACCTTAGGAATGAGTTCATAATTTTTACCAAGTAATAAATTTAAAAAGAAA
The DNA here is from genome assembly GCA_037127315.1 of Ascarosepion bandense. Classification (NCBI taxonomy): domain Eukaryota; kingdom Metazoa; phylum Mollusca; class Cephalopoda; order Sepiida; family Sepiidae; genus Ascarosepion; species Ascarosepion bandense. Next base: position 226,692 of record JBBBDQ010002043.1, read on the forward strand.
AATAAAGAAAGAAACTTGAGTAATAGGATCATTCTTCCAAACAGAATCTCACTTCTACATTTAAAAGAAATAGTATATGTATTCACTAATATCTGCAACCTGATTAAAATAGATGTTCACATATTATTTTTTAAGTCACTATTCAATAATTGACCTTATATCAAATTTGACATCAAGCATGGCTGTGAAATAGATACATACTTTTTACAATTGTATCTTAAATATGGTAAATAAGATGTAATGATATATTAAAACAAACATACTGATCAGTGATCAGCCTTAAATGTGTGTGGGTGTGTGTATATATATAAAAAACAAAATTCATGTTGCTATTTACACACAATTAAAAATTGTCAGACTGGTAGTTTGATATTTACTTTATTCAAGTAATACTTTAAAAAATTTGAAATAGCTCGTAGTTTTGGGGCATCTCATTATGAAACAATAATTAGCAAGCTTCTCTTTCACATTATTAATACTGTATTAAGTTAGAGTGCTCCAAACTTGTAGCTTTGTACCATATCCAACTCAGTTTAGTCAATATGAATAAACTTTGGTGTTAATATGGTTAAATAACCAAGTATTTCATCTCAGTGTAAACAGAAACTTTCAATATTAATTTAAAACAAAGTTTCTCCTCAATCAATAAAGTTAGTTATGCCCTGAGGATGTAAATAGTGGAATGCAGTTTACATTTTAATATCATAGCCAGTATTTTGAAATTTAATTAGCATCCTCATTCTGCGATTAAAAGCAGACTTCAGGTTCATATAAACAATACTTCACCACATTTTGTGAAAGTGTAAAGGTTAGAAACTGATTAATAGAGCTCAATTTTTACTAAATAAAAGGTTGTATAGAAATAAATATAATATGAATATAATAGATTTGATATGAAAACAAATACATGATGAAGACTGTGTAGCATGAATTAGAGCTGCATCTGCTTAGAAATCGTTATTCTAAAAGCTAGCTTTTAGCTCAACTTAAACTGATCACTAGTGCCAGATAATATTCATTGGACAGAAATTATTAAAAGCCATAGGTACCAATAATACTGCATTTTATTTTTAAAAATTCAATATCATAAGATAAGGGTCTTTAATTAATAGTAGCACTAATATAGTCAGGCAATGATAAATCACTGCCAAACATAACATATCCTTATTACAGAAATTTACTTATTAGTTAAGTATGGTAGTTATAATGCACATACATACAAGTAAGTAAGTAATGGAGAAATTTGTATATAATTACAATACTTGAATAATAGTCACAAAAAATTTTATGCACATCAATTATACCAAATATCATTGTTCAGCCCAGGTCTCAGAAAGTAAGTACATTACTTCTTTCAAACCTACTCAGTCAGAGATATGAAGTTTTCAACTAATCTTACATAAACAGGTATTAGTTATGTCATAATACACAATGATATGGTTATTTATGTGTAAAAGACAATTGGCCCTCAACTCTAGAAAAATTTCACAAAATTATGACCGTATGTTTTGACAAATAATAACTTCATTCTAATAAGTTTTTTTAAAAAAAAAATTTTTAAATTCAAAATACCTTATGAAAATTGTTAATCCAATAGAAATCAAAATATCCAAGTGAATTGTTTTATATAATCCAATTTTTAATGACAATATTTTCTTTTTTGAAAAGCTTCCTTTAATTCTCTATCAATTCATTTACTGACTTATTTTGTTTAACATCCTTTATGGTGATTCACTTTGAACATATTTTGATTCTCTCCTGAAGCAGATCAATAAAAATATGCGGAGCTCGCAAATAATCAATCTCTGCATTTTAAAATAGACACTTATCCCTCATTTTTAGGCTGATTTTAGGCTGTCAAAGAATTCAGTAACATCATAATGTTTAAAAAGTATTATCCAAAGTTAAACTAATTTGACTATATATATATATATATATATATATATATATATATATGAGAGAGGAAAAGAATAGTAATGATGTGAAAACTCTAAATATTAGTCATCAAAAATGAGTAGTCAAATTTTTCAAGATATTCACATTAGTCAATTATTCATATAAATTCAGGCTAAAGAGGCCTTGTGGCAAAAATTAAATCTGCATTAAAAATATATTCCATTAAAATCCAAGTATCTGTACATGTGTGATGTTATATGATGACTTGCAAGATTATTTTTGTATATACATTATTTAGATATTGAGAATTTACTTACAGGTTTATAGAAAGGGTATCAAATATTGATGCAAATACTGCATAGTTCATCACATAGCACCTCCTTTGCAGGTGTATGGATCAGGAATGTTAGACAGACTAAAAAGATTTGTTTACAGGTTTGATGTCTCGTCACTAGTAACAAGTAAATAACCAACTATTGAAACACCAACTATTGTGCATTCCTTACATTTAGCAACCCAATTAAATAAAGACTGTCTTTTAATAGTGCACATTTTAGAAAAATCTCAAACTTATAACTAAAACTTTTTATTGCAAAAAAAAAGTTATTTTAGTAAAAAAAAAAAATCGTTTTTCTTTCAGACATTCTTCAACCAAAAAGAATTTAATTTTCATTGCCCCTTTACAATAAAGAATTCAATTCATTAACGAGACATAGATAATAGAAAAGAACATGTCTAATGCAATCAAAACTGAAGGAAGGATGAACAGAGGTAAACTGAATTGGTTTCAGTAGGAGGTGTATAAAAGCTTTGAGTGGGTGGGTAGCGAACAACAAGCAATCTGTTTGAAACATGGTGCTACTGGTGCAACCAGCAAAGAAGCCACTGAACATGCAACAACTGATAAAAAGAATTCCATTCTCTACTTCATCATTTTTCTATGCGCTTTTCACCCCTACACTTTACTTCTTCTTTTGCTCAGATCGATTGAGCATGGAACAATGCTGTCTTTTCTTTTTCTTTTTTTATCAAATCAACATACTCACACTGCTTGTGCCAGTCCATCACCAATTATAAGATGTTAATAACATTTTAAAAACAACTTGCCAGCAGAAAAGATTTTCCTTACACTTTTTCGGTTATTTTATGAAGTATTATTATTGTTCTTTATTATTTTCTTTTTATTAAAGTTTCTTTTTGTTAAAGTTTCTTTTTATTTATCTTTTATCTCCAACAATACAACACATAGCAGAAAGGAAAAAATAAATGTTTTGAAAAAATAAACTCTTATATGTTCAATTATGAAAATTACAGTATCAACACACACTGACCAAAAAACATGCTTTATGATACAGAAAATTTTCTTATTATGTTATTTAGGGCCATACTTAGAATTTAAATTTAAATCTAATAATGTAAGAGCAGAGAAATGCAAAGTTTGTTGTTTAGTGCTAGAATCAGCTGTGGCTGATCATTTATGGAGAGCAAAGGTCAGTCAATATAATAGACAGAAAACAAAATTGGAGGATAAGATAACAAAAAGAATCAGTGCACATGTTCTGACAACTTCCTCACTAGACATAGCATGGAAGTGAACAACATCTTGGAGACTCAGTTTATGAAAAAAAGAGCACTTAAAAATTCTACCATCTGAATAGAGACATTAGAATTAAAACTGGATTACTCAAGAGACATATGGCCTAGTGGGTCAAAACATTTGGTTTCAAACAGTTATGCATGTCAGGTAGTGCAGAAATGTTACATACAGTGGCTCAGTTTGAATAAACAGACAAGCAAATAGACAAGGGAGAAATAACAGATACAAGATTTTCTTTAAGCATGGAAAGGGAAATAAGAACAATCTATTCCTGTGGACACAATAAAAGAGTCATGTCAAAAAATCAGGAGTGGTTAACAACTACAACAGACACTTGAAAAAGGGTACAATTCCTGAAACAGATGGTATAATAACCCTCTGCATACTCATCCAAATGGAAAACCATATAACAATTCAAATAAAGAGTAGATAGTTTTATACAGTTTTATTAAAAATACTCTTTTTTGTCTTGTAATATTCTCATTGGAACATGATTTTTTCTTTCAAAGATGAATCTCACTAATTGTTTTTTGTCAGAGATAATCAATTTCTTAATAAACAATTAAATTTGCATAATTCTCAGTACTATCTTACATGACATTTCTTTCATAACATTTACCTATCTCCAAGTAACAAAAAACAGAATGTACTTGGTTTTCAGTAATCCAGCATAATTATTGAACTGACTTCTTTAGAAAGGTAAATCTATGTTTTTTTTTCCAATAGTATTAGATTGAAATAAGCTAATTTACCTGTAAAACTACTTTCAATATTGTTTACCATTTGGTCTGTTTCATAACATGTTCCTACAATCATTATATTACTGGTATTTCTTAGGTCAATCTCCATCTCTTTGATCCAGTTAAACTTTTGGTAGCAATACCAGCAATTCACAAACCCATCACCCTCGAAGAGCTGAATTTCTATGGACAGTCAGCTGCTTGAAGTCATTAAATGAAAAGGTCATCAACAAATAATACTGTTTTTCTACCAAACTAGTGAGACTTTTTTATAATTTTTTTGTCATATCTTTGAATAATTGTTGCATTTGGTGATTCTTGTTCAAGTTTTTAAAAATCATCTTGTTATTTCAAATCAAGTCTTGGTATATTACAGTATAAATGGAATGTGATATTAAAAAAATCTTGAATTTTCTGATAGCATGTGTAAATTTTGACAACTCTATAACTATTAATTTAATAATTATTATCATTTTTATTGATTTGCATATAATTTAACAATTTATATTACTGGTATTCATTAAATAAAGTTCACATGTCTTCACATTATATTACTGGTGTTATTTCTAGTATAACAGAAGAGTAATTTAGATTTTGTGAGATGCAAATTAAAACTGCTAACACCTAAATAACACTAACCCTTTACAAAATAATTGCTTAAAGCACAAAATTATAATCAAACAATTAGAACTTACAGAATGATACTCTCACAAATATATAAATTAAGCATCTTCTATGTGCTGTGTTCATTCACACATCAGCAATAATGGCTCCTCACAACTCCCTGTTCTTTGTAGCTCTTAATAAGGTTTGTCTTTCTAGCTCACTTAATCTTTGTTCTGCCAATTATTTAGACATACTTGCTACGTAGATCATTTGCTGCTTTCCTGTGTTTCTCTTGACTTCAATGTCTTTTGAGTATCAAATTCTGCAAGTCTTTATTAATTATTTTATAGAAATTTTGTCTCCTTCTCATTCTAAAAATAAATTTTCTTTTTGTTTTTGTTTTCTCCAAAACTTTTTTATTACTTATATATTCAGTTGAAGTTATTCTCAATATCCTTCTTTATAACCACATTTCTATTCCTAAAATATCTTCTTCATTTGTGATGAGTTTGTCCAACATTCACTGCCATACGAGTAAAGCAATATTACTTTTTACTTGGTTTTTAATGAAATCTTTCTGGACATAATACATTTAATGAGTTCCTATATAATGGTCATTTAATGTCAGTTACATTGTAAATAAATAGGAATAACTTATACTTAATGGTTTAGTACTGTTGTAAGTTATCTGTTAAGTTTTTCCTTTTTGTGAAGGTTTCTATGTAGAATTGGCTAAGAGTCATGAGTCATGTGGTTTTTTAAAGTGATTCAAACAGCAAATAAATTGAATTATAAAATGGACAAGCAGACCCAAATAACATTTTACTTGAAAGCTATTAGATTCCTTTTTAATTAACATAGCTGAAGAAATGAATGCTATTTTAAACACTAATTTTCTTTTAACTGGATGTATCAGGAATATAGGATCAACACTCAAAAGTAACAAAATTGATACATTGCTTTTGCTATCAGAATATATAAACAGTGAATTGCAGAAGTAGATGCAAATTTTAGGAATATATCATCTGACAATTTCTTCACTATTACTGAGAAGTCAAAGATACACAAAATTAACTTTTCACACATCACTCAATAAGTCCTGAGCCTGACATATAGATGGTACCACAAATAAAAAATCCATATAATTTTTATAAAGTACTAATCTTCAATTGCAACATGACAAAATTTGGGCCCAGTTGAATTATTAGTTTACATATTATAGTTATTTAAGTGAAGCTACTGTTGCAAATTTTCAAAACATTAGAAAAATCTGAATTTTGTGTGTTCATAAAGTATTGTTTTCTGATGGGAAAAAATACTGTTCAAGCAAAGCAATGGCTTAATAAGTGTTATTCAGACTCTGCTCCATCAGGAACTACAGTTAAGAGGTGGTAAGCTTACTTTATACCCAGTTGTACAGACACAAATGATGCTGAATGCTCAGGTTGCCCAAAATCAGCACTTGTCCCTGAAAACACCACAAAAATTTACAAACTCGTTTTGGCCGATTGTAAATTGAGGTTGTGCGAGATAGCAGAGGAACATATCAGAAGGCAGTGTATTTACCATTTTGCATGAACATTTGTCAATGAGAAAGCTGTGTTCAAAGTGGGTGCTGCGTTTGCTCACATTCAATCAAACATCAATGAATCGATGATTCAGAGCATTGTTTGCAACTGTTTCAATGTAACAAGAAAGAGTTTTTGCATAAATATGTGACAATGGATAAAACATCGACCCACCACTTCACTCTGGAGTTTAATCAGCTGAAAGCCATCCAAAGCAACCAAAGATGCCAACCTCAGCAGCAAGGTTTTGGTCTCAGTATTTTGAGATGCGCAAAGTATTTTGTTCATCAATTACCTTGAGAAAGGAAGAACCATCAATAGCAAATACAAATATTATATAACAGTATTGGTGTGTTTAAAGGAAGAAACCACCAAAAAATGGCCACAAATGAAGAAAAAAGGTGATCATCCACCCTATTCTCCAGATCTGGCTTCAATTAACTTCTGGCTGTTTGTAAACCTCCAAAGAATGCCAAAGGGAAAGAAATTTGGTTCCAATGAGGAAGTGATATCAGAAACTGAGGTGTATTTTGTGGCCAAAGACAAATCATTCTACAAAAAAGACATTGAATTTTTAGAGAAGCATTGGAATCAGTGTATCACCCTAGAAGGAGACTATGTTGATGAAGAAAATTGAATTTTGCCTAAAAGTTGTTGTTTTGTTAGTTAGGCCTGGAATTTATTGAGTGATGTGTTATAAATATGATATACATCATTTATGATCTGTCTTTTCTTTTAAAGTGAAGGTATTGCCAGGAATTATAAACATGTCCTGTTATTTAGTAACAATAAAAATAAGGTGAATAAAGAATGATTGAAAATATTCTGATGTGAAAGTTTTGAGCTAACTTTTTAAGAGTTGTTGGTTAGAAATAGAACATCTGCTGCAGCCACGTACAAATACTGTCAAGCACATTGGTAAAAGAAAAAAATTACCATTGTCAGTCTAATGAAAAAAAAACATGCTATTACATTTGTATCCAAAAAAACTAACTTTTTTAATTTTTTCTTACAGAATGCAAGACTGAGATAAACTAAGAATTGGGGAAAAATTATTCTAAAGAAGAAGCAGAAATAGAAGCAAAAAAGGAAAAAAATGGTGAATGGTTGACAGGCATGATGGATTCCTGCCAAAGAAGCAATGAACTTAACCATGCCACATTTATATGCAATTCACAAAAAAGGAATAATAACTATGGCTGGTTGGTGTTATTTACTGTTTAGGCTTTGATAAATATGTGAACTTTGGACATAAACCTTTCAAACTGACTAAGCATAGCTCAAATAAATGTTTACACATACACACACACAAAATTGAGTAGTAAACAATTTTTGGCTCAACTAAAAAAACAAAAATTCCAAAAGACAAATTCTAACATTTGCTCGAATTTTGGAAAGTGTGTCAAACTGAGAACATTTCAATATCCAGTCATACAGATTAATGATAGTGCCAGACAACAGAAGAGAAAATGACAAAATAAGAAAAATTCTTTTCAAACTCTTCAAAAACCCTGATTTTGAAATAGAAGTCGAAATTAATAAAAACATCGTCTAATATTTAATGTAAAATTTAACTGGCAGTGTCTCCCCATATATGAAGACAAATACCACTTTATAGTATGTAAACACTAGATAACCATCCTACTAACATAGTCAAACACATCCCTAAGGGAATAAAACACAGCTCATCAAAAAATTCCTCTCATAAATCAGTCTTTGATGAAAGGTAAAAAGATTATGAAAGAGCCTTAAATGCAAGTGGCCATAAATGCAAATTAGAATACAAACCCCATTTAAACAAACAAATGAAAAATAATACTAGAAATCGAAACATTATTTGGTACAACCCATCATTCAATTTAGAAGTAAAATCCAAAATAGGACAAATATTTTACAAAAATTCAAATAAAATTTCAAGCTTTTTCTGTCTACTGGTAACAAAATACTAATCTTTATTTTTTAGTATTTTTTGTCTTTTGCACGTTTAGACTATTTAAAGAAAAAATTCATTTAAGCCATATTCAATGTTTTGCCTTGTTTAATATTTCCCTTACAGATTTCTAAAAGAAATAGATTAATGTTTAATTCAAAATGTAATATTGAGTTTTTTTATATATATAAAATATTGCATATTTCCACTCTCCTCCCATGTTGCTATTTCTCTCTTTCTCTAGGTCCTTAGATACCTCTTTTAAACTGAAGATTGATTGCTGTAGTTGCCAAAAATAGCATAAAATTTACAAAAATTCAAAGAAAATTTCAGGCTTTTTCTGTCTTCCATTCGTCCCCACTCCATTCTTACTCATTAATTTTTTTTTAAATGGGATGTTAGCAACCTGGTAGGACAAAAATTATGTCTACAAAGGGTGGAGGAACACTAAAGGAGTCAACAGCCAGCTAACTAGAGGTGGTGTCTCAATAAATCACCATGGAGAAGGCAACAGGATACAACTCCACTCTCTATCACATGCACAATCATGGCTTTTCAAAATAGATATATGAAACATAACAGCATGAAGGAGGTTAATTCCAAAAGAAAAAAATCCTCGCCCGGTAAGGACTGACATGGGCAACAGGTGTCATCTGACTATCATTCAGCAACTGTTAGCACCAATGATGCAAAGGAGACATTTTTCCAAACTTTGTCCCTTGCCTGGGAAAAAACAACATGAGAAACAGGTGTCTCTGGGCCTTTACCCCGCAACTGTGTGCAACTAAGAAAGAATTACCTTGGGACATAGAACATCAGGACGCTCAACAACTGTGGTCAACTCGAGAATGTCAAGCAGAAGAAGAACAGACTGAACATCAATATGCTGAACTATATGACCTAACTTCAGCAGTAACACATACAGGATAATATATGCAAGAGACAAGAATGAGGGAAAAGGAGTTGGCTTAATACTGGACAAAGAAATGAAAAAATGTATTCTGGGATACTGCCAACTTTCTGAGAGAGTCCTCTTGGTCAAACTGAGAGGAAGACACTTCAACATATCTATTATAGCAGTTTATGCACCAACAATGCAAAGCAATGAAGAAGAAATAGAATCATTATACTCAATACTGGACAATGCCAGGGCTCAGTGCAAAAGCCAAAAAATTAGAATCATAATGGGTGACTTGAATGCCAAGGTAGGTAAAGAGAGGGAAGGAGACATGACCTGCAACTTTTGATGAGGAATCCAAAACAAACGAGGAGAAAAATGGGTCCAACAGTGCACCGCAAATGACCAGGTAATAACTAACACCTGGTTTCAAGAACACCCACGACATTCATGGATGTGAAGAAGCCCAAGAGGCAACACAAAAAAAAACAAATAGATGATATAACCATAAACAGGACATTCAGAAATGCAGTGGTTCAATGCAAAACCTATCCAAGTGCCAACTGTGGAAGTGAACACCTCCCAGTCATCTGCGAACTAAGGGTGAAACTCCAGAGACTGAAGAAGCCTAGAGCAGTACCAAGACTACAATACAACATGCTCATGACTGACCTCAACTTGCAGAAAGAATACACTAACAGTGTGAAAAACAAATACAAAAAGCAAATTGGAATAGGAAAGTCAAAATGGGACTCAAAAAAGGAAGCACTAGTGATCTATTCAACATATACAGCAAGACTATTCTGAAGACCCTAGATTTTCCTACAGAAGGTAGCTGAAAAGAGCGACAAGAACCACAAATAAACTGCAAGAAGTCTGAATGCATGGTCAGTAGCAAAAAGAGCAACCCAAAATGCCAAATGCAGGTAGGGGATACTAAAATCAAGCAAGTACAAAAATTTAAATAACTGGGAAGTGTTTTAACAAAAGAAGAAAAGTGCAACACAGAGATTCAAAGGCGAATTTGTATGGTGAAGGACACACTCCAGAAGCTAAGTAGAGTATTAAGAGACAGAAAAATTTCACTAGAAACAAAGAAGAGAGTACTGGAGTGCTATGTGATGTCAGTTCTTCAATATGGCAGTGAATGCTGGACAATATCATCAATGATGAAGGAAAAACTTGAAGCAACCGAAATGTGGTTTACAGAAGGATGCTGCCGATATCATGGAGTGAGCATGTGAACAATGATGAGATTTTAGAAAGGATGGAAAGGAAAAGGAAATGAATACTGACTATCAGGAAAAGATAGCTGAAGTTCCTGGAATATGCAATGAAGGAGGGCTTGGAGAACCTCATACTAACAGGCCAGATTGAGGGAAGGAGAGACTGGGGAAAACAGCATGTAATATACTTAACTGGCCTAAGCGGATGGATGGCAGAACAGAGGTTGTGTGGTGTAACAGGAGAAAGCATGCTAAGAACCACAAAGGATAGGGAGACATGGAAGACCATGATCACCTATGTCCTGAAAGAACAAGGCATATAGAAGAAGAATACTTCCCTAAAAACTCTGAATTATATAAAAGATTCAGTAGAAATACAATTAAACTAAGTTATAGCTTTACTAGTAATTTAGAAAATTACATAAAAAACGAAACGCCAGAAATTTTTTAAAAATGTGGAACATAATATTGACTAAAAAAGAATGTAACTGTAGAGACAAAAATAAATGCCCACTTGACAGTCTTTGTAAAACAGAAAGAGTTATTTACAAAGCAGATGTACATGATACAGCAGAACAAAAAAACATTTAGGATAATCACAAATCTACATTCAAGCTAGAAAACCTTAAAAAGTGTACCAAACTTGCTAATCGCATTTAGAAATTAAAAGAAAAACATGGCAAAGACCCTGATATAAAATGGAATATAATAAAAAAAACAAACTAAACCATACAAGAGTAGTGATGTCTGCAGATTGTGTCAAGAAGAAAAGTTAACAATAATATTTTCAGAACAAAAAAAAACTAAATGAGAATCAGAAATAATTTCCAGATGTAATCACACCAAAAAATACATTTTAGAATCATACAAACCTAGATGAAAGTGTTTCAAATCCTTAAGTAACTCCTTCCTAATTTTGAAATTTCAGTTATTTTAGACTTCCAATCATGCGTCTTGTAAAAATCCCTGTTGTACATTTGAAAACATTGTAAAATCAGTAATTATAAAACGCCCGAATATACCATAAAGTTGAAATCATGGTTGTGTAAATAACTGCTTCCTAAATGAAAAATGTTCAAAAGCCCTACATAATATATGTATTGAAAACTTTTTAATACAACTGTATACTCATCTAATTTAATTATGACCAAAAACTGGTTTATAAATATATATATATATATATATATATATATATATATATATATATATATATAGACACCACCTGATGAGACATTGTAATTTCAATGTTGAAACAAAATATACACTTTGTAGTGGATAAAAATGTGTACATGTTCTAAACTATAATTTATAATAAATATTCACACCTCTATATTATATATCGAGCACTGTTTTAAATTAATATTTTCAATGTTGTAAATTTTTCTTCGTTCCTTATTCACTTGGAGATTATATATATATATAAAAGTTACTTTACAGGAAAATTAATTTTAAATTATTTTCTTATATTTCTATTACTTCAAAAATTATTATAGCAGATACTTTATATTTACAAAATGAGGTGTCTATGTCACATGCACAAGTGTCTGCTATAATAATGTTTGAAGCAATAAAAATGTTGGATTAAAAATTAATGAATTTTATCCATTAATTCTTTATAAATTTATTTGCATATGCACTACATATTTATTGGCTGACCAGTAGAGTAAAAAATTCTTATTCTAGGCATTATAGAAATTAACTATTTGATAATATTTTGTACCCAGCATACTTAGCATCTAAGTGTACATCCCTTATTTAACTGCTGCAAGATCTAACAATACTTTATCATAAACTTTTCATGAAGCATATATAAGATATGGTAAATTCTGGCAGAGCCTGTTGAAATATTCATTAAATAATATTTTAAGTTTGCAACAGCTTTAATGGTTTAAAGATATAAAATGTATAGAATTAATGTGTCAGAGATAAATTATAATTTCATATTCTGTTGCTCCTGCACAATGGATAATCCAGCACAATTCTAAAACCAAAGCTAACAGAAAATTAAAGGAGTACTTCAGATATTTTATAGCTTATCTTGTTCCATAATTTATTTAATGTTCACTGCTTGTTTTTGTTGCCTTTATTGCAACAAAACCCACCAATGGATTTTTCAGGCTTTCTCCAATGTGCTTTAGATCCAATTATCCTTAAGTGTTATTCAGTATTTTTGCTCTTTTCATTGATTACTGTTACCTCCTCAAATGGAAAATTTCAGGTATGTGTGTCTAAAAATAAACAAACAAGATGACACTCAAAGATTACTGGATGAAACATACATCTGCTGTGAGAATCTGATAAAAAGAACATGTGATGATATTTAATCCAAATAACTTACAGAATCATGACAATTCTTCATCTCAAAATTCTAGCAAACATTGAGTTTACTAAATCTTACAATTCCCCTACAAAAATCAAGCAAAAGATATACAGAAGTCTTCATGTTTTTTTTTAAAAACAGGCTTAGACTTCAAGACAAGCTACACAATAGGGCTAATATTACCTTAACCATTTTTTCTAAATTTAAAATTTATATGCAAATAACAGTTAATTATTGTTGTTCTATTTTCTAATAGGACTCTGCAAACTGGTATAATATTTGCAGTACAGAAAATAGACTGAGCAAATTTAGTTCAAATCTTGATTGAAGCTGTATATGTTGAATTAGTATTGAGAAAGTATCTCAAGCTCCAAGAAGCTGTGTCTACAAGCAATGCCTCTTCACTCAAGAGGGAGCTAGGACCATTACCTGGCACTTGAGGTTTTCCCAAATGAAACTGAGTAATTTTATCCCTCATCCATGTACATTTAAACCCCATCTGTAAGCTCAAACTTCTGTCACCTGTTCAAGTGGGAATGCTTGGTTTCACTGCCAAATATCTTTATAAAAAATTCTCATTGCTGGCATGTCTTGATATTTGTGTATTTCGGCAGCAATTTTTCTTTTAAACATGTCAGATTAAATAAATTGCAAACAATGTGTCTGCTTATTTTTAATAAAATCTGTTCATACTTACAGATAATCTTTCATGTATTATAATTGAAAGATGTAAGAAACGAGCTGTAATATTGACAGATGATATTATTATTCATTTCTTCATGTTCCCAAGTACTTTCAATTTCCTTCTGAGATCATCTTTAGGAGTGTGAGTTGTGGTAAAAAAAAAATAACAGCAAAACTGTGTTGCTAAAAATTACTGTAAATTTTCTTCTTGCTTCAAATTTAATGGTTGACAAATTGTTTAGCATTCATGAGAATGTGAAAATTATCCAAAATGATTTTTTTTATGTTGTAATGTCATGGTCATGTGTTAAAGCATGAAAAAACTGCTCCTTTTTACACACATTTTAAAACATTAGTATGATATTCATAGCTGATTCTATTAATTGACAGCTTAAGTTTTTTTGTAATGTATATTACCTTGAGGATCTGTAATTTGCTTTTGTTTTTTTCTTGGTGTAGGATAGTTGTGTTATCGATCATTATTTTCTTATGTTGTGAATGTAGACAGGATTGTTGTTGTAGATATCTAGAAATAGACGAATGTTCAGACATGTGTGATGTAATACATCCTGTTAATGCACTTGTTGTAAATTCAAAATATATGTTTTTTTGTTGAAGATACATTCTCCCAAGTGACATTTGAATTGATATACAATGTTAGTTTTATGTAACACATCAGTTAATGGATACAAGTTATTACAGATAATTAAAATTGTGGTATTGTATTTTTTACAATATATTATTAATTTTGATTTTTTATTAAAATCAATGATAGATATATTAGTACGAATTAGATTTTTTATGATTTTTTCCCCCTGTTTGTAGTTATTGTGCATCTGGTTGCAATAAAAGAATTTAATATGTTTAGGATCTTTTGTGGAAGTACCATATTTTGTTTGATGTATGGTGTGGTTTTTAAAATATCTTACTTGTTCATCTACAATTTGGTTTGAGAAGTCATTATCAATCAGAGTCTGCCTAATATTTTTTAGTTCAGAGTATAATATCTTTTTGTGGAGGAGTTGATTTCTGCTCAGTTAATTGTGCATAAGTGGTATTTTGTAGTAGTTAGAGCATTCATTCTTATAGTTGAGAGTGCAGGAATTTTTGCTGGTTGTTTTTTTTTTTTATATGGGGTGGTAGTAAATGTGTTATTGTTCATGTCTATTAAAATGTCAAGGAAAGGGATTTTATCTTTGTTAAGTTCATATGTAAACTTAAGAACAGAGTTCTTTTGAAAGTTTTTTTTAGAGTTCTATTATTTCTTTTATATTTTTAACTAATATAAGAATATCATCAACATATCGTACATAGATGGAGGATTTTTAGTGGTACTAAATATATTATTTTCTAGGTTGGCCATATCAAAGTTGCTGAAGGTTGGACCCAGAATTGAGCACATTGAAACACCATCCCATTGCATGTATATAATTTTTCTGTGATCATAGAATGAGACTTCAGTGGTATATGTTAAAAGTAGTTTTTTAGTATTTTAGGTTTAATTTTCAGTGAGGGCAGAGAATTATTATTATATGTATTTTTTTATAATAATATCAATGGTTTCTCTAACAGAAACGTTAGTGAACAGATTTCTAACATCAAGTGATTCTATGGTTTCATTATTAGGTTTTTCTGTTTTTAATATTTGTATAAGTTCAAGAGATGATTTAATGTTGTATTTCTTCGGTATGTATGATGCAATTAATTGGTTAAGCATTTCAGTTAGTTGGTATGTAGGAGTGGGTATTTGTTATATAATAGGGCGAAGTGGAAAGTTAGGTTTGTGTGTTTTGATAGAACCATAAATGCATCCTGGTTTATAGTCCCTGATTATATTGGTAAGTTTTAGATTATCTTGCTCCACATTGTTAGCATTGTTATTCTACACTAAGAAAACAATAAAAGCAAACTACAAATCCTCGAGGTAATATTCATTAAAAAACTTAAGTTGTCAATTAATAGAATCAGCTATGAATACTGTAGTAATGTTCTAAAATGTTTGTTAAAAGAACAGTTTTTTCATGCCTTAACACGTATATGACTATGACATTACAACATAAAAAAATTTCATTATGGATAATTTTCACATTCTAATGAATGTGAAGCAATTTGTCAACAATTATATTTGTAGCAAAAAGAAAATTTACATTAAATTTTAGCAACACAGTTATGTGGTTATTTTTGTTTCCACAACTCACACCCATGAAGATGATCTTGGAAGGAGATTGAAAGTACTTGGGAACATCGAAAAATGAATAATAAAATCATCTGTCAATGTTACAGCTCATTTTTTACATCTTTCAATTATAATACGCGAAAGGTTATCTGTGAGTATAAACGGATTTTATTAAAAATAAGCTGACAATGTTTGCAATTTATTTAATCTGGCATATATATATATGTATATATTTACACACACACACACACATATATATATGAGAGAGAGAAACTTGCTTAGCCCTATTGTACATATTGCAACACAAGTCTCACAATAACACTTGTATTAATTCTGGACAAATGATAATCTATTTCTTTCTTATTTTCAGTACAAAACAATGATTAAATTCTGAAAGTTGTGAAAACAAACGTTAGCTAAAAAAAAAGAAATCTTCAAATTTCTATTTAATCACCTTCTTGCTGTTTTTCCAGCAGCCAAAAATATTTAGTTTGTAGGGGAGAAAATAAAAAAAGCTAAGCAGGGGAGTGGCAGAACAGCCATTAAAGAGGATTGTGCATTACAGCATAATGATAAAAGATTAAAAAAGAAAAATGCAACTTGTCTCATCTTAATATGATATTAGTGAAGGGCATGCAGCACAATCCCATTGTTACTGTACACTATTCTTGGTTGAAAGTTTTAAGGCTCCACATAGCCTAGGGATAAGCATCAGTTAAGCATATGTTGTTACCTAACAGTAATGAGTTTAATCTGGTAGTGTAAAATTAGATACAATTTTTTATTTCAGTGGAAGAAATAAATGACATCAAATTAATTAGGAAGAATTAACAGATGCATGAATTCTCTTGCATGGTCAGCAGAATGAGAACAATCTGTCAGGTTGGATAAAGGGGTTGTTTAAAATTTCTTAGAACAACAGAAACTCTAAAAAATGGCTGAAATTTTGTGATGACATCAACCAAAATTAGAACATTCTTTGAAAAAGATGAATATCTGAAAAAATATACGTGATTTTAAACAAACCAAAAACCATCTGAAAGGTAAAAAAGTAAACATGCCCAAATGGTCAACTTACAAAGATAGTTGAAAATATGTATTAAAGTAATAAATATTTTTTATTGATTAAGTTGCACTTTCTCTGATATTTCTCATCTCAAAATTTCAAAAATATAGAATCAAAAAACGAAACAATAAGAACACTTTTCTACAGATAATGTTTGTTTTTCCTAATATTGATCTATATACTTATACTGCTTTCATAAACATTATTAATCTTGATAATATATCCAATAAGATTTGAAGAACAAAGGAAAAATAACTGTGTTTCTAAGTAATGCCTTCCTGAAAATCTAAGTGACTCCATCCTGATTATTTTTTGTTCTCTTAGGTCTGAAAAGTTGAATTATTTCTCATGAAACAATAATACAAAAAAATATCTTCTCTGATTATTTCTGGCCATCAGCATTTATTTTTCGACAATAAATCAAAAATAGTTTCTAAACCAAAATAAAAACTACAAAATAGAATTACCCAACAAATGACCCTGTAATCTACTTTAATTCAGGTAATGCAAATTAATCCTGATAGGTAAAATATAAACAGAGACAAGATCATGAGGGACAAACAAATATAAATGCACACAAAGTCAATGGTTTCCAAGTTGCTCTTACACAGGCACATCACGTAAAAATGACTCAAGACAGGAAGCCTTTAATATCATTCATTTCATTATGATTACATTGCTAAATCAATTTTGATGTCCCTTACACTCAGCTAGTTTAATATGAAATATGGCCAAAACATTTCTGTACATTTTTAATGTAATGAATATATAATAAACATGGACAAACCTTGTTTCTTCTTCACTGGAATGTGATTGGCTGGTATCAGCCATATATACAGATGAAGGCAACAATGGTGATAGAGTGAGTGAGATCTAGAGATCTATCACCAGAGGTCTACTGACTATGCCTACATCTTAGGACAGTGCATATGACGAATACAATGATTACGACTACGGACTATATTGTTCTACCGGATTACATTTGCCTTACCCACTTAACAACCTCATATTGATATATATCCCATTCCAGGATATGTAAATTTTCAGTCTTCTATCTGAGAACAGGACCTCATCAATCTTTTTTTAATTCACTATCTTTACTTTTAAAGAGTCCTGATGAACAAATCTAAAATACTAATCTTTGTATATTGATGACATACATAAAATGATCTCCAAATTTTGGTGGTTTTCTGAGTAAGGTAGCCTAATGATGCTCTCAATAGTCAGTGATAGTAATCATTAACACTTAAAATATTCTTGCACTAAGTCAAATTTTGAAAGTAGTAGTTTTAATATCTGTTGTTGAGTAAATAATACACTCTCTGTAATACAAATGAACTAGACTAGATATCTTAAATAAAGAACTCCAAATGAGTCAAAAAATCTCATTGGAGTCAGTCAAGAGTATTTCTAACAGACAACATGGCAAGTAGTCTAAGCAAGAATTATTATTATAACCACTAGAAAGCAAGTTATAACAATATCAATTATCATTTTTCAGGAGTCATTATAGTATTAAATTTGTTTTCTTTCTTATTTTGAAAGTAAGTTTTTATGTTCACAAAAAATAAATATTCCAATGAAAATTTAGTAGACTACCATAAATTCAACATGGCCTTCACTTAACATTAAGTTATTTCTTATTTAGGAAATTTATATTATAATTATTTACTAATGTTTATTATCACTGAGCTTAACTAATATTATTAATTTTGTCCCTGGCATACCAATATGGCAGACAAGTATTCAAATTTATTAGCAGACTTACTTTTTAATTTCTACTTTATGAATAACATAAGTTTACAAAAAGATACATAGAAATAAAGCATGCAATAATAGATAGGCAAATAAAACAAAACTATCTTTTTCTTGTCTCCTACTTTAACCACTTGGTGATGATGCAATTTCTTTGTTATATCTTCAAAAAACAATTTAACTTGACAGATTATCCTTAAGAGCCTCATCAATCTGTTTTTACTTTCCAGAATGAAGATAAAAGCATGTTCAACACATTTTCATGAGGATGGAGCAGGAGGTGGGGCTCAGAATTTGTACCAGCTCATTCATTTTTGTTTTCTTTTTAATCATTCCACTTTTACTTATATAAAAACTTCTCTAGGTCTGGTCAGAGATTTAAATTTTGTACATGGTTAACCAAAATAATTGTGTCTTTATGAATCAGCTATTCCTGTTACTATACAAGTTGATAAGGAAGTAGAAGAAATTTATCTTTTAAACATAATAAACACAAGCTTATTTTTGAAAGAAGTTTGTACTTTCTTATTGTATCATAACTTAACATTTAATCTATTTTAACTTTACCAGTATCCCTTATTTTTAAATTCATATTTCATTATTTAATATACAATTAACAACATTACATACTAATATGCTGTTAGTTTGACTTGAGAATTTATGAAGGTTTTTAAAATGTTCTAAGTCTCACCCATAAAGAAGAGTCACAACTAAACCTTTTTTGTTGTAGCAACACACTACTTTTTATAAAACTGGAAATATTTAAATAATTAAGATTTCTGTTTTAATTTCTATACAGGTGATTGCAAATACAATGTTGAAAGATGTTTGACAAAAATAAAAATGAACAATACAAAAACTTGAGCATTCACAAAGTACCTGAAAAAGAAATGTATGATACCAAAGAATTCCATGAAAACATGGTACAGACACTTGCTGAGGACTCCCCTTCCTATGCAGCTTAGAAGGAGGGGGCTGTAAAATTCAAACAGGGCAGAGACAGCACAGAAGATGACCCTTGGTCAAGTTGTTCAAAAATTTCAACTACTGATGAACAAGTTCGTGTCATTCACAACAGGTTTGGGATGACACACATTCATAGGCATTAGTTCTAGTTCAGTCCATACTGTCTTAACTGAGATCTTGGGGATAAGCAAGCTATGTGCAAGATGAGTCCCAAGAATTGGAATACTAGAGCAAAAGCTAAAAAAAGATTCATATTTCCAAGACACTTCTGACTCCCTTCCAGGCTAAACCTGGGAGTTTCCACAATATATTACTAATTCAAGATAAGACCTGGGTTGACATTTTGACCTGAATCAATCAAAGATTTAAAGCAAACAGTGGAGACACTGTAGTTCTACCCTCTCAAAGAAATTCAAGCAGGCAGTGTCTGTTGGCAAGGTATTTTTTTTATTATTATTATTCTGAAAAAGTAATCATGATAGACTAGGTGGAAAAGTGAATAGACAGAATTAAGACAACTGAAGGAAGCAATCAAGTCAAACTGCAGAGGGAAGCTGACAGCAGGTTTTCTCTTGCTCCAGGATAACTAGCCCATTTACACTGCTAAGGTTGCAGATGCTGAAGCAGCCAACTGTGGCTTTTAATTTGCTACCCTATCCCCTTAATCATTAGACTTAGCTTCATCTGACTTCTTTCTGTTTCCTAAACTCAAATACCACTTGCATGGGCACCATTTTGGAAACAATGATGAGATCATATGTGCAGTGAAGGATTTTTTGTGGGACCAGTATGCTGACTTCTATGATGGGATTGCAATGCTTAAGCATCATTGAACTAAGTGCATTGATGTCAAGGGGGTCTATACTGCAAAATAGTGAAAAACTTCACAAAATAGTAAAATAGTTTCTATTAGACTTTGGTTTCTCTAAGTATAGCTTTTATCTACATTTTTGTTTTCAGAAAGAAAATATGTGCCAGTAATTTATTTTTTTACTATATTGACACAAATTGAAATAAATCACAACGTAAAATTAAATATAACCTATTCTATGATATAAAGCAAAATGTAACTTTATATTCAGGAACACACACTGATCCCGAAGTATGGATGGTTAATGGCGAGGAAATCCACATGTCATTTTTAACAAAGCAAGATAAGCAATTTATTTACAAATTTACACATTTGAAGCTTCAGTAGCTTGTTTCAGGACAAGTAATCAAACATTAACAATTCATAGTTTTGATGACTTGTCAAGAAGAAAAAATGTTCATTCAACACAAAGTAAATTTCCAAAAGGCTTAAAACAAATTAAGAGTTGTTTTTCTTTTTTTTCCACATAAAAGTTATACAGTTGTGGTCAACATAAAGAATAAGAAATATTTTAATCTATTTAGCTTAAGAGTTAAACAGATTTCTTTTAAATTCCACTGTTCTCATTAAAGACTAATAATGTATCAGCATGAATCAAATGAACACTTTCTCTAACTAGTCCAAATTATAAGAACCCGACAGCAGCAACCACGATCAGAAGGATGCTACGGATATCGTGGACTGAGCATACAAGCAATGACGAGGTGTTAGAAAGAATAGCAACAAAAAGGAAATTGATGCTGAGCATCAGGAAGAGACAACTGAAGTTCCTGGGACATGCAATGAGGAAGGAGAGCCTGGAGAACCTGATACTGACTGGACAGATAGAAGGAAGGAGAGACAGAGGAAGGCAGCGGATAACATATTTTCAGGGCCTGATCAGGTGGATGACAGAACGGGGGTTGCCAGGAGCAACAGGAGCAAACATACTAAGAGCCACAAGGGATAGGGAGACATGGAGAGCCATGATCATCTACGTCCTGAAGGGACAGGGCACATAGAAAAAGAAGAATGTATCAGCATGTAATTTGACAGCAGAGTTATTCAGATGCATAGGATTCTACTTTTCTTCCTTTTTGTTGATGGCAAGTAGATCAAGAGGAAAAAGTAGAGATAAAGAAATCAGCAAGAGGTCGCCAGGACATTTGTGTTCAATTGGTGGCCTGAGAATCTTCTGATATATTGCGAGTGGTTGCTCTCTCTGTTCTCTTCTCTTTAATTCAACTTTCTTTATCTATTTGTATGAAAAAGTGATTTATATTGGCCAAAATAAATTTTCACACTGGCTTGCAAATTTGAAAACAGTGAAATAAAGAAAATAGTTTTTATTCTGGATTCACCACAATCTCTTACTTCAGAATAGGAATTCTATTTGTTATAATAACTGAAAGCATTACTAGATACCAATAACTAAACATGCCTTGTGTTACTAATGAAAATTCTATAGTTATTTTAAGTAGTGAGAATAAGTTGTTAATACACTGCTTTTTATCTTGATTTTTGTGAGCTTTATTTGGATATTTACTTTTAATGATTTAAAATGCTTTCTTACATATGTCAATAATGTCAATTATATAGATAAAAATCCAAGAGTAGACATGTAGAAAATTAAAGCAATGCGATTGTAAAGTTATTTAAATATTGCCATTATTTTGATGGTACAGATAAAGTTAAGTATATTGGTTTAAATTTTGATTATTATTTCCCTTATTGTAAAAATTACTTATTCTGCTTGATTTTTTCTTTTAGGTTATTTTATGAGATAATAGATTTAAGGAAGTACTCTGAACATTAGAATTATGCAAAAACCACAACTGAAGTTTAACACTACCTACTGTTAAGGTCAGTAGAGTTTAAAGTGCTAATGTTATTCATTTTCTTACAGATCAGTGATTGAATATATTGATTATTTCATTGACAATGCTATTTATTGAGGCAGGGAACCAACACAAAAGACAGCTCCAAGGTACAAAAGTATGTTCCATACAATATTTGCCAATAATAATGTACAATGCCTGTAACATTTAGTGCACAGTAATTTTCTTTCTATTGCCTTTTATTAGAATAAGGACAATAGACAAAGCATCATAATGAGTGCTTATCAATCTTCTGTTGAGTACCTTTTATAACAATAATCACAACTGTTTACATTGTTTTCAAGTTTTGATGAAAATCAGTAGGGTACAACAAGAAAGTACCCCTCTGATTTATCAGCATTTTTTAAGAGATAAAACAGAACTGTCTATGGGTGTGCAGGTATCATAATGGTTCGTGGCATGAAAATTGAAGGCAGAGTTCAAATTCTAACAGTGGTTATCGGCTTTATTTTATTATAATGTCCATTGAAAGCATGAATCTATCCATTTCTCCACAGCTATGTATTAAATAGTTTGGCAAACTGGAGCCTCTAGCTTTAGTAAGCAAACAATGTAAAAAAAAAAAAAAAAATGAGTAGGCAACAAGAAAACTCTCCACCATCTTTCCCAAGAGAAGTCATGGGGATTTACATTTTACTGACATTTAAAGTAAGTTATATAGATCTGTATCTTAAAGGGACATTACTTTAAAAATTTAAAGAAAATCTAGTTTGCAGCTCAGTAGAATAAATGTTTATAGATGTAATGATTTGGGCTGTAATATCATTCAACTACGACAGTGGTTGAATGTATTCTTAAGTTCAACATTGAGTGAATCTAGGCAGATTTCAAGCATCACCACTAATTCAGTTCTCAACCAAATTTCAAACAATTTGGAGAGTTAGATAGGACACCTCCTTAGCTACATTTTGAAAAAAATGTCTGAATTTTGATTCACTAAAAAAAAAGAGTTACATTAAAATATGTGAAATCTGAACAGGGAGACTAAGTACATAATTGAGTGAGTGACTAACATTTCTAATAATAAATCTTATTCTTTACAACTTTTTCTGCTTCATATTTTTGCATGTGGTTTTCAACATTTAAATTCTGATATCTTATTTTTGCCAATCAAACTTTGCTTTTCACTTATCATTTTTATCAGAATCGATTATTAGAATTAATTATTAATAATCAATTTTTTATTGTTTTTTCTAATCAATAGTATATAAATTTTTTTTTTAATATTTTTGAATGCAGTTTTCAGCATTAGATTTATATTAAATTAATAGCAATGTATGGAAAAATCATGTATTACATGGAAAAATGTGTGCATGAAAAATAATATTTTTAAGATTATATTAAACTAGGAAAAGAACAGAACAAGTTATTAAACCTGAAAAAGTAAAGGACAAGATATTCTAGTGAAGTAAAAAATAAATTTCTTACTTAAAATATAGCAGCTAAAAATCTAAAAATAAAATTTAAATGCAATATTTTAAGTAAGAAATTTTTTATTTTTCACTTTGTTAGAATATCTTCTCCTTTACCTTTCCAGGTTTAATAACTTCTCCTGTTCTTTTCCAGGTTTAATATAATCTTAAGCATATTACTTTTCATGTGCGCATTTTTCCATGCAATATTAACCATTATTTTAAACAAAAGTTTTGAAAAAATGTCTTTGTCAATCAATCAGGCAAGCAATAAAATCCCTAAGCATACAATTTCTGATATTGTTAAAAAAAATATTAACCAAGTTTTTTCACTATTTTATGTTTAGAATTTTGCCATAATAGATGATTCTCTGTCCATAATGCAGCTTAACTATCAGCAAAAATGACAAATAGTAATAATCCAAATGACAGATGACACATAATAAAACAGTATTGGATTTTCAAGGAAACTAAATTATTTCTAGAGGTCCTGTTGGTGATAAAGATATGCATTGTAAATTGATATAATTCAAAGTTTTTAATAAACTGACAAAGTAAAATAAACTCTTCTGGAAGCTACATAGACTGACTTTAAGGCTAACTACACTTGCTCATGTAAAATATTCATGAAGTGTCTTGCCAAAATGCTTAAAATGTAAAGTAAATAATGAATGTATAATTTCCAGTATGACAGAAACAAACTTAGTAATGTACTAAGATCAATAGAAAAAGCAATGATAGTGATCACTATAAGATATAGAACAGATAACTATGATCACAGAAGTAATTAATCAACAAAAATTAAAGAGTATAGCAAACAGAAATAATAACAGATGAAGCAAAAAGTTGGTTCATTAGTCTGTTAGATAGCAACCCCAGTTGTAAAAAATCAGACAAGATGAAGTGATGAGACAGAGAGTTGGTAAGATATAACAGAAAATAGCACAGTCATGGTTATCATGGAAAACCTTTGTCTTGCAATTGGCTTACAATAGATGTTGATGATGTTTTTATAACACAAAAGTAAAATATGTAAGTAAAATTACAGAAGTTTAGGACCAAATGATGTTTGTCATTTCTGTTTTAGAAATTTCTTTAGTTGATTGTTTGATATTGTGAAGCATGCAAAAAATTAGAAATGTTAGAACAGTGGTTCTCAATCAATGAGATAGTTGAAAAAAAAAAACAAATAAAAAAAAGAACAATGTGGTTATCATGTAGTAGTTCTTATGGCTTACAAAAATGTTTCAAATATGAAACCCCATGATAATACAAGATCACACAATTTATACAGGAAGAGAAGCACCAAAGAAAAATAGCTAATGCTTAGTAGATTTGATGCGAACATGGCAATGATTAAATTGGAATTTTAGGTGGAATGTGTTATTTATAAAATCATTATTTAAAAGGAAATAAGACAGTATCTTTAACTCACATATAGAACATCTAATTATGCTCCATTGCATATAAGCTAACTCGAAATGAAGGAAAAAGTGGAAATATTCCAAATTAAATGGTCAAAATTTGTAACCTTGGTACCACTCCAAAGACAATTTAACAATATTGAGTATAATGAATTTTATGCAAGAACTTTAATTTCAGTAATATAGATTATGAAAATAAATTTACAAAGAAAAGGATTTTTATTATCATATCAGTCAGTTAAATGCCATACATGATACACGCTTTGGGCGATCATGTCTCGAAAGAGACATGACTGACTGGGCAGAAGATTATCCCACAGTAGGTTGCCATTGCTTTCTGTGGTAGACTGGTTGCCAGCCAAGGCTATAGAACCCAATTTGTCCTATTATTTAACCCATAACTGGAGGGAAGAGGCAGATTAATACCTTTCCCAAGGGTATTTGTGCATATATGAATGTAAGGAATTCAACTGGTATTCAAACTCGGTTCCCTGATTTGTCGTTCTGAGTCAATATCCACTTCACCACAATGCGTTTTTTTTTGTTTTACAACAATTTAGTTTACCTCAACCATTCCTTGATGTTTTTTAAGTGACTTTTGAGTTCTGCAAGATATGTGCATTTCAACCAACATGTACTGCATGCGAGTTTACTGAAAAAAGCATGTTCACTTGAATGTGCCCTATTGAAATTGTGAACTTGGCAATTAAGTAACCTTACTACAGATATTGCATGTCAAACTTTGCTGAGCATTATAATTGCACACTGTATGGTAGTCTGTCTAGCGCTGACTATAGCTGGTAAAACCAGCCTTAGATAAGCACCCTCCTATCACAGATCTCATAATTAAATATTAACATATACACAGACATATACATAAATAATCTACCTGGGAAGTATAAGGACCAATACCAATTTTGAGACATATTTGAATCTACATAACCCTAAATCTTGTAAATCACCTTAAACAGGCATGCTCAAAAATGATTGATTACAAACATTTAGACAATATCTATACACATTGGACATAATTATAGTATGCACTCTCTTGTATATAAACTAGTTAACTAAAAAAGTTAATTTTCATCCTTGTCTGTTGTTTCTAATGAAACCTATGTCAACATAAATTATTTTATATATATATTATATACATATGAAAGACTTACCATCTACGCCTCCGGGCAAGTTAAACTCAGCAGACAGGGGTCGGCTACCAATATCATGCAAGATCTTTCGAGATCTTGTTGTGATATCATCCAACAGAGGCATGGCAGGTGTGTAGTCACTTGCTGGGCTGTTATCGGTGTCTGATGAAAACTGGTGCTGGTGAAGCTCCCTCGTAGGCATAATATCCATGTCAGACCTGTTGATATCAGGGAGGGTCACACTACCGGAAATACCAGGTGGATGTAACCCTGGGGGTATATTAGGTATAATTACTGGACCTGAATCACTCCTGTTCATTAAGTTTGGCGAAGACGGATAAACCTGCGATTGGCTTAAGCCAGCATCGTAAGGTGGGTATGACCCGTACGTAGAATAATCATCATAAAGTTGGCGTCTGGCAAGCTCTTGTTTGTGGGCTAAATATTCTGTGGAGCTGTAGTTTGCCTGGGCTTGATAAAGTTCCTGGACTCTTTTGGCATCCATACTTTCTGATTTGCGAATGTCGTGAGTGCTTTGGACAAAGCGTTCTAACTGGGGTGGTAGGTCATCATCTAAAGGCTTAATGATACCGGTTGGCACGTGTCGTGGACTTGTGGAGTAGGCATAACGTCTTGGAATGTCGTCATAACTGTGAGCAACTGCCTGTCGGGCACGGGAGAGGCGTATAAGTTCATGTTGTAGGCGTGCCGTCTCCTCCAGTTGCTTCTTTCTCTTCTCAATTTCATACTGAAGGATCTGTCGCTTCTCCTCCTTTGTACGTTTTTCCTCATCATCCGAGAAGTATGTTGGTGTTTTCAGGTGTCCTGCTAGACCATCAGCAAGGTATGATTCAGAGTGACTGCTCGATAAGGGAGCAGATGTTGATAAATACTGTGCGCTATCTGAAGGATGAATTCGCTCAGTGGACTGAGCTCGACCAGTATAGAACATTTTGGCATAAGCTGAGGGCTTTATCTTCTTGTATGCTGAATTTATGGTCTCTCCAATAGGTTCCGAACGCGTACTCTCTGTATCACTGAGTCCTGACTGAGAACTATCATCTGTAGAGTACTTAGAGAACTTGCCTTCCATACCTTCAGTGGCACCACGCGCCTGGAAGTCAGCCTCAATATCCTTGTCCTCTTTGATTGGCGAGAATTTTGCAATCATTGGGTCGGACGCTTGCCGGCGGTGACGGGAACGTCTTGGAATGATCTGTGGAGATGAACGCACTGATGCGGTAGACTTATCAAAGGACGATGATGTCACAAGACCGCGACCATTTCTTGGCAAAGTCCGAGACTTGTGACCGGACGCCAGTAAAGCGGCGGCCCTGGAATCCAATTTTGACTCCAACTTCAGTTCCTCAATTTGCCGTTCCAGTGCATGGATTTCTTCCAGTTCCTCGATCTTCCGTCGCCGGCTTTCAGTTACTTTCCTCAACTCATCTTGGAGCCTCCTTTTGAGAGATTTCATTGCTGTGCTGATTGGAATACCATAGATTCCAACCAGCGAGTCGATGATCTGATCATTATCATCTTGTGTGAATTCATCTGACAAGGAACCCGGAGGGGTTACATGCAGATGCCACCTTCTATCACTAACCTTCTGCTCGACAGTTGAGGATTGATATGCCACTACTGGTTTGGCATCATGTTTTCCTATTGCTTGTTTCTCACTTGTTTTCCTCCCATTCACAGCACCTGGTTGTCGTCCCCCATTACCAGTTCCCATCCTACTGTTGGATGGGATAGGGGCTTTCATAGGGCCTCCATCAGATTGCCTGCCATTACGTCCATTGCCACCTATGGGGAAAAAATATGATAAAGCAATTAGATATTTACCATTAAACAAGCAGAAGTTATTTAGTTCAAGAAAAGGAAAAAATAATAAAGAAATGTAAATATGAATATCAAGCAAAAATTATTTCAGGCTTCATTCATTCCTGTCATTTATGATGGTATCTTTATAATCTTATGAGACTAACTGATTAGAGGTATGTTAGTTTTTTTTAGCTCTTTTTTTTTTTAAACAGAATTTTTACATAGTTTAGGTTTTTTTGTATTTAATAGCATCTTAACACCAATATCATGTCACAAGGGCTTATAACTTTTTAAAAAAATGACTTTATGTATGCTTACATATATACATACACACATATATAATTATTTGTAGTTATATCTTGTTACCTTTATAAAGTTATCTGCTGTAAAGCTAATTAATTATATAAGTAATATTTAATCAGATTCCATAAATGAGAAAATAAAATGAAGATAATGAAATACCTTTAATAATTAGCTTGTTCTTGTGACTATTGATTATAAAGTGAGCCAGGGACATTTTACATCCAACAATACCAATCTTTATCATTGGTCATTTAACATGAATGTTGTTCTTGGGAATGCAACAAAAGCAATCTTCCACTGTCACCAATCAGCTGATCATTACCACAAAGTAAGAATCCTAATTGCCTTGCTTCGGAAATGAGAGATGTGCCACACCTAACTAGTCCAGAGATTTTTACTAAAGACTGTTGCATTCTCTAGTCTACCACTCTATTATGCAGATACATGTTAAAGAAACACGCAACAGGCTTGATGATGTCTCAGCATGCTCCTTACAAGAGCTTCAACAAAAGCAGTAGCAAGTTATCTGGCAGTGTTAGAGAAACATGAATGAGACAGAACCACTTCATATTACTCAGAAAAGAACACAGAGGTCATCCCGCACAGTGTCACGTTCACATACAAACAAGATTATGACACTGGTAAAAGCTGAGAGAATAAATAAGAGATTGAGAACCATAAGACATGTTGCTGCTGCTAATTAAATTTACCTACAGAATGCAAATAACTAAAACAAAAATCTTTTTTCAGGAATGTTTTGAAAGATAAAATTAAATGAAAATTTATTTTTACACTGAAATGAATAAAAGAATTTTAAAGGAACTAGCATTTTCCCTTTGATATTTTAATTCAAAATCAACCCTTTAAGAGACGTGACATGTTTCCATTTGGAAGAAAATTGTCATAGCTATAAAATATGCAGTCTTACTTTATTCTTTATTGGACACATTACAAATAAACCTAAATATAACTGACTATTAAAGAATGAGAAATCTTTGTGGATTTTGACATCATTCCGAGTTCTTCTAGGCCAAATCTATGAATATGATTTGCTCATCAAAAAAAAAAAAAAATATATATATATATATATATATAAAATTTACTATTTTTTATCCATAATGTTGAGAGTATAAAATTATTCAACATTTAAAAAAACAAAACTCAAGTTGATGTTAAAAATTGCTGCAAAACGTTGATTTATTTAAGATGAAATGTTCTATTATGACTTGTCTCTAATTTGCATTGTACTTATTTTTAATTTTTCCAGTTGAATTGCTTACTTATATTAGTTATGATCCATTATTGTAAATAATTAGGTTACAATAAAATTTGTATTTTATATGAATATTTCTGCTATGTGCCATGTCCCTTCAGGACATAGGCAATCATGAACCTCCACGTCTCCCTATCTCTGGTAGCTCTTAGCACGCTTTCTCCTGTCACCCCACCCGAACCCCCCTCTGCCATCCACTTGCTCAGGCCCATCAAGTATGTTACCTCATTTTCCCCCATTTCTCTTTCCCTCTATCTGACCTGTGAGTATCAGACTCTCCAAGCCCTCCTTCTTCATTACATGTTCCAGAAACTTTAGCTGTCTTTTACTGATGCCCAGTACCAATTTCAGTTTTGTTTCCATCCTTTCCAAAAACTCATTACTCATATGCTTCATCCATATCTGCAGCATCGTTCTGTAAAACCATATTTCAGTTACTTCAAGTTTTTTCTTTATCTTTGATGAGATTGTCCAGCATCCACTGCCATCACATAGCAATCCAGTACTCCTTTCCTTGTTTCTAGCAAAATTTTCCTGTCTCTCAATACTCTACTCAGCTTCTGGAATATGTACTTGGTTATGCCAATTCGCCTTCAGATCCCAGTGTCACACTTTCTGTCTTCTGTTAAAACACTTCCCAGATATTTAAATTTTTGTACCTACTTGATTTTAGTATCCACCACCTGTAATTGGCATTTTGAGCTCCTCTGCTGATGAGCATGCATTCGGTTTTCTTGTAGTTTCTTTCTACTTTCTTCAGTTACCTTTTTTAGAAGGTCTTGTAGTTTCCTTTCTGTGTCTACTATCAGTACTATATCATCTGCATATCTTATGTCGTTCAGATTGTGGCCACCAATGATAAATCCTGGCATAACTTCTTGGGTCCTCATAATAGTCTCACTGAACAAGTTGAATAGATCCGGTGAAAAAACACACTCTTATCTTCCGCTCCTTTGTATCTTTGTATGTCTGCTGAATTCATTTACTGTCCATAGGCAAACAGTTTGCTGCCAGTAGAGGTTCTTGATTACTCTAATATCTTTCCTAAATATGTCAAGCATTTCTAACAATTTTTGTAGCGTACTTTGTTGAATGCCTTTGAATAGTCTATAAAAGATACATCCCCTTTTTCATATATATTGCCCTTTCTGATAGTACCCTGAGCATAAATATCATGTGCCTTGTTTCAGTGTCCTTGACAAAACCACACTGTTCTTGTCCTATCTCTGGCCTGATTCTACTTCACACTCTATCCATCAGAATTTGGATGAGTTTTGTTATGTGGCTCATTAAACTGATTGTTTAATGGAGTTCGCATTCATTTGCACCTGGCTTCTTAAGCAGAGCTATGAAAATTGATCTACTTAGGTTGTCTGGTATTACACCACTGTTGTAGATTTCATTTATTATTTCTGTAATTTTCTCTCTACCAAAATTGTCTAAGGCTGTCAGCATCTCTTATTACAGTGCTGCCTTGTCCAGCTGCTTTGTTTCTATTCAGTTTGGCCATTGCAGCTTCTACTTCTGATTTTAATATTTCTGGTTTGTCAGCATACCTTATCAAAACTGAGATGTAATAGAGTGGGTAGCATCTGTATTATAGAATGGGTGGGGTTAGGGGCCAGCTCCTTGCATTGACCCTGTAACTAGGATGCATAAAAACAGACCAATCCCTAAATCTATTGTTTTGTAATAACCTACTTAAGAAGTTTTGGTGAATGAATGCCAGACACAAAAATAAAGAGGAGCGGTACATGATCAAATGTTACTAAACACAACACAAGATATGAAGTTATGGAGAGTCATGATCACCCATATCCTGAAAGGTGATAACATATAAAATAAGAAAAATGTAACCATGTATTCTTATATATTTTAATAAGATGCTGAGATGAAATAAATCTAAGATTTAATGATAAAGATTAAACTTTCTTTAAAAATCGATTAACAAACTTTTCGTCAAGAGAAAATTAATTTTTCTTCTTCTAAGCATTTCACCACAAGCAAAAAAGTATAAGCCACTAGGATGCAAGGGGTTACTAGGAGTTAAAGAAACAGAGAACAATAAAAGAACAGGTTTCAAAGATGACAATTGACGTTGCATTCACATTTTCATAGATCGTAGTTTATAGGAATGCAGGAAGCTGGAAGAGGTTCCACAAGCAAGAAGGGTAGTAGAAGAAACTATTAGCATAGAACTTAGGGTTACAAATAGTAATTTCAACAATGAAATTATGAGATTTATCTGCTAATCTACTTGATGTTGTGAAGTTGAGGTACCAATGAGGAGAGCTCATCAGAGCAATTACCATGAAAATATTTATAGAAGAGATAAAGAGTAGCTACATTACAGTGGTTAAAAAGTGATAGTAGAAGCCAAGATGCCAGGTCAGGACCAGTAACATTGCAGATTCTGATTTGAATTTTCTTAAGAATTTCTAAATATGAAACAAGCCCCAGATCAGATGTGGCAGCAATACTTTAGGCATGGATGAATAGTGGACTTATAAATGTACAAGATATATTCTAGTGAAAAAAATTCTCTAGCAAGATATCGTCAACTGACTTTTCTATCAAGTGATTGAATATAATCATTCCCCTTCATGTCAGTGGCAAACAGAAGAACACGAAGTGCAGTGATTTGCTTGCCTGAAGGTTAGCATCAGCCATAATGATGGGAGGCTAAAAAGGTTCTTTAAGAGGATTAATAAAGAGCAATGTCATTTTAGAGTCATTAAAATTAACAAGCTACTTCTTAGCCCAGTTAACAGATCAAAAGTCATTTTCAAGATCAACTGAAAAATCTTCAAACCTATCAGATTTACTATTAAGACAGAAATAAATAGTTTTCTTATCAGTATAAATAGCAAGTCTGAAACTAATGACACCAGGAAGGTTGTTTATGAATATGAGGAACATAGAATAGATCTTTCAGAGTCATCTGCATTCTTGCACAAGGATCTGGAGGAGTGGTCATTTGAAATAACTTTCATTAAACACATAAGAAAGACTGAATCAAATCAAATGGTCAGAAATACCATAACCCTTTAGCTTATGAGGAAGATCAGCATTCCACACTCTGCCAAATACCTTTGAAATATCTAATGTAAAAGCCTGACTTTTGCTATTTTTATCTGAAGCTTGATAGACTTTTTCAGTTATAGCCATCAACAGGTTGGCAGTTGATCTCAAGAAGTGAAAGCTATATAGTCTTAAAATAGACCCTATAAGCTGAGATGCTTAATCAATTCAGAGTTGATTATAACCTAAAGTTCCATGCCAAAGACCTTTCAACTCCGAGGTCGACAGGAGGTTGACTAATAGGTCAATAGTTCAAAAGTTAAGGTGGTTCATCAGATTTCTCAAAAGCAGCAATTATAGAAGAGGATTTCTAACAATGTAGAATCAAGAACCAGCAAAGCACCTATCATAGAGATTGACAACAACAGGGACCCATTCAGAAGCATATTTCTGGTGACTTTTGCAGTGATACTATCAAGTTCACATGCTTTGTTTTAACTGATGGATTCCCGTTCTACACATTATCACCACATTACAGGTTATTTAAAGCCATAAGAATATTTTTTTGAGATAATAGTTTAGTGATACAAGTCTTACTTATAAGCCCATAACTAGGAGAACAAGGGGAATATCACATTTCTGAACCATTATCCATTACACCATCCACACTCCAACCTTCTCTGGCAGTCACCCATCAAGGTACTGACCAGGCTCAACATAGCTTAACTTCAGTGATCATACAGTAACCAGTGTTTCAACACATGCTCTGTGGGGATCAATTATATATATCTGATCTCTCAGTACTTTTGCATGGGATAATTGTTAACATGCTGTGACTGTGGCTCTATAATCTACAAGGTTAGTTTACTAGCTTGAAGAAAGAATAGATGGTAGTTAACTAAAACAAGCAAAGGACATAATTTGAATGCCTCTTAAAGCAGGCTGGAGTAAATTAAGACATTTTAGTGACAATAACCTGCATTATTATCAGATAATTATATTCTCAGAAGCTGAATTTTCGTTGTTATTTTACAAGTACTTTGTGTTTTTAGAGCAATAACCTCTGAAGATTACTCTAAAAGCTTTCTTTGCTTCCACATGAAAGAATATATAGAATATATATCCAAAACTGAATTTACTGAAGTTCTGAAATTGATATTTTTCTTTCATTCTTACTCTATAAACTTCAGAGAAAAAATACTTTAAAAAAATAGTTGATAGTCAAGAAGAAACCAACTTTTTCACTTTTAAGCTAT
Source organism: Ascarosepion bandense (assembly GCA_037127315.1). Classification (NCBI taxonomy): domain Eukaryota; kingdom Metazoa; phylum Mollusca; class Cephalopoda; order Sepiida; family Sepiidae; genus Ascarosepion; species Ascarosepion bandense. Next base: position 260,526 of record JBBBDQ010002043.1, read on the forward strand.
TTAACTAATTGTCATACCTTTTGAAGTAGTTCCATTTGGACCTCCAACTGTTTTCTGTTTGCTGGTGCAGGGACCAGTGCCTGAACCATTTCCAGCAGTATTGGCACGTAAGCTATGGTTCCCATTCGTTCGCCCCACCCCGGAGAGTGATGAGCTTGTAGACTTGACTGACTGGGAGGGGTGGACTGCCTCTCGGCTAGAGTCGTCTTTATGTGAGACAGTCTCATTGTCTCCATGTGGGCTTCCTTTCACTGCCTTAATTGTGGGGGCCTTTCGACTGGGAGCCGGTGGGACAGAACTTGAAGGGCTCTTCTTTTGAGCTGGGGCTCTGGGAGTTGTAGCTGGTTCCTCGTCTGCTGGAATGGGTGGCAGTTTTCGTCGAATTTTCTTGCCACTGTCCTTTGGCTTAGGTGCTTCTGGCTGTTAAAAAAAAAATTAAAAAATCAATTAAAAGACAAATGAAAGCATTAAGACAGTAAGATAGTAACAGAATAAATGAAATACAATGAATCTTAAATTCAAAGAAAACTGAGTCTGTGTTTTCTCACTTTGAATTATTTCAAGAAAAGGTTTGAAATTATTTATTTGGTTAAAAGGAATGTTCTTGCAGTTTCTAAATAAATGTAATCTTCTATAAACCCCAAGAAGTTTCCTTCCAGCTAGATATAATTTTAAAAGCATTTTTAAATGTATAAAATGGTGGAGATTTTGACTTATACAAAGAAAACAAAACACCAAACAAAGCATCAAACAGAAAAAATTACAAAAGAAAAGAGATATAATGATCTTAGCTTAAAATCTTAGATGAAATATTTTCATCATTCATTTTTGGTTAGTTTTACTTTATTATATTTTTGATTTTTATCATAAATACTAATTTAACACTGCTTATTTAGTAGCGTTTAATCAAGACTGTTATGATAAAAAAAAATCAATAAAATGAAGGAAAACTGAAAAAAAAATTGTATAAAATTTGTATACATCATTTAGAAATAAAACTAAACAACCTAAAAGTATAGTTTAAAGTCTATCAACCTCAGTAATTTATTACTTGTGGTTCTAAGTAAAGCAATTACATCAAAACACTCTTACAAAGTGACTAATCTATGTATTAATAATGAATTGAAGAAAACAGGCCATTTCCATATTCAGTCCATTGTACCATCATTGGTAAGTAACAGAAAGTTAAATGATATAAGGCAATATAATTTGCTTATATTTACTTGCCAAAAATTACAGTAGTAGATACTGTAGCCATTATTAGTTACGACAAACAAAAGCTAATCTAGCTGGTGGATCAAGATGCTGTTTCTTGTTCATCAGTCTCTGCAGGCTTGAATTTAATTGCAAAGCTAGACAATGCTAAATTATGCTATCTTAGAAAAGCAGTGTTGTGTTGTAACCAGAAATATTAGTATTTGTAACTTCAAATCCTTAAAAAGGATACTAGGTATGACAAAGAGTAACAATGAGAACTATATACTTTCCTGGTTGAATTACAAGTTGAATTTTGAGATTTTCTGATGATTAAATAAACTTATCAGAATATTAAATGGCAAGTTTTGTATGGGGTATTCAGTGAGAATCAAACTCACTACTCAGTAGTAATAGTTAACAAGACTAGTTTTGTTAACTAGGTACAATGATGAGGTACAAAAGAGTTACCAGAAGCAAAATACAGATGAAAAAGGCAAGAGAATAAACTTAAAAACAAATTCTAATCCAGAATAATCATTAAGAAATAAATTGAATATATAAGATCAAATATTTTTGACTCCATTTTTTAAATGAGGGATTATTATAGTATAGATTAGTAATATATTTCTGTTTACTAAGTGAGACATCATGAGAAAGAATGAACTGATATGAGATATCCTCTAGAATGAAATCAATCTATATTCATGGATTGATATAAAGGTTTAGTTCAAAATTCTCAGAAGCTTACCAATTATGACAGATGCCTGAACAAGGCCAGAGGATATAGCAATGAATGTGTTGTGACTCTAAAAATCAAGATGAGAACACAAGTCTCAGTAATCAGTGAATAATAAAGAACTGATATTTTCTGAAATCTATCATACAAAAGAGATAAAGAAAGATTTTGTGATATGGATTACAATCTCTGATTCTAGGTTCTTGTTTACACATCAAAACCAAGAATGTATGGTAACTCCAATGAAAATTCATCCAAATGCACATCAATATCTTTCTTTGATAATACCGACTAATCCTTGCTTTGTATTCAATAGATACTCTTTGACTGTCTAAGTTCTTTGTTTCACTACATCAAGACGTAAAGAGTGGGAGTCACAGCTTAGATTTGATGTCCAGCCAAACTATTTTTGAGAATACAATTTGCCAAAGTGACTAATCAGTGTTGTAAGTCCTGATATAGCTTTACAAAAATGGCAAATATCCAAATCAGCCCAAACTTCATATGGCCAGAATAATAATATATTTACTTGAACAAAGCTGTGTATATTCTTCATTTTGATATAGCTACACTTTGCAGATATTTGTACTGAAATATCTTCAAAATAACTATTTTAATCCTCAGATCAAAACATCTTCTATAGATATAAAGCTTACAAGTATATAAACAATAGTAAATTTCCTTATTATATTTATCGATTCGTAAGAGACTTGTCATTACATTATATCTGTTGATACAATAGAAACACTGCAACACTCCCATATAATCGAGGTATCATAAAATCATAACAGTCATGTATTCATAAAGGGGTGTTACAAATTTTCTTAGTCTAATCAATGTTAGTGATGTTTAGTCATTTGTTCAGATTTGGGAAAGTGAGTCAATGGGTAAATTTTTACAAGCTTTCGTACATTTTGATGTTGATGTATGACAATAACTTCAACTATCCCAGCTACAGATTCATAAAAGGTCAATATTTTTCAGTGTATATTTATATGCACCAATACATAAAACTGTGTGTTTATAACTAAAATATAGAGATACATATGCAAGCATATATATATATATATATATATATATATACATACACACAAATGCCCACCCCTCACATATATATATATATATATATATATACGTGTGTGTGTGAGGGCATGATTAGAAGTCCTTGCCCTGACCAAGAAGAGATTTCCCCCAAAATTCTGATGTTTAATTATTTTTTCAAATAAAAAGTAGGCTGAACTGAGAACTTTTTAGCACATCTTCACATGTGTGTGAGTGGGGATATATATATATATATATATATATATGCATCTAGATATGAAAATAAATTTCATAAAGCCCTCGGTATATATGATGATAAAATATGAATAAAAGTGAACATAATTTGCAATGGAACCCATCATGTGTATGTGCATCAGTGGGTGCGCAAATTGAAATAGAAAAATCAATATTTTGACTCACATCCATATGCACCCTCACACACATACACATGGGAAGCAGAGTGTTCTGAGGAATGAAGACAGACATGATTTATACAAATTCCTTTCATACAAAGAACAAAACAAAAAGATAGAGGTCCACAGGCAGCAACACAAAGTGACACCTTTCGCACAAACAGTGCAAATAATGCTTTAATGTGGCATTTCAGAGCATTGGTGTAAGGAGATATGAAAATTGCAGAGGAGGTTGAATTTTTTTCTTTGGGTTGTCAAATTTAGTAGAAGAGATGACAAAGGTGCTTGGTTTTAAATTTTTTATCAGTCTCCTTAGAAATAGTGTTATAGATTAAATAATGTATGTATTTCCTCACACACATCAGAGGCAAGGGAAGCTAGCATGTTGTCATTAATTTATTTCCTACTGAATTATCCAAACTCTATTGACTTTCTAATTAACTGCAACAATTCTGTTACTAGTTGCAGTTGCAGGTTTGTCTTGTGCATCAGAGAAGGAAACTGAGGCTGAAAAATTTGAGGTTCTGTTTTGAAGTGCCATCTTGATAAATCTCATGAACATAAACTCTTCTTTATTTTATCAATACTATCATTTTAAATTTAACTAATTTTATTCATTTTTTTTAAGGAATACAAACCTATCACTTAGGAAAACTATTTTTCAGTCATACAATATTTGTTATTTTTTTAAATCATATAACTCATTTTATTCAGCATCACTAAAGCAAGAAAAATGTCAAAATTTCAGCAATGAAAATTCATAATGTTCAGCTATAAATCACATAGAGTTTCTTCACTATTATTGACTATCTACTGAACTATAATTTCAACTAAAGAATGAAAATGGAATGTAAAAAAAAAAACAAAGTAAAAATTTAAAAAAAAGTACTAGTAATTTTATTTCCTTAAATATTCTTATGTAAGTTTATGCCATTTTTTAAAATTTTTTAATGAAAAATAAATATGTAATATAACTGTGAAACCGAATTGATTTCAAACTCTGATCATTAACAACATAAACATTACATTGGCTATAAGCTTTTAGCCTCTTTATTTAAAAAATGAACAATGATGGTTAAAGTTACTCAAAACAGTCCACACAATTTCAGCACATTTCTGTGCAAGTTTCCTCTTGACATCAAATGACTTTTTCTACACACGAAACAAGCACACTAAAATTCTTAAGAATTATTCCTTATCTGTTACTTTTAATAAAACCTGAAAGTATTACTGCTTAGGTTTTAAACTTAGTATAACATGTAAATTTGTATTAATCTTGATACCTTTCACACACTCAATATAGAAACACTTATGCCACAAAAAAGATCCTGTAAAGTTAATTGATAAATAAGGCTTCAAATCCTGTAAAATGAGTTTTTGACCAGAGAGAATAATGAAACCTATCAAAATGAAATAAATTTATTTCTTTAAACTTACAAGTCTATTTTTCAACCTCTTCACAATTTTGTACTAGACATTTTTTCCAAATGTTCCAAGCATTTTTTAAAAATTTGTATCCATAAAAAAGTTTTTGGTTTGCTTTTGATCCAATGGTATACAGCAACTTCAGCATCAAACTAAAAATATTGACCTTTCAGTTTCAGGAACAATGAAAAAGTATAAAGTTGCCAAATTGTGGCTGCACAGAGAGAGTATAACAACTGAAAACTTCATGCTCCTCATCATATGCATCATTTATTGACTGCAATGTAGCCTTGTGTTGTTATAATGCACAAAAAAGCACTTTCTCTTTTCAGACCTTATTCTGCATTAGCATGGCTTGAATGTTTACAGGGTTTCACAATACCTTGATTGAATTGTCATCCTCTTTGACAGAAATTCCAAGAGAATGACTCCGAGATGAAGGCTTTATATGTAACTCAAGCATTAGCACTCATGACTAACAAAGGCTATTACTTAATGCCATCACACAGTGAACTGACACACTAAGCACAAGATTTATATATTACCAAATACATGTTCAAACTGGTTTCTATCTTCACAATAATGATTTAACCCTAATAAATATTAAAATAAAGTGGGTTCAGTAGATCATCTGACAGAGAGGAGAGTAGCAGAATGATGACATTTTTAATCTTTTGAATCATCAATGCTTTCATAGTTCATAGGTCAAGAAAGATATATTCAAGTCTCAATATATGAGTTCAAGTCTCATCAGAAACTACTTCTACTAGCAAACTTTTTATCGATACAGAATGTTGAGAAAAAGCAAGAATAAGATAGAATAAAGCTAGCAATAAAATAACCAATAATTTCATCAGAGTACCAATGACATGAAAGTATACAGAAATACAATTCATTATTACTATAGGATATAAACTTATAATGTTTATGAACATTTTATTTAAGATAACAACTTTCACAGGTCATTAACTTTTAATAATATTTAATTAAAAAGTTGCCTATTTTTTCATTTGTAATTTGTTTTTTCAGTCAAATATGATGAAACTGAACCAAAGTGTTTTAGAAGTAAAAATGTTTTTTAAAAAAATCACCAAAGATAAAAGAAAGTAAATATCGAGAAAGTGTAAAGAACTTCAAGACAAATATTGCTTTTAAAAACAAAGAGCTGGAATAAAAGAGATTTCTGAAATAAAGGTTTATTGTATTTAATATATATGTTGAGAACCAGCAGCACCAGTGATCAAAACAAAGTAAAAACCAGAATTTCAAGCCTTTGTGACTAATTTTCCTGTAATAAGTTTCTTAAGTATGAATTGGTATGCTGATTATAGTGAACTCATTTGAAACTATATATATATACAGAGAGAGAGAGAGAGAGAGAGAGCGAGAGAGAGAAAAGACATAGAAATCAACATTGCATGGTAACTGTCAGTTTCATGCCTCAATACACACTTCAGACTTGGTCTAAATAAATCTTGAATACTGAGCACCCTTCCATTATAAATACAGTAAATTTTATATATATGTTTATGAAGATAGCAAAAGAGGAATGGTTATATATATATATATATATATATATATATATATATATGCAATTTGTTATATATATTATATTATTTATATATTATATCTGCACGGTACTTATTTGAAAGGTCTCAATATCAGTGATAGAGCTGACATATTCATATAGATAGGTGTGAGTTTGTGACCCTGGAAAAATATTCGAGCAGCAACCTTTTTTTCAAACATCTTTCATTAAATATGGCCAACAAAGAAAATTTAATTAACTTTTTATTAAGTTTTTCCAGTACCCTTATGTTTCATTTTGTAAGGAGGCATAATAATTTTCCATAATTTTTATTGTCCCAAGCACTTTCGGCTACTTCTATAGCCATTTTCAACGGTGTTTTGTCTATGGTGGTGTTATTTTTTTTCCTCATGTTTTGACTGTTGTAGTTTATTTTTGTGCTGTTTTGAATAGAAGCATTCATTCCTCTCTAATTACAAGATGTTACTGATAATGTGATTTATATAGAATTCTTGTGTTTTTGACCAGAATTTTTTTAATGGTTCTTGTAACTTAAGATCAACTAACCATCATAGACAATTGTATCTACCTCCCATTAGCATGGGACAGGCTAGCCTCCCAGAGAGTAAAATACTACGCCTCCTTGGCCTTACACTTTCGGCGGACCTCAAATGGAATGACTATATCGAATCCATTGCAAATCTGCCGCTATGAAAGTCGGCTCTCTGTGCATGGCCCGGAAGTTTTTCCCACCTGCATCTATTCTGCACATGTACAAATCTACCATCCACCCATGTATTGAATATTGCTGCCATATCTGGTCGGGTGCCCCTGCTGCTTCTTGACAAAATACAAAGGAGGATCTGTAACGTGATTGATACTGACATGGCAGACCGGCTGCAACCACTCTCTCACCAGCGTGATGTGGCTTCCCTGTGCCTATTCTACAAGTACTTTCATGGCTTCTGCTCCAATGAACTTAGAGCAATGGTGCCGCCTAAACAGGAATTTACACGAGATACTAGATTAGCAACTAGGTTCCACCCTTTTACAGTTAAACAGATAAGATGTAACCGTAAATTCTACTCCAACAGCTTCTTTTCTCGCGCTTCCTGCCTGTGGAACTCACTTCCACAAGTCTGCTTTCCCAACAGCTACAATCTCCAGGTGTTTAAATGTAGGGTCAATAGACACCTCCTATCACTCTAACTTCCAATTATTCTTCCAACACTCTCATCTACCCAACCCTCATTCTCGGTATCCTTACCCACCTATCACCCACCCTCTAACATTTCCTATATTTAATCATCCTTTCTCCACTCTATGTAGCCTCCTGCACAGTAGTGGCAGTGACATGCCTTGCTTGGGGTGAAATGCTTATAAAAAAAAAAAGTTGATAGATGTTTTTTTATAGCAATTTGGTCTGATATGTGACACATGAGGCATCATGGAGGTGGTAATATGTCCAATGTAGGTAATTGACTTGTTTAACACAGTCTTGTACTGGGTAATGAAATTGATACACTATATTGGTCATCACTTGTGTTTAATGATTCTTCATATAACAAGTTTCATTCTGCTTATAATTATTGTACATCTGGTTGCAGTAAAATATGCTGATTCTTTGTTGTATGGTATTTTTAGTACTGGTGTTACGTATTTTTGTAAGAATAATTTTAGTTGTTTATCAATAATGTAGTTGGGAAAATTATTGTTGACTAATCTTTGTATTAGTTCACTCAGAAATATATATTAGTTTACTTAGTAAAAATATATACCTTTACATTAACTTGTATATGAATAACATTGTAATAGCATTTAAACACTTCAAGTTGTTTATAAACTGAAAAATTCTAAAAAATAATAATGCATTTGTGTAGCGATGATTGTGGCACAAAGCAATTGTTTAATGACATGGATAATTCCCAAAGTTAAAAAACAATCAGGCTTGAGTGGCTAGCAATTACAAAAATGTAATAAAATGTAATAAAATTAACAAACTAATTGTTAAAGAGGCAGTTAGTGTGCAGGAAATTAAATTTAAACTCACTAGTTAGTTTTGATGTGTTGTGTAAGTTTGAATAAGTAGATTTCATTCTTCTTATCATTAATCAATGTTTGCAACACTAATCTTTCCCTTTTTCTGACAATATTTAAAACTACTCAAGCCAGGATTATAATGTTTCATCAGGTTACTACTACAAGTACTTGTAAGTCATCTTCCTCCATTGTAATTGCTGTTGCTAAGTATTGCAAAGAAAAGATTTCAAATAACATTTTACATAAGCAGTAACTGTAAAAGGGACAGTACGCATATGCATCGTTGACAAAGAATTTGTGTTGTTATTTGCACAGACCATTCATTTGTATAATGTCAGTTAAAAAATTAAAGTTATGACAAGGAAAATATTCTTAAAAATCACAGGACTGTTAATATCTCAGTAATAGTGTTTTATTAATTTCAGCTTGAATGTGGCAAAAGAACACAAATATGGAGCACACAGTGAGTATCAATCCATTTCTCTAGTGAGACAACCTTGCTAACCATTACACAACATCAAATTTTGTTATTGCTCTAAAATGGAGGGATTATTTCAAATTTAAATAATAAATAATACTAATAGACTTTGTCAATCATATTTAACATAAATTTTTGACCACCGACAATCACCTTTCCCTATATATTTTTTAAGTTCATGCAGAGATTCTGTGATGAAACATGCTTGAATACAAAATAAAGTTTTTTCTCTTTTTACCAGAAATTATTTAATTTAAAGAAATAAAAAGCTTATTGGTATTACAGTGAAGTAGTAGTAAAGTCAGTGGACAGTGATAAACATTATGCAAAAAAAAAAAACAATATAAATATGGCCATAATTAATTTTTCATTTCAGTCCTACTACTAAATCTATTGTTAAACTACATATGTAAGCATGAAAGTAAATTTAAGTTTTAAAGTACTTATTTAATAAATCCTTCCAGTGATAGCATGGTTTTATATATGTTAATTTCAACATGATTGCATTTTTAATTGTTTGAATTAACTAGGTGAAGTTTGTGAGCAATGTTAAGAGAAAAGAAAATTCAAAACTTAAATTTTGAGTAGACAAGATGTTTGACATATTATGACTGATATTTCATTAATAAAACCTATTATGAATATTATCAGTGAATACATCTTTCAAAAGTAGTTACTCATTAAAAAGATTATGATTCTTTTTTTGACTATCAATCAAAACATATTTCTTGAAAAAAACTCACTCTTTTCTATCTTTTAACACAATCTCATGTCAAGAATGAGGAGAATTGGATTCATGCCTTTCTTAAAAGCAACATGCTTATTTTATTTTCCAGATTTAAGCCACTGTGAACTTGCTTGTACAAATGCTAATGGTTATGAGATGTTGACCTCTGGATTAGACAGATGCCAGAATATCATATTTTCTATTTAGACTAAAAATAAAAAATGATCAAAACAGTTGTTCCCAGATATTTGTGATTCTATAAATTGCACCTAATTTTGAGATTAAATTTCCCCCAATCTTTCTTATTACTAATGACACACAGATTTAGACAATATATTTTCTTTTTTTTTTTTTTGTTCATATCTTAATGAACAATTGAAGCTACTGGACAAGTGAATCCTAGATTAATATAGTTTATCATATAATTTACATGATTTCAGATCTAATTAGAAATTATTCAAATGTTATGTTAAAGAGTTTGATATACTTTAAGTCTCACTGAAAATAAATATTACTATCAGAAAAACTAACTTTAAAACTTAATTTTTTAAAAACTCTTCTCACTGAATAATCTTCTAACTTATGATAGCTTCACTGGTATAAATAACTAGAGTTTAACAATTTCTATATCACTGCAATTGATTTTAACAGTCAACATATAAGAAAAATGAAGTTTGATAAAAAATTAACACATACTCAAAAAACATACATCTTTCAGATGACTTCAGATAAGGTTTAATTTTTTTTATCCCTATTTGATAAATTAAATCAATGTAGATCTTATCTAAAGTTGTTTTGATTTTAAGGAAGCAAAAGCATGATTTCTTCAGAGTGACATAAATGAATAAACAGTTTTATTTTGAAAATAATTCAATAGAGGCATTATTAGATCTACAGTTACGTTTTATACTTATACTGAAAAGACTAGCAACATTGATAATATTTTAAAAATACATTTAAAAATAAAAACATCCATGCTCATCTGATAAAGATATTAATTTAAGTGTTTTACAAAATTGATAGTGGTTCTGAAAGAGAAGTAAGACATCTTTTTCTGCTGGCATTACAAAATATTAAAACATTACTAAAAGTAAAACTTTTAAGTGATTTCAAATTAATTTTATCAAATGCTGAAATCAGTTTTGTGCTAAACTCACTGTCAGTTACTTCTATAAACTAGGAGTAAGTTTCAAATCTTAAATCACTTTCTGACATTGTCACAATTAGATTATGGAAAAATACGTTCAGAATTCCCTACCACTTGTGCTAATAATAAAAACAAACTCCTGCACAAAAAAAAAAAAAAAAAAAACGGTGATAGGCAAATCAAAATTTTAAATCCAGATGAAAGCAAAGCTAATATGAACCGCTTGGTTACTTATTTTTGTAGATGATATGAAAACAATAGAGATATGATGGATTAAATATTTACAAAATGGTAAGTTCATTTGGCAAGTTGAGTTCAAATTTAGATTAAGACAGTTTGTGTTTACTTTGCAGTGACTCTCAAGAAAAACATAAATTCATCTATTCTCCCTCAAGTAACAAGTTAAATAGTGGGGAAGAACGAAGTATTTTATTCTGTTTGGAAACCAGTCTATGAGAAGGGTAACTCTGAATTCAAAACTTGAGTAATTTTTGTAAAACCTTTATGGCAATGCATAGTTTAAAGATATTAAAAGAAATCTGTGGAACATTATGATCATGTACATTTTGAAGGAACATGGCAATTACAAAAAAAAAATAACTTACATTCTTCAAGGAAGATTTTAGAAAATTATTTAAGCATTACCAACAAATGTCTAATATATCAAGACAGAAAATAAATGCAATTTTGAAAATAGACTGCATATAATAATAAAAATCATATGATTTTCATGCATTAAAAAATTAAAATAATTTACAAAACCCAAAGAAATGTATAAAAATTCTTATTTCATTACACAATTGCTTTATATTGACTTCCAAAAGATCAATGTTCAGACATGACTTAAATGAAAATTGATATTTATGAATGACAATGCTTTGACTCATGCTGATATTGCAAGGACTGAATACTTTGTTAAACTCAGGTTAAAACATAACTTACTTAAGAAGTGAGTTATTCATTCACCAGATCCAAATGCTACTGTGAAATCTTTGGTGCTCATCAAAAGTTGTTTTTATCTAGCCATCAAGTAATTTTCATCCAAGAATAAACTTTGGAAATGAAGATCAACTGTTTGTGAATTTATCACCTCAGAAAGAATTCTAAATTTAACTACTTCTACACGCTGCTTGAAATCATTAGAAAAAATGAGAATTATATCAGCAAGTATTATTACTTTTCTACTGTGTGAATCTGCTAAACTTGTTGGTTTTCTTTGTATGCCATTTCTTCAAAGAAATCATTTTGTTTTGTCATTTTTTTTATCTTTCTGTAATAAATAACTAATATATTTGTAATGTATTTTCTGATTAATTATAAACCATTTCTTTTACTGCTAATTAATGATGATTAATTAAACTTCTGTGGTAATTAATAACCATATTGATTCCTTACCAACAGAAATTTAGGAGTTAAGATGGCAACAGATATTAAGGTTTAAAGAAAGTTAGTGAATTTTACAGCAAAGATAATAACTAAGCTTAACTCCCCATTTACTTAAGAACTAAAAAGAATTTTAAAATGGGATATTTTCATGAAGAAAAAATTTTTTAACCCCCAGAATATTAAGTACTTTGAATAGATATTCATACAAGAGAATACTAAGATTTATTAGCTTAATGTATATAAGACTGTCTAAGAAAAGCTTTCAAGCAAAAGTATTATACAAGAGTAATGATCAAAAATACAAATCAAACATTGAGCTAAATGCGGATATTTTAATAAATTCCAATGAATACTAAAAAATATACATGTTGCTTGTAGCACATTCAAATTATGGCCAAATTTTAAGTTATGAAAAATGCACGTCATTTCTGTTATTATTACAAAACACTGTATTCTTTCTAGATTAAATTTGTTAACAAAATGTATATCTAAATGTGCATGCAGTGAATACAGAAAAAATGATCTTTATAGTTTTACAAAGTAAAAGTGGTTTCCTGAAAGTCTCTTAAAGAAGTTGATTTATCTCATTGATGACTGAAAGTTTATCATTTTCTTTTTATCAATGAGTGGCTTGTTTTACTGACTGGTTGAGTACATATCATGTAGACAAAATAGTAAGTACATTATTTTTTTTTTTTTAATCATATCACCCCGAGCAAGGTGGAAACGCCACTGAAGCGCAGGGGGCTATGTAATAGTGAAAAGATTGGAAAAGAGAAAGCAGGAAACAAGGGATGAGCCTCTTCACCTGTTCAATAGATGTGGGTGGAGTGTGAACCAGGCAATAGTTTAGTCTATCTACTCCAATTGAAGTTAAGAAAAAAATAAAAGAGTGAAAAGATTGGAAAAAACAAAACCGGAAACCACATCCTAAGCAGGAAACAAGGGATGAGCCCTTTCACCTGTTCAATAGACATGGGTGGAGTGTGAACTGGGCGATAGTTTAGTCTATCTACTCCAATAAGTGTTGTTATGATCTTTAACAGACAAAATAAAAAAGCTGTTATTTTTAAATTCTAGATAGGTTTAATAAGCTATATAACCTCCATACTTGAAATTTGACAGGAAATTGTTTTGTCAATTTTGATCATTGTAAGAATTTGAAAGTTCTTGGTTTCATGATTAAAAAGTTATTTATAAACTGTATCAAAATTGTGACTGAAAATGTTGGTGACAATGCACTTATTACTTGGAAATGATTCTTTTGAGAATATAAATTAGAATGTTTTAAATATTTTGTATATTACTGCATAGATAAGATTCAATGTTGTTATTGCTATGGTGAAACACACCTATTCCTCAGATAATGAACTCTCCCTCCTATATTAATAAGAGTTCTTGGGAAGTTCATAGGAGTTCTTTAGAGTTCTATTGGAGTTCAGTAGAACTACTAGGCAATTAATATTAGTCAGCAGTTAACTGAATACTGAGGAGTCAGTTTTCAGTGGAAGATTACCAAGTTCCTAACATTTTGGGTGTGTTAAGTCGATTAGCAACCGACATAGCCAATTATAACCTTCAGTGTGAAAACTACTCTACAACAATTATAAAAGCTTAGCTTTTGTTCAACCTAAATATGAAATATTTTGGTAAATTTTCCTAAGATTATTACTTTTATCTTTATTTTATTGATTTGTACATAATGTTGGAATAAATTGTTGGCTAGTCATTTTAACATATCACATCTTGGTTTACTTATTGTTGAATTTTGTATGAAGCACCAAGTATGTATCAAACTCACTAACCAGTAGTAATGATCAAGCAGACTAGCCTTGCTTACCATTGTCACACAACAAAGTACCTAGAATACACTGTAATGCCAGACAACTTAGACACCTTATGGTCAAGGTTTTTATCAATGAACAACTTTCTCTTGGATTGGCATAGATGAATGTTTATGCTAAACAGTAGCATTAAAAATTCCATCTCATTTAGGAGTTATCACAGTGGAAAAATATAAACAAATTCAGCAAGAATTTTGCAAAATGAAGATTAACTTTATTTATTATAAGATTATCAATGATTGTCGTGTGCACCATATAAATGAGTTTGACAAGTACAAAAATTTCAAGCATTCTCTTGTAATTTTGTACAAAGTTAAAAATAATCTTGTTTCCAGAAAGCCAACATGGTAATTATAATATTTGAATAAAAAAAAAAATAGTTATTTTGATGACTGCATAGCTTCAACATTTAATTCCTCACATTTTTATTATTATTATTCTTTACTTTTCAAAAATAACAAAATAAATTTCTTTCAATAATTTCATTATTATAAGACTTTATATTTTAAATACCAGCCTTTTCTATTTTACTTGATTTTCAAAAAGATGATAATTACAAGTTATTGATTCAAATAAAAGACAGAAGAATGGACACTCATCAATGCTCATTAATTTAAGTATTCTTTTCGTAATTTGACATCTATAAGACATGACACCGTAGCAATCACAAGTCATTCTAGACATTTTGTCCTGAATAAAAAAAAAATCAATTTGGTAGTTATGGATATATTTTCTTTCTTAGCATGTTATATAAAAACATCTAGAGTATATAAATAATTTATGGTTCTTAATAGAATTGGTATCAGAATAGAATACTCTTCATTTTTACATCATTCTGGATTCATGAATTTTTAAATTGTTAAAGTAAAATTTGTTGTTTGTCTTTCATTTATTTATCATCAGAGTCCTTAAGGATAGGGTGGGAAATGATAATGTTAATCCAACACAGTATATTATCATTACATGTTAGAATCAACAGAATTATGAGGTTGGATCCAGACTTGAATATTCAAAATGGGGAAAAATGATTGGAATTTTATAAATTTATTCTAAGTTTTATGAAAGCACTGGCATTCTGACCGGATGAACAAATAATGAATGGTGAATTGAAAATAGAAAAAAATTTTAAGGAATATACAAGTGAGGAAACGGAAATGAAGAAAATATGAAATCAAGAATAAGCAATCCAATAACAGCAGCATAAGTGAGATATCACACAAATATATCTGTATGTGTATAAGAAGATTATATAAAATTATTAGTATATTTTTTTACATAAAAAATACACTAGAATTTTAAGCTATTTCTTTATATATCTATTTTCCCTCTATATTAAATTCAGTAGATAAAATTTGAAGAGGTCTACAAAAGTTCATACAAACCATATAAAAATCAAAGAGAAAGAAAAACGGAAGGAAAATAGTAGATATGCGTTCCTTAGGAACTGCTGGCCAAATTCCAAAGCAAATCTTTACTCTGATTTGTTAAAAGGAATGCACACATAAATTTTATATCTTCACACATACATAAATAGCAAACCAAGGATTTTTTGTATTAAAATGTAAATCATTTTCACAACTAACATCCAACATTGCCTGATGAAGAGAATCTATCTCAAAACAGAAATTTCCATGTCACAATGTACAATTAATTCATAATTATATGATTATAAAAATTAAATTATATAGATTGAATGGGTTAAGTTGAGTTTTACTTCACCATTAAAAGAAACAAAATGCATATCTTAAATCACATCAATAAGTGGTAAGCCAAAAGTTAATCTAAGCAATGGTGGCATCAAAATCTTATATGTAAATTTCATATAATTAAAAAGTTTAATAATTTTTAAAGTAAAAATTGTTAAGCCCTTGAATGAAGGATAATATTGATATAGCAGTAAGAAATTGCAATGTCCCAACATAAAATATCTGAAGATCACAACACTGTAACAAATATTAGAGAACTGATACAAAAACTGACAAAATATGCTAAGAATCGATGAAAAATGATGCTTTAACATTTTGCTGTATAAAATATGAGGGAAGTGCTGAAAAGTTATCAGCTTGACACATTTCCAAAATCTAACCAAATGACAAAACATTTTTTTAATTTTTTAGAAGGATTTCTTAGTCTAGACAAGAGCTTTTCAGCATCTCCTCATGTTATTTATGCTTGAACATAACAGCCTTTTAAGCAAACATCTCTCTCAGAATATGGTTATTCACTAGATCCAATTATTTGATAGCTGATATCCATTTCATAACAACAGAAGATTTTTTTCCCCAAGTGAAATAATTATATAAAAAAAAAAGATTTACTGAAGAACTTCAAGAGAGCTTTTAAGTAAATAACACAAAGATAAACAGAAGAGGAAATTTACTTTGAAAATTTTAAAAATTCCAACAATATAAATTCAATATGAAACAAAAACAAGTAAATAAAAATGATGTGGGGGTATCAAATGTAATTGAAAATGGCAAAATGAAAAATGTTTAAAAAAAAATTATGGCATATGGAAGTTTTAAAATAAATGGCATCACTTCAATATAATTCCCAAAGAGCAGTTGTTCCTGCTGCTTTCTTTCTGGTGTCACAGAATTTAAAACTTGTTTTTACATGAAGGTGATTTTCCATAAAGAGATGTAACCTACTTGAAACTATTATAATCTCAGTCATTATATTTCAATACTAGCAAAATCAGAATACTTTTGTGAGTGTCCCTTTCTTTTTTATTGTCCTAAAGGTTGGATCTGATCTGGCAAAATGACTGCTAAAAACATCCCCTCCCCAAATTTAAAATCAAATTGTACTGATGGATACAGGGAATTCTTCCTAACCAATAAAAATGAACCACTTCTTGGTCTCATCAACTATATTTTTGTTCTTTCTTATCTTAAAGTCAGTATGTTCCAATCACTTTTGCATGTAAACACAATTCTTTTTTATGAACATTGTCTTATTAAAGATGCTTTGCCTAGTTTTGATTTGTATATATATTTTGCTTTGTATTATTTTGCCGTGTTCTTTACCCTGTTTTTGTTGTTTATTGGAAACTTTGTCAATTCTGTTTTTGTGAGTAGTTTTACCAATTGCTCCACAACTGTATATTACATACACATACTCACACACACCAACTGTAGCTTCAAGTCTTTTGTCTGTAATGTACAGGTAATATACTAGTGATCTCTCTTGCACTGACAACACCAGTTGGTGGCATCTTTGTTATGACTATTTCAACATGGTAATACCAGGAGGTGAAAGAACTGAGTCCATGAAAAAGCAGCATAGAACAAAAAAATTTAAAAAAAAAAAAAATGAAAGATTCATTTCAAAAGCTAATAATAGTAAGGGCTTAAAATATATCTTCATTTTTAACAGCATGGCTAAATTAATAAAAAATAACTTAAAAATGAAACTCAGGAAACGCTAAATGTAGTATTTATCAAATAACATTTATTTTATAAAATCAACAGTCATTTTCCCAGACTTGGCCTAACTTGAGATGAGTGTCTCATCAAATTGGGATAAAAAATTAAATAATTTGATTTTGAGCTTCACAAAAGAATACACAATAATTCCTATTACCAGTAATATTCAGCTGATACAGCACAAGGCTCTAAAAAATATCTGCAACAGGCAAGATATTATAATAGCTTGAACATGCTAAGCTAAAATATTAAAAATCTGTCACTTTCCTTGTAAGCGATCTTTACATACGATTTGTAAAATATCCTTTCCTCTTTTTATTAAGTATGAAGTAGGAGGAAAAGATTGATGTGTAGTTGCTCGCTGGATGAATAAGTGCATAACATAGGGATGGTATTTGCTGTTAAAAAAGTCAAAAAATCTATTAAGCAATAACAGAATCTTCAAGCAAAAGTATCATTAAAAAATTAAAGGTATAAGTGATGGATTACATCACTTATACACCATTGACAGTGAATAAGAGAGATAGACAAAGAGACATGATAACAAAGCAGTTACTGGGCTGACTTTTAAAATTGACTAGCTTATTTGCTGACCAAAAAATCATGTTCTCCAAGCCCAATTTGAATGTGCTTTTCTACTTTAGTTAAAATCAAACTTTAATATCTATCTGCATTATATTCTATGAGTTTCTTAGATAACGCATTGTCAATAATTTTTTGAAGTATCTTTCCCATGACATTTATAGCTTATTTGAACATCCACTGTTGCAGTTTCTGCAGTATAATCAGTAAGGTGCTGTCACAATAGATAACTTTCTAAGATGTAAGCGTAAATCTTATAACAGGTTTATTCTTCATTTTTTATTTATGCTGATTGAAATTGCATTTAAATTTTTAAAGATAAAACTTGTCTGGAAAGCATGGGGACAGAAGAGAGTTCTACCAGCAAGAAGTGTAAGAAAGGAAACTTTTAGCATAGAATTTATAGTTGTATCTAGCCAATTCATCTGTAAATTGGTAAGACCTTGTTGCTAATCATAATTCATAAAGTCTAGGTACCATAGCAAAAAACTCATCTGAACAATTACGACAAAATTATTTATAGAAAAGTTACAAGGAAGCAACTGAAGTCTAAATAGCAGGCTAGGTCAGGACCAATATTATTGTTGATTATTTTGATTTTATCAAGAATCTCTAAATATAAAGCAGAAGCACCATACCATATGTAGCAGAAATATTTAAAGCATGGATAAATGATAGACTTATAGATATGTAAGACAGATTCAGGAAGGAAAATTATCGACCACAACACAGTGAACCAACTTTTTTAGCAGCAGACCTAGCAATAGATTCATGATAATCTTTCTGCTTTATGTCAGTAGAGAATGATAGCCTGATAAGGCACAGTGGTTCACTCTCCTGGAGGTTAGCATCAGTCATACTGATGAAAGGCAGAAAAGAGTCTCTCAGATGATTAATAGAGAGCAGTTTTGTTTTGGAAGTGTTAAAATTATCAAACAATCTTTTGCCCCAGTTACCAGCTACCAATTTGACCCTGCTAGTGAAATTACATCATGGCAGTATAATGGCAATCAGAGAAAAATATAATTATGTTGCTTATCATGTCTACTGGTAAAGTTTAATAACCTAATTGATAAGTGGCTTTCCCAAAATTCAAAAAATAAGGAATGTAAGTTTTAATCTTGCAGGTGGTTTATATAATTTCTGACTTAATAGTCATAAAATAACAACTAAAAAAATTGATAGGAAACAGCCAAAATAAGATGAAAGGAAGAAACACAAGAATGAGTAATTACATTAGTTGTGGATGGTGAGGGGATTTCATGGTAATTAGCATAAAAATTGAAATTGGTATGCCAAGTTTAAATTCGAGCTGAGAAAGTTTGTATTCACTATGTACATATGTCACTGAACAAGTAATAAAACCAGCTCTTTTATAGATAAAGTAGCAGGGAAGACTGGGAACACTATCCTGAGTTAGTAATCAGTCTATAATAAGGATAACTTTGAATTCAAACCAAGAGTCGAATTTACTGCTCCCACCACCTATGGGTAAAAGCAGAAACTATTAGGGGATAGGTATTAATAGAACATCAGATGTTAATATATGAGTGCACAACCTGAAAGACCAATCAAATCAAGGATTTAGCAAATGTTTGTATCCGTTCTCTGAGAGAAAAAGAACAAAAAGCATCAATGCCATACAACAAGAATACTTTCATTATCCTTAGAAAGTAAATCCTTTTATTAACAGTATCAAACTCTTTAGTGATCATCTTTGATAGTATAATGTGTCCTTGAAATTAGATATAACCTAAATAAAAAGAATGAAATATTATAAAATTATTTGTGTTAAATTAACACAAAAAATATCAAACTGATGCTGTAATATAGATCAACAATTCAAGTAAATAAATTTAGGTAACAGGATGAATTTTAACACAATCACTGCTACTTTGGATATCTGGATATATTGGATAATTCTTCTTTATATAATGTCATCTATTTTAAGCACTACTATTATAAATTTTTATAATAGACTATTCATAATTTATTTTGGTTAGTAAAATTAGATTTATTCAACTATAAAGAATCACACATATATATATTTGACATTGTTTTTCCTCAATGAAGCATGTGTCTGAGGCCCGATGCTAAAGGTGAAAAAACACACAAGTTAATTAAACCAACATTGTTTATCTAATGTTTCTTCAAAATAAATATATAGGATATAAATCCTATATCACCCATCAACTAACTAAAACACACAAAGCAAAATTGCATATCTGCAAAATCAGATCCAAATGACTAAAAGCATTTTGGAGAAACCCAGACCACTACTAAAAACATTTTGGAAAAACCCAACTATAACAGACAAAGTAAAATTGACCAAGAAAAATTCACAAATTTTACAGTCAGTGTGAAAAGCAAAATTCTGGATCCTGATTGGATAACTAATCAAAAATTCATATATAATGTTTTTTCACACCTAAGAGTGGAAAGGCCTGCTGGAGCTGGCAACATGAGAAGCTTCACTATTTCAGGACATTCCCTGACCAGTCAAAATTAGTCAGCATTGGGAGTAGTTAGCTGACAGACCTTGTGGCAATGTAACAAAAGAAATTTCAAATACAGTCAGAACTTCAAGTTGACTTGGTCACATAGTGCACCAATTTGTTTAACCTTCTCTTTCATTCTGTCGTCCATCTACCAAAGAGAGGAACAAACATAAGACTTTACATTCTGCTACTACACAACCATGAACTCTAAACTTCTGTGGACATTTTAAATACTTACATTTCATTTTAAACAATTTTAACTACAAAACTACATGCATTTTCTCAATGAACATTTTTTCTCATAAACATGTAAAAGTGTTCAGTTAACAAATTTTACTTATATTTTTCTTCTTACAATTTTGTTATTCTGTTAATAAATCTTTACTTTAATGTACACACAAAATATTTTATCCTTTCCCATTTCAACATCCAACCTTCAGATATTTAAATTGTGAGGACCTCGGACGTGTTTGGCACAAGGCCAATTTACGAAGCATCATCAAGGCCCCTACAAATAAAAGGATTATACATGCAAAACAGAAATAATCAGTTTGAGAAGAATTATGTGAGGTAATTGGATACCAAAATTAAAGAAAAAACAATTACCACCATAGTTACAATACATAGAGTATCCTATTCTTCCAAGAATCATTATCATTTCAAGATCAACCTAAGACTACTTTTTCTGTTACCAAATTTCCACTAATCTGTACTACATTCTTCTTCAGATATACAATCTCTGAGAGAGAGAGAGAGAGAGAGAGAGAGAGATGTCACATTCACTAACATTTACTAAAAATAAACCTCTTTCCTTCAAGATTGGAAAACTGAAGGCAGCAGCACAATTGATTGGTCAAAATGATGTGGTAATGAGAAAGGAAATGAAATAAGTAAAATAGTCCAAACAATTCTTAGAATAGTCATAAATATAAAGAATACTAGTTTTTGACTGGCAAGCAATATTATAAAATATCAGTATGATTTCTATAATTAAACAAAAAACTGAAAAATTGGCAAGAAGCCAAGAATAATATAAGTAGACAATATAAAAAATGTACCGAAACTGTTTCTCATTAAAGCTAAAAAAAAATAAATAAATAATGCATTAAATAATAGAAAAAAAGAGACTGAAATAAACAGTTATGAAACAAAATCGTGTAGAAAAACTACAAAAAATAATTACAGGACATTAAGAAGAGTAGAATTATCACAATGATAAGTGTTGTAATCATTTTGTTTCAATGAATAATAAATATTAATTTTAATTCAAATGTTTTATATATTGCTTTGTTTTGCTTCCCCATCTATTTGGGTTTCTTTGTCATTTTCTCCTAATAGCTTTCCTTCCATTTTTACTTCCTACATTTATTTTTTTTCTTTACCATTTTCTACCATTTTGTTCTTTAACAAATTTCACTTTTAATTTTCTATTCCTTCTTTCTCAATCTGTTTTTTTATCATTTTTCATCTTTTACATCATTTTCTCATTTATTTTTGATTATTTGTCAGATCAAATATTTCCTTCCATTTCTTTTATTCTCCTGTCTTTCCATTTGTTTCTTTATAATTTTACCTTTCATTTTTTTCCTTCCATCTTATGTCCCAATTTGTTAATTTCTCTCATTCTGAACCATCCTTCAATTTTTACAAACTTCTTTCAAGCCAAAATTTCATTTCATATTTTTCAATTGTTTATATCTATTTTCATCTTATTCCTATTCATTTGTTTTTCTGTCTTCCCTTTCTTCCTTGTTTTCTACGATTGATTTTATTATTTTTCAGAATCCACATTCATGCTTTTATTTTTATCATTTTTATGAGGTACCCACCATCATGGGAGTCCATTGACAGATTTCTAATGAACAGGGCTATAAAAAGTTTATGTAGAATATAACTTCCTTGCAATTATGGTACATAAGAGCACCAGTGAATAACAATACAGTCCTGTTTTTTCTTTAAGATAGATACATAAAGTTGGGGTTATACTGTTGTGGTGATGAACACATCTCATCAGAGTGTGACGTGGATTTGTCCAAATAGTAGACAGTTACAAGACAGCTACAAGACTCCTAGCCATATTGTGCAAGCATAATTCACTAGGGAAAAATTGAAGATAGTTATGCAACAACAGCAAGAATTCCAGAAAATATTGTTAAAACAAATCCAAGAACTGATAAAGGCAATCCTGGAAATGCAAGGAAAAGACAATATGCCAAATTCATTTTCTTTGGACTGACTAATTCATTTAGTGATTTTAAGTACATTCCAGAAAGAAAGCATTACATTCTTATTATAATTCAGAAAGTATGAGGCCATTTTCAGAGAAAAATGTCAAGGATGGTCACATGAAAAAAAGTAGGTCTCTGTTATGAAAATTGTGCCCCATTAATCATGAAAAATATCTGAATTTCATTTTGCCAAATACTCTAAAAAAGTGTCATTTAATGAAACTATGTCGATTTTATCAAAGATTTTAGGTGAAAAGAATTCACTTTCTTATATTTTATACACATTGACAGTGTATAAACCAAATGAAGATGAAGATTTTGTCACATATGCAAATAAAGTCAACTGTGAGTGTGAGAAAATTAAACTGGATGATCTATCTGTAGATAGATTTAAATGTCTAATCTTTGTTAAAAGTTTTAAATCAAGCAACGATGCAAAAATATGCTCACAAATTCTTACAAAACTTGAAAAGGTTAAAAAAAATAGCCATATGAAGGAATGATACAGCAAACAGCAAAAAGAATGACATGTAAAACAGAAATAGTCTGAAAAAAAAAAGACAGGAAATAATATGGTACTACCAAAAGAAAAAGATTTTGCTAGACCACTAAATGATTCATACAATTTAACTGTAGTCAAGTTTTACAAAATAGCCCAAAATATTGAAGTGTAAACAACCAACTACTACAGTAATGATTAAATTCTTATGCAAACGTTTTGCAAAGTTTAAATACTCAACAGTGTGGTATCTGATAATGGAACTCAGTTTACTCCTAGGGAGTTTAAAAATTTAGACAAAATTTATACAGTTGAACATTTGACAACACTGATTTGTCACTTGAGGTTTACTGACACCTTCAAAAGAGCATTAAGAAAATCTAAAGGCTTGGAAGTAGAAGGTACAGCACTACAAGAATTTTTTAGTGTATATTAAATGATGTCCAATGTAAACTGCACCGAGAAAATGTCACCTGTAGAGCTCATGTTTGCAATGAAAGTGAGATCATTTTTGACAAATTACTGCCTGGAAATAAACAAAATTCTAAACTTTCAAACTGTCAGAGTATTTAAGATTGGTGATAAAGGTTTTAAAAACTTTAAGGCCAGAAAGGAAGATTGGCAGAAAGAAAAATTATTCAGCACATTGGTAGCATAATTTACATTTTTGAAGATGGCCGATTTTGTCATAAAAGGCTGCAACCACTCTCTCACCGGTGTGATGTGGCTTCCCTGTGCCTCTTCTACAAGTACTTTCATGGCTTCTGCTCCGATGAACTTAGATCATTGGTGCCGCCTAAGCACGAATTTACATGAGGTACTAGATTAGCAACTAGGTCCCACCCTTTTACAGTTAAACAGATAAGATGTAACTGTAAATTCTACTCCAACAGCTTCTTTTCTCGCGCTTCTCGCCTGTGGAATTCCCTTCCACATGTCTGCTTTCCCAACAGCTACAATCTCCAGGTGTTTAAATGTAGGGTCAATAGACACCTCCTATCACACTAACTTCCAATTATTCTTCCAACACTCTCATTTACCCAACCCTTATTCTCGGTATCCTTACCCGCCTATCACCCACCCTCTGACATTTCCTATATTTGACCATCCTTTCTCCACTCTATGTAGCCCCCTGCACAGTAGTGACAGTGAAATGCCTTGCTCAGGGTGAAACGCTTATAAAAAAAACAAAAAACAAATTATAAATCAATTGAGGTTTAGATATGTACAGAATAAGCAATCAGGACAATTTCATTTAATGATGAACCTACTTGATGATACTTTTAAAGTACCTGTTCTTAAAATGAATATGACAATGCAATGCAAGGGTAAGTGAAAGTGTAATCCAACTGAAACGTTGAAAATAGACCCGTGTTGGAAAAAGTATCAACAAAAAAGTGCATATCTAAAAAGGGGAGGGTGTTATGGAGATGAACATGCCTTCCCAGAATTGTCTAGATGGTATAATACTGACACCAAGAATCATCAGGGTAGACAGTTGACAGTTACAAGATTGCTAGCTGTGAGCAAATTTCATATACTACGACAGATTTTAGCAAAACTATGTTAACTTCAGGTGACACTACATTTCGTAATTGTGTTATCTTTGTTCAATGCAATGAAGGCATAACATTTACATCAGACAATTAGACTATACCATTATCTTTTATTCAGTATAAGTTTTTATTCAGCAGCTTCTTTTCTTGCACTTCCCGCCTGTGGAATTCCCTTCCGTTTACTTGCTTCACCGACAGCTACAATCTCCAAGAATTTAAATGTAAGGTCAATAGTCATCTCCTATCTTACTAACTCACATCCTTTCTCTCAAGCTCTTTTCTCCATCTACTTCATTCTCATCAGTATTCTCATCATTTTCTTACCCACTTCCTGATACCCCCTATAACCTGTCACTCTTTCTCATGACTTTCCTCCTATGTAACCCCCTACAAAACAATGGCAGTAAAATGTCTTGCTTGGGGTGATATGATTATAAAAAAAAAAGTACAAATAATCTATTGATTCAAGGTGAGGAAAATCTCTTCTGAAATAGCATCTTTCATTTATGCATTCCTTATCCCTCCTTTGTCTTTTTTCCTTCTTGTGAGATATTAAAAAAAAAGTCGTTGAATATCAAAAGCCTTGAAAGATCTTAATTTAGGTGAATAGACCCTCCATTTCTCTGAATGGACAAAACACATTTCTTAAAACTTATCTCATCCTTTTTCCTATTAAATTCAAATAAATTTTTATTCATATTTGTTTACTTGACACCAATTCACAGACACAAGTTTCCACTTCCGAAACAAGGTATAATGCAGAGAAGTGGTTACATTAAACTGTTTTATAATTACTTATAAAAATGTATATAAACTGGATAATCACCAATTTTGACTCAAAGATAGAGAAACCACAATATTCAACAAAAATATCATGTCAAGGGCATGTTACCTAAGTTGACAAAAACAGTGGAAGTGTGAGCATTTGCACAAACAACTCTTCTATAATTATTTTATCTACTCGCACAATAGCAGCAAGAAGCTTTTACATCCACTGTCAAACTTGGTAAGGACCTTCCAAAATATGTGGCCTTGTGCCAAACCAAATAAATGTGAGTGCATATACATGTCTATGTTAGCATAGTACCCATTAAAATCTGACAGAATTATTTACATACTGCCTAACAATGTATTTGCAAATTAATTTTTCATGCTATTCAAGCAGTAGAACACTGACATAGTGGATATGTCACTTGACTGCTAACCTATGTTCAAATTAGATGAGGTGAACTTTTTAATTGAAAGTGATAAAAAGCTATTGCTCCAACCAAAGAAACTTTCAAAAAATAATTCTTATGTTTGATAATTTGTTGAGATTTTGGAAAATATGTTGGGCTGAGAACATTTCAGTAGCCTTTCCTCTATCTGCTTGCTTAGAGAAACTTTCTCCTACTTCAGCCACTAAGTCAGCTACGAGATAGAAAGAAATAAATGAAACATACTGAGATGCACAGATAGATGAGAATAAACAAAGAAACATATAGTAAAGTCATGAACA
The DNA here is from genome assembly GCA_037127315.1 of Ascarosepion bandense. Classification (NCBI taxonomy): domain Eukaryota; kingdom Metazoa; phylum Mollusca; class Cephalopoda; order Sepiida; family Sepiidae; genus Ascarosepion; species Ascarosepion bandense. The sequence continues at coordinate 286,777 of JBBBDQ010002043.1, forward strand.
CACACATATATAAGATATTCATCAACTGAGACTGATTTTTTTCTATGCCTATCAAACAGCTTAATAATGCAAAGAAATCAATAAAATATACACTACAAGACTAATACAGGTAGTCAAATACTGAGACATAAAAAGAATAGCAAACAAAAATAGTGAAATATTTAAATTCTTAAAGTATTTATTGCTGTTGTTACAGTTCACACACAAAAACTTTGTTGCAGTTATTTCTCAGGAAAACAAGACACCTATCAGTTATTATTTAAAACTTAACTTTTAATTTGGCTTGAATTCTGACAACTGGTACCAGAGAGAATCTTTCTCCTACTTCAGCCATTAAGTCAGCTATGATACAGAAAAAAATAAATGAAACATACTGAGGATGCAAAGATGACAAAAGCTAATTGGTACCAAAGAGAACCAACTACTAAAATACAATGAAAATAATTATCTGACACATAAAATGTTTGTGATTTAGAGATCAACTATTTATCTAAAAGTTTCACATATCTTAAATAGCAAGTAATATGAATACTTTATAAGTTTGAGTGAAGCAGTAAAAATAGAGAGAAAAAAAAAGGAAATAAATAATTTTAAATGAAATCTACCTGGATAGATTTTATTATAATATTTTTATTTATGATAAATTTTAATAGAAGTTGTTATAAGCCATTTTGAAAAAAATGAGGAGATTAAGTATATGAATTTGAAACTGTACAAGAAATAGCTATCCAAGAGTTTATTAAATATTAAAAAAATTATTAAATATTACTTACACATTGATCAAGGAAAAGTTTTTACATGCATACACACTGATTCACTACATGCTATAATACAAGTATTTTTACTTAGGTGTCCATTTTGAATACAAGGTTTTTATAGAAGTATCCAACCATTTTTGAACATCTGAAGAACCAGATGAATCCTCTTGCTATAATTTGGCAATCTATCAAAAAACACCTTATTGCGAATATATGAACAGTTTTCAAAGGGTTACTCAAAGACACTAATGAATGAACTTGTATACTGTGTGACAACAATTTAATTCACAATGAATAAACAAATTCATTTTTTCATGCAGTCGTTTTGTTCATTTTTTTTGGAGGGGGAAACATTGCATCATCTAGGTCTGTCATTCTCCAACAGCAAAGATTTGGCTCTATACAATGTCTGGTTTTTCCCAAAACTAAAAATTGCTTTCTGCATCACTGAAGATGATTAATATTATTAAACAGTTGATGGTAATCTCAAAAGACAGTTTTGAATGGTAAAACAAACACTGAAATAATTGTGCAAGGTTTTAAGAGTAGTATTTTGAAGTCTAAGGTATCATTTGCCTTAAGTAACCTTTTTTTTTTCCTTTTGTTAATATCAAATGAGTGGATAAGGAAAATGTAAACAAAACAACACTTATACTTAGAATAAGAAAGAGACAGTTGAAAATTAGGCATGGGAGTTTAGAGAATTTAATACTTGCAGGATATATTGAAAGAGGGGAAACAGTGAGTGACCTACCTAACAAGCTTTTGTAAATGAATAGCAGAACATGGAGTGGAATGGATAATAAAAAGATAAACATTGCTAAGAGCTACAAATGACAGGATTCTGTAGAGAACTATGATCACCCATATCCTGAAAGGACACCACTTACAAAAGAAATCTTTCTTGACAGGCCACAATGTACAAAAGATTTTTGGTCAAGCTGAGAACTTTAGAGCACAGGCCCGCTCATATGCTTACATATATTTGCTGCATTTATTTACCATACTTCTTAGCATGATAGATACACCTTTAAAAAAAGAAAAATTAAAAAATCACCCAACATCTTATACCTTAATGGTTGGGTTAACAGTAAAAGACTTAATCCCAAGTACCTCTGTTTGACATATTCATCCTTGATGAGCCTAGAATTAAATTTATACATATACTTTCCAAGCTTTTTACAAAGCCAGAAGATGAATTTTATCAAAAAGTAGTTTATAACAGTAATTGAAAAAATATATTCAAAGACTCAAAACTGTTTTAATAGAGTTAAGGAATTAACATTCCATAATTTTTGACAACATAACTGAACTGGTAAGAGTATAAATGATTAATTTATCATTATACATTAAAATAATGTTAAAATATATAAACAATGAGATATAAATTCAAATGAATCATCATTTGAATATTATTAATTTGTGTCTTACATATTCCATGACAAATGACAAGAGAATATCATATACTATTGCATGTGGTTATATTCCTTATTTATATAATATTGTTTCATGTCTTTCTTCTTAAATTAAAATTTCATTTTTTTTTGTTTTCTATTTAATTCCATATCATGATCATCCAGTAATGAAGAACAGAATATTTCATTACTTTAAATCAAATGGAATTCATGATAAAACTGAACTTCTCCAAGAAATATTACATGAAAAATAAACCAGTTTTTTTAAAGCACTATCATAACATCTTAACAAGATATAAATTTCATAAAATATGTAGACATTTTTAAATTTAAAGTACACTTAATAGCTTATACTTAAGATATGTGAGCCTATATACATGTATTCATGCTTCTGTTGATGAAATTAAGAAGTCATTATTAACCAAGTTTCTAAAAAAGGTTAAACATTAAAAATTACCTATGAAAGTAAGAAATTCAATTTAATTTTGAAAAGATAACTTTTGTATTGCATAAATCACATAATGATTTTCTTATTTACACAAATTTAATCCATCAGAATTACATCTCAAGAACAAAGTTAACCACTGACATTGTTAGAATGCTGATATTCATCTATTTTCATGAACCATCTTACTATATTTGTCTTTGTCAGAGTAGTAAGCAATACCATAATAAAATAGATTTAAAAAAAAAAAACTTCCAATTCACAGAATACAGAAACATGTTAGTTTTTAATTACGTTTTTGTGTAAATTGCATTATAAAAGTAGAGAAAGCAATTCTTGCTTGAAATAGTGAACGAGAAATAAAAAAGAAATTATGATATTCTCATCAACAAAGAAAAAGTTCTTTCACACCTAACACATTTGAAATGATTAAAAAATAAGAATATATTTGCCTTCCTAGAAGATAAAATGTGACAGAAGGTATTTTTTTTTTAATGTGGAGACCCAAACACTTTGATGATGGTTGTTTTTTATAAATTTCCCAATTCCATTCCCAGGTTTCAATGCATGCACTTGACCCTATACTTAGTATAATGGTGAGACACTACTTGGGAGATAGGTCCTTGATTAAAAGGCTTCTATGCATGAAAAAACAAATCTTAAATGCTATATAATTCTTATATAACCTCTTTCATGGCTTCTGTTTATTCAATGAACTACTCCAATGAAATATTTTTGAAAAATTAAATATTTAATTCCTTTTATTGCTGATCAGTCTCTGCTCCTTACAAGTCACCATTTTTATGTTCCTACATCTTTTTTATTTCCTTCAGTTCTTGCTTGCACATTATAAATTAATTTGTATAACATGTTAGTAAAAAGTAACAACTCTCAAAAGTATTATATATTATATATGCTTATTAAAAACCTTTGAGATTTGAAAAAAAATCTCTTAAGCGGCGGTTGAGAGCGAGGGAAAATTTACTCACCCCAAAATCATTTTACTCAACCAACTCCATTTTCTTAATACTCGCCTTACGTAAACATAGCATGAATTGCTGACGGAAAACAAAAAGTGAAATTTTAATTAAAATTTCGAACATGTTAGAAAGGGTTTTTAAAATTTTTAAAAATAATAACAAAATTTGATCTTTCCTCTTAATAATAGCATAAACATTTTGATGATAAAACATTGTTTTTATTAAGTTTGAGCCCTTTTAAACATCATGATATGCTGTGTTTTTTTGTTTTTTTTGCAATTGAGTGGAGGTACCTAAATTTATAGTTTCTTTCTTTTGTTTGACTACAACCTCTATCTCATAGATGATAAAAAAAAATAACAAATCTGATTTTCCCAACGATTTTCTATAAAAATAATTACGTTCTTGTATAATTTGTTTTTCGGTGTGTGGTTGAAAGAAGTATGCTATTTTTTTCTTTCTTTCAAATGTTCATTTTTACTTTTCATAAAAAGAGAAAATATGCATGTTCAGTCAAGGATAATATTTTTCCAAATGAGTTTCTAAAAATCTGCAAGTGTCTTTAATCTGGGTAACAGAGACATTTTGGCCCCACTCTGACCTGAACAATAAAAGGTCATTGTAGGTCATTCTAAATAATTTGTGAATCTTCAATGGCATACTTTTGAGTTGTAAAAGGAATCAAATGTCTTTTTTCTATATGTGAAGAAATAGATTTTTAATCAACCTCTGGTAAGTAAAGCAATAAACTTTAATCTTCCAATTAAGTTTATAACTGACTGAGTCAATCAGACAAGTGAAATCTCAAAGGTTGCTTATTAATACTAGTTATGTTGATGTGTACCCTCTTTTTATATTGTAATAAAATTTTAAACAATGTACTTTTCAAACATGTCCCAATGTTCAACTAAATGTGTTTTTCTTTTTTAATTTTTTTTTTGATTACTTTTACTTTCAGCTGTTGCTTATTATAACAACACTCAGGTTTGTGCATTCTGTTATAAAGTGAGAATCATAAATAGGCAGATTCTGACAAAATATAAACTTACATCACATATCCTTGATGTCCATTTACATCAATATTACTATTACCAACTTGGCTACTTCAGTATATAGGCAAGCATGATTCTCTACAGATTTTTTATTATCTGTAAATTGTTATAACTTCTGAGGAAAAGATTGTGGAATGTTACCTCCACAGTTTTGGGATTTTCTCCTAGACTGGCTGCCCTGGTATTTAATCCATAGATGGGAGTGTATTTGTGTCTTTCTCAAGAGCATTTATGCAAAAGCACATGCAACAGAGTAAGTCAGAAATTGAACTTGACTTGATGATGTCCCTTTCTGCATCAATAACTGATACACTATTCATACATCCATTGTTTGTTGACTTTCTAGTAGTAGGAAACAACAATTTTTAAATAGTCTAAATTCCTTAGATGCAGTTAAGTCTTTTGTGACCAAATCAAGATAGGCAACATTATGTCAGATGGGCTCCCAGGATATGGTATAGTACTAACCTTGTTTAACTTCAGTGTTTCAACATGATCTGGCCAAAAGCACTTTATTATCGGTGAATTTTCATGTTAAAAATAAAGTGCTTTCCTGTCATATTCTTCAAGGATTGGAATTCAAAGTTGTCTATCATACTGTGCCACAACACACATCCTATGTGTTGTGGTGCAGTGGATAACGGCTCAGAATGAGAGATCAGGGAGCCAAGTTCGAATTCCAGTTGATATTCCCTGCATTCACTTATGCACAAATACCCTTGGGAAAGGTATTAATCCATCTCTTCTCTCCAGTTATGGGTTAAATAGCAGGACAGACTGAATTCTATAGCCTTGGCTGGCAACCAGTCTACTGCAGAAAGCAATGTCAACCTACTGAGGGGTAATCTTATGCCCAGTCAGTCATGTCTTTTTCGAGACATGATCGCCCAAGCATTTATCACGTATGGCACTTAACTATCATACTATTTAACTCATAGCTGGAGAGAGAGAGAGAGAGAGAGAGAGAGAGGGATAAAAAAAAGAATATTCCATGTCTTTCCATTCATAGGTTTTACAATCCCCCAAATTAATCAAAAGAAGAAAGACTCAATCATAATATAATCATGATTTTGTTCTTTATTTGATGAAGCACGCACATTTCATTTATTTTAATTTTAGTTGGTTTTCAGTAAACATAAGATTGAAAATAATAGATAAGCTCTTAGCAAAACATGAACTTTCCTCATTTCTATATCAGCTGTATTGTTAATTAAGCTACAAGCACTCTTCAACTAGCAAAAGCTCAATCCTAACCACTTAAACTTACTCTTCATTTTACATAATTACTTAGCTCTATATTTGTTATTGTTTTTGCATGCAATAGTAATATTAGTAATAATAATATTGTCATCTAATAAAAAATACAATCATGATGTTGAAAGAATGTTTTATGCCAATCTTCTAAGTGAGAAAAGACTTCCTACCTTAAAAATCACTATATAAAACCTTGGCTTATAAATAATCAAAAATACTGACCACTGGTGTCAGTAAGCACAACACAACTATTTCAACTATTAAGTACATCCCTGCATATTTATACATAAAAGGAACTGTTTAATGAATTATCCTATCCACTGAAATATTATAAACATAGAAATATATACATTTTTCAAAAAATAAAACATCAAAACACATTTATCACATACATATACAGAATGATCTCTGAAGGCCACCTAGAAAACCACTTAAGTTAACTTTTAATAATACTAGAAGTTCTGTGTTGGAAACAGAAAATAAGATCTAACTTAAATGAAAAATTTTAAAATAATGAAAATTGTCATATTTTTCTTATTTTCAGATTTCATTTGACGTCTCTATTTAAGAAAAATCTATTTTACCATAAAAGCAAATGACCCAATAAAGAGCGAAAATGTAATGAGTTATAAAATCATTATACACTGAACATACAAGTATATAAAATTTAGAATTTCTTCCTGTTTGATGAAAGGCTTCTTCTTCTATGTGCCCTGTCCTTTCAGGACGTAGGCGATCATGGCTTTCCACGTTTCCCTATCCGTGGTGGCTCTGAGCACGCCTTCTCCTGTTACACCATGCAATCTTCGTTCCGTCATCCACCTGATTAGGTCCTTCAAATATGTTATCCGTTGCTTTCCCCTGTCTCTTTTTCTCTCTATCTGGCCTGTTAGTATCAGATTCTCCAAGCCTTCCTCCTTCGTTACGTGTCCCAGGAAATTCAGCTGTCTCTTCCTGATGCTCAGTGTTAATTTCCTTTTTGTTTCCATCATTGCTCACATGCTCGATCCATGATATTCGCAGCATTCTTCTGTAGAACCACATTTCAGTTGCTTCAAGTTTTTCCTTCATCTTTGATGGTATTGTTCAGCATTCACTGCCATATTGAAGAACGGACAGCACGTAGCAATCCAGTACTCTCTTCCTTGTTTCTAGCAAAATTGTCCTGTTTCTTCATACCTTACTCAACTTCTGGAATGCTTCATCACCATGCCAATTCGCCTTCAGATCTCGGTGTTGCACTTTCCATCTTTTGTTATAACGCTTCCCAGGTATTTAAATTTTTGTACCTGCTTGATTCTAGTATCCCTGACCTGTATTTGGCATTTTGGGCTGCCATTTTTACTGATGACCATGCATTTGGTTTTTGTGCAGTTTATTTCTAGTCCTTTCTTGTTACTTTCTTTTGCTACCTTCTGTAGGAGGTCTTGTAGTTTCCTTTCTGTGTCTGCTATCAGCACTGTATCATCTGCGTACCTTAGATTGTTTAAATTATGGTCTCTGATTACGAATCCAGGCATAACTTCTAGGGTCCTCAAAATATTCTCTCTGTACAAGTTGAACAGATCCGGTGAAAAGACACATCCTTGTCTTACGCCCCTTTCTATCTTTGATATCTACTCAATTTATTACCTGTCTGTATGCAAGCGATTTGCTGCCAGTAAAGATTCTTGATTACTCTCAAGTCTTTCCCAAATATGTCCAGGCTGCTGAGCATCTCCATCAGTTTTTTGTGGCGTATTTTGTCAAACACCTTCACATGATCAATAAAGCACAGGTATAAGTCCTTCTTCATTTGTATTGCCCTTTCAAAGAGCATCCTAATCATAAATATGGCATTCCTTGTTCCTCTTTCTTTAACAAAACCACTGTTCTTGTCTTACTCTGGCCTGATTCTGCTTCTCGCCCTATTGATCAGGATTTGAACAATCAGTTTTGTTATATGGCTCATTAGACATTTTGCCATAAAAATGAATAAAATGCTTTACATTTCAAAAATGAAAATATTTTCAGAATCATAAAATTTCTATAAAGATATCATTGAGAAGGACCAATATCTAGATCCTTTTTCTGCAAATTTCAACCATTAACTCTTATCTAATCAAGAAAGTTAAACAAATAAATATAACTAAAACAATATTGAAAATTAGCAAAATTTCTTGAATTAAGAAGCTGTATTCTAACAATAAAATACACTTAATGATCAAATCATCCAAAAATAGTTAACACTTATTTTGATTATAAAAAAATTAGTTGTATATGCATCTTAATAAAAATATTGTATGGTATAAATTTATAGTTTTTATCATCAGATTCATTCATTGTTTTTTACACTTCAGTTGTTATTAACACTGAAGACTGTAGAGCTAAATCTTCATCTCACTAGGTTATTATACACCCACTAAACATTATCCTTTACATTCAAACAGATTTTCAGACAATTTATATTTTTTGAATCCTGTCCCAAAATGATTGGATTCGTTTAGTAAATAATTCTTCTCAAAATTTGAGACCAAAAATGGAAGCATATTTTGAGGAGAATCAAGAATACAGGCCTACAGGAAATAAAAGAATTTGCCATTGTGCTGTCACAGCTATATAGACACCCGAGGTTACAGAATTAATTGGTGTTCACAACTGTACATGGCTGGCTAGAAGTTAAGGTGAACAACATAATATTTCAATTGCAACATTACAATACAATCTTTCAATATATTTTTAAAAAGTACTCAAAGACCAATATATATATATATATATATATATATATATATATATATATATGTGTGTGTGTGTGTGTGTGTATACACACACAGGGTGCGATGGATAAAATGTCGTCTAAATTAATACAACAATGAAAATAACATTGATATCTCATTTTAACAGATATTTTTCAAAATGACACAAAAATATCTTGAAATATGAAAGGTTATGTATCTACATATAAATACATTATATCTAAACTTATTTATAAATGGAACTTTGTCTGTGTGTGTGTTACCTATAGACTCCGAAATGGCTGAACCAATTTTCTTGAAAATTTACAATTGTACTATAAGCATCTGCGAATGTTCTTAGCTAGGTTTTCTGTCCAGGTACCCCCAATAAATATCGAAAATCGATAATCGAAAAAAATCGGGTTATAGAAGGAGTGGTCCGATTTTAATCAAATTTGATACACTCATAGACAAAGACATAAGAAACGATATTCAGAAGTTTCAAGGTTGCAGTTCTTACAATAGTGCAGAAAATTGATAATATACACCACCTTTGATCAAAGTCAGTTTTTCAGCCCTTTTATTTTAGTTTTTGCTTCGGGTTTGGTTCTAAGTAGGTATAATTGTAGTTCTTAGTCTCAGCCTTGATACCAGTCACTCAGAGGACTTATTTAGCCTTTAAAATTCAGATTACGACAAAAAAAAACTTATTTGATATCGCTACCAGGAAATCAAAATTTGACTTACATCTATTCATTTTTCTTTCAGTCTACGGTTTCGTTTTAACTGGAAACAACTATTGCTTTTTAGTCTTTCATGCCAACGTCCAAAGAGTCTGAGCTCCAGGACCATGGATTAGTTTTAAAGCTTTCATTACACCTGAGCAATGCCGGGCTATACTGCTAGTCATACATATAAGTATACACACACACACACACACACACACACACACACATATTATAGACATGCAATATAAATAGATCTATCAACAAGTCAACAGCCTAATGATGAAAAACTTATTTTTCACAAGTATTTATTTTTCAACATAATCTTTCTTGTTAATGCACTTAATTCAATGATGAATACTACTCAGTGATAAATAGAGATTGACATTAGTTAATTTACAATCTAAAAATATATATAAATGTGTACAGATCCTTAAAATAAATATACTAACTTCAAACAAATTACTGTATTTTAAGATATATCGCCATATTAGATAAGCTGCATTTCAACTTGACATATTCAAGAAAAAAAATCTCACTGCTTTAAAGCAATCTATCAATATGTTACAAAAAAAGTACTCTATATTTTCTAACTTGTAGCAGAAAATATTCATTATCATCACCAGTCCTTCAACTCTTTAATTGTCGAGGTGGAGGTAGGGATTAGAAAAAACTCACTTTGCTTCTTCTTCTTCATGATTCTTTCGGTGGGCTTTCAGATAGCCTCTTTAAGCTCTTGACTATCAGCTAAAGATCACAGACTATAAACTAAGTTCTCAGGTTTTGAATTTCTAGTTATCCTTCTTCTAGTTTGGTTTTCATCATAGGCTATAGGACCTAGTCTGTCTGCTATTTACCTATAGCTGGACAGCAGAGAAGAGATGAATTCATACCATTATCAAATGTATTAACACATAAATGAATGTAATAAACTCAACTTGAATCAAACTTTACTGATTCCACAATCTGAGCCCCAATCTATGACTCCACGGTTTCCCCATAATACTGTATATAATTACTCTATATAAAAAATCAAGCAACAACTGAATTAAAGAAAGAAATACACCAATCCATTCATCAGTCATTCTTCTTCAGTCTTCATATGATGGATATATTTTACTGTGGTCTAAATGCTCTGCTTCTCAGATTAGTGTCTTGCAATTATGAGTATTTTCTTTTAGTTACATCTGTGTTATCCAGCTGTTCAATGATAAGAATATATTAAGGAATATTTATTTATGATGGATCAACTGACTGCAATAAATGGTGCCAGTTCTTTTTTACAATAATTTCCTTTTACAATACCAGTAGTAGTCGCGGTAGTAATAGTAACAAGATTACTCAAAGACCAAAAATCTCCGCCACGGCAATACTGATATCAACACAGCGATTAACAAGAAATTATTAAAATGAGAATACTGCAATGAATTTGACTGCTCTCTCAAAAGTTAAAATACAAAAAAAAATTGAACTGGATCAAACCCAAAATCTACAAAGTTTGTGCCGATCATGAGACCAATCATCCCTGAAAGTTTAATCCAAATCCACCCAGAAAGTCTTGAGATAACTTGTTCATAGACATAGAAACAAGCAAACAGACAAATGCAATTGAAAACAATCATAATATTATTTGAGTGAATACAATTATTATGTAGTCAGGCTAGGTAGAAGTGTCCATCTGTGGCAAAATGATAGTGCATAGTGCATTGGGGATATAAGTAGCCTATACGAGGTCTCAAATTTGTGTATAAAACACAGATCAATATTTTAAACATTATTTTGGAAAAAATGTATCTTATATTCCATCAAATACAGTAAATCAATCTACTCTCGACAAACCTCAATAAAGCACTAATGCCCATTGTCTCAAAATGGTACAGTAAATATTAATGGGTTAGCAGTAGAAAACTTGTTTTTATTTTATTTTTTAGAATTAATACTAAGTTTTACAGTAGATATTAAGGAGTTAAATACTTGAAAAGAATATAAGTTTTATCAATAACTATAATATAAATATATATTTTTAAATATTCCAAGCAAAAATTATTTTTCCATTAATTTGTTGTTTTGAAAACTTTGTCTTTTAATTGTATAAAAGGGAGTACAATGTTCCATTTTGTTCTTTTGTTTAAAAACATGGCCTATGCATAATCATTTTACTAATATTTGCAGACTACTAAGATACTAAAGTAAAATTTTAAAAATATCCTCAAATAATCTGTGTTTTCAATCAAATGAATATAAGTAAAACTTGATAAACAGAAAAAGATTAATTTATTGAGTTATATTCAAGTTGACATCAATAGGAATTAACATAAAAACTCAAGTGAAACAAGTCAACTTCACCCAAACTCAAATCTGGTAATCTTGTGAGAGAGGAGAACAAAATCAAGCAGCCCACTCATGTTTAAACATTCTATTTGAACGCTGAGCAAATGAAAAACATTCACATTGTAAAGAGTGTTTGATACTTCAAGCTATGACATCACTTCAAAGGCCTTTTGTAATGTTTCATCTGACACCTAAAAAGAAACTGGAGGAATACTATTGTCTAAAATAAAGATGGCTTTATATATTACTGAAAAGAAAATTTGAATTCTGCTTAAGGTTATTACTCCTTTAAAGTATGATTATAATGACCATTATCTTAATTCATGTCATTATCATTCAACTTTTCATTTCCTGTTATAAATACTATAATTACATTTATCAATATTATTCTAAGTATTTGTATAATACCCATAAAAATGATGGGATTCTCAGCATAGAATCATTATCTGTGCTATGCTGAGGATCAAAGAGTTATTCTTTGGTTGAATGCTGAGATTAAAGTGTACTCTCTGTTGTTCTATTCTATCATATTTCTGTAATCTAAGGTGAGACACTGGCACCAGATTTTTGTCTTCAGACAGTTTGTGGCCCTTAACAGCCTCAAGACTAGTCCCAAGGATTCCAATTTTGCAGCAATACCTCCCTCATAGCAGGAGAGAGACAAAAAATTCTATAGCCAACAAGATATTGGTCATGGAAACTGGAAATCTTTTGTCCTTTTCCCACAAATATACAAATGAACCCCCATCTTCTATGCACACACATTAAGCTACTCATATTTTAAATCTGTTTTCATGATGTGGGGAATAAATACAAGAATTAGAGTGTTGTATCTGTACACTTTACAAAAAAATGTTATGTATTTTAATCATAGTATTTTTCAGGCAGTAATCTTTCATGCAAATATGTTCTATTAAATGGAACATGTTTTCAAGTTTTGGACAGTTAACAACATAAATGCTACATTAACAATTTCTTGACTTTTTAACTTTTATTCTTGAAAATGATCATTCATGGTACAAAAAAACTTAGAATATAATACAAACAGGTTCCGTTAAAATTTCTGCCTGACTTCAAGTGACTTATACCAGATGAAACTCCCAAAAAGTCTAACAGTTTGTTCTACAGGTGTGATAGATAACTTGTTGTCATTTTATAATTTTGCACATGTGTGTTGTTTGTTTTTGTCAACTGCACAGTGTAGTAGGGTCAGTTGCATACTATCTGGGGAAAAAAAAGGACGCAATGATGCAATTTACTCCATTAAAAATAAGGAAATGGTATGCTGTACTGCTTGGTATTCATTTCATTTCAGTGTTTGGTTATCAATCTGAGGATAGTGCAGAAAATTCAGAAAGATTTGGATGAGTCTAATGGTGATTACGAAGGTGTTTGGCAGACAGACAATTTCAGCAGCCACATCACCCTTTACATCTGGCCAACAATCTCCCCAGACTGTAACCCCTTGCTTATTATGTGTGTGGTTTCTTATAGATTAACTAAAGACAAGGACTATGGCAGCATTCACCAACTTAATACGATCTCAAACATTTACTGGAGATTCTGAAATCATCTGGAGGCTGTGGTTAAAACCAATCACGTTTTTATTGAATGAATTCACTCTTTAGTAATTCAAGATATTTTTGTGCAATTTTGCTTATTATATCTGTTAAAATGAGATGTCAATGTTATTCTTATTGATAATTTAGAGGACAAATTATCCATTGCATCCTGCATTTAAGAGATCATACTCCGCATACATGAAACAAAATAAATAATAAAATATATCACATTTATGAAGATTTTCTACTTATTCAAATATATATATATAGGTTTCATTAACAATGACAGACAAGGTATCATGGCTAGATTTTTTTATATAATTTTTCATGTTATCTTATGATTTTTTTTCTTTTCAGAACATAAATTATATAAAAATTTGTAAATAATTAGCTTGGACACACCTCCATGCAGATGATGAGAAGATTAACTTTGCAACTCTTAGACCAGAGTTCAATTCAATCTCATTTAAACACAGAGAGAGACCTACCAAACTCTATCCACAAATAGCATCATCCATATGCCAAAAAAAAAAAAAAAAAAAAAAAAAAAAAAAAAGGCTAAACATGATGGAAGCATTATTAATAAAAAAAAACAAAACTCCAACACTTAATAATATCAACTATGAACATGGCAACAATGTGCTTCCCATATTCAAAAAATAAAAGAAACACATGACTCTATACACACAAAAACTACCCATATTCAGTCACACATAAAATAAAATCCATACTTGATAATGATTAAAAGCATAGCCAAAAGAGCTCAGAAAAACAAACTGTTAAGACAATTTTTATATAATTTATGTTCTGGAAAAAAAAAAAGGAAATCATAAAATCACATGAAAAATTACATAAAAACTTAACCATAATACCTTGTATGTCATTTTTAATGCATAAAAGAGAGATTGCTGCCTATATATATATATATATATATATATATATATATATATGTCTATTGTACAGGTGTAGAGGCTCATCCCTTGTTCCCTGTTTAGAATGTGGTTTCCAGCTTTCTCTTTTCCAATCTACTCACTTTGTTTTTCTTTTAATTGGAGTAGATAAATCTATCACCCGGTTCACACTCCACCCACGTCTATTGAACAGGTTAAGAGGCTCATCCCTTGTTCCCTGTTTAGGATGTGGTTTCCGGCTTTCTCTTTACCAATCTTCTCACTTTGTTTTTTTTTTTTAATTGGAGTAGATATATCTATCTATTGCCCGGTTCAAACTCCACCCACATCTATTGAACAGGTTAAGAGGCTCATCCCTTGTTTCCTGTTTAGGATGTGGTTTCCGGCTTTATCTTTTCCAATCTTTTCACTATTACGTAGCCCCCTGCATATCAGTGGCGTTACCGCCTTGCTCGGGGTGATACGATATATATATATATATATATATATATATATATATATATATATATATATGTATATGTGTGTGTGTGAGTTATCATAAACTGAAGAACACATTAACACATATGATAATCTTCATAACTAAAATAAAATAAGAAAATAGAAAAGATTTTTTAATTCTTTAAAAACTCACAACTTCAGATTGGATTGTGGTTTGTATTCTCTACTTAAAAGACAAATAAGGACTTCAGAATTTCTAAAGGTCTTCATCATAATCATTTTAATTTTTGCTTCTATTATTTTCAAAGATAGTATTAATTTGCACATCAAACAGTAATTCTGAATGTTCAAATATAGCACAGGGGATCAAAATTATTTGCCTTCCATCCATCACAAAATTTTATTAATTTCTCTGATTCCTTATGTCAGTTTTTTTTTTTTTAATTTTATCTTCTGACAAATAACCTGCCAAAAATGACAAAGATAATTTGACAACTACACATCACAATGGATAAAAACTTTAGTCAAGTTGCTAGTAGGTAGAATATACCAAGTTCAATTTCCAATACCAAAGTTAAATAAACAGGCCACAACTTATGTATGTGTGTGAAAGGAAGTAAGTATACCAGTAAATATGTAGCCTAATAAACAAAAAAATAATTTATTTTATACAACAAAAATATTTTTCATTATAATCTTATTTGTCAAATCCTTTAACTGGGGAATATTAAACAAATTGACTGAATATTAAAGGTCTATATTCAACTAATGTTTCAGCAAACTTATTGATACACACACACATATATTAGTAAAAAAAATAAGAAAAATTCGAATGACTTAACTTTCAACAAGTTTCAAAGTTTTGCAGATACACCATTCATCAGTCTGTGAAAGATATGTCATTTGAGCCTTTATTAATTTCATAAATATTGTCAGTTTAGTTCTCTTTAGTGTACAAAAACCTTTGACAAAAATTTTCGTTGCATTGAAAGACATTAAGTCCTCATAATTTTAAGTAGTTCAGTTGGTGTTATTGACATGGATTGTCTGCGTATATATATATATATATATATACTGTCATCTGCAGACAGATCTGTTTCGCCATATCACAGCTCATCAGTATGGTTAGACTGATTGCTTATATATATATATATATATATATATAATTGCTTTTAGCCTCTAACAGACTGTCTCATCTAAGTGTTGACTTTAATATCCACTTTTATATTTACATATGCTCTGTCCCTGATATCAAGAACTTTAACACAAATATAGCATACCTTAAAACTATATATGTGTGTGTGTGTGTGTGTATATATATATATATATATATATATATATATATATATATATATAATTATTACTTTAGAACATGTACAATCTACTACAAAATTGTACATTTTATTTTGACATCAAAAGAACAATGTCTCATCAGGTAGTTAAGAATGATGGTAACCGTTGCAACATTGCAACTATTTTCTTCGTTCTTATTCATTTGGATATATATATATATGTGTGTGTTTACTACAATGTGAAATATTTAACGAAAGGGATAACAATATACCCAAAAAGAAATTGAATGTAATTGGCCAAATTATATACTCAAATACATTATTAAAAAATTCAGAAGTTTAAAATTTTTAGCATCCACTCTCTTTCATGAGCATGTGTAGTTGTATCCATGTAAACATCACATTTGTCTAATGAAGTCCTAAAAGAATTAAACTCATCATGCAAAAAGCTTTTCAAATTTGTCACTTACTTTTCTACAATTGTTTTATCAGTTGGGCACCATCCATGAGAAAAAGTGCACCATGATGTACTTTGGAAACAACATGTTGTACTGCTTGACATTCAGGCCGGAGACTTAATACAAATATTTCAGGGTGTTTGGGGGTCAATTTGAGAACAGTGCAGATGATTCAAAAATAGTCGGATGAGTCTAATGGTGATTACAAAGGTATGGCATCTTGGTAAACTCTCTCTCTCTGATAAGAAAAGAACCTCCAAATTCGTTAATGAGGACTCAACATGGAAGCCTACATCAAGTATCTTGAGGAGGTTGTGCTGTCTTTGGTCAAGAAAGTGGCTGCTGGAAGACCCTATTTCTAGTAACAGGACTCTGCACAATGCCACACAAGCAGGAGAAACTAGTCATGGCTGTTGAACAATTTCTGAAATCACAAGGCCCCTTACATCTGGCTACCTTACTCTCCAGACTGTAACCCCCTTGATTATTATTTGTGGGGTGCAGTTGAACAAAACTCCTTGTAACACCAAAGATGAATTGAAGGCAAGGGTTGCGACAGAATTTTTGAACTTAAACAAGGAGACCACCCAGAAGAAATGTAGAAGACTCTGCAGTCATCTAAAGGCCATGGTTGAAACTAATGGTGATTTTATTGAATAAATTTACTATTTTGTATTTCAAGATATTTTTGTGTAATTTTGGTAAATGTATCTGTTAAAATGAGATGTCAGTTTTATTTTTGCATCATTTAAATGACAATTTATCCAGTGCACCCTGTGTGTGTGTGTGTGTATATATATATATATATATATATATATATATAAAAAGAAATACTGATTAAATCTGACAATGATTAACTAAGGAATTTATAAAGGCTTTCCTATTTGTTGGTTATTTAATTATTCTTGAGCTTAGTTAGAAACAATAAAATCGTAACATTTTCAGTAAAAACAAAGTGACAGTTTTAAAGCAATTTTGGTCAGAGTGTTGGAAATTAGTTAGTGTTATGAAACATCTCTCTAAAAAAAATACATTGAAGGACCATTTTTTTCACTTCATTACAGAAGATAAATTTTGTTTCGCTCTCTTTTCTGCTTAATAAACTAATCTTTTTTTCTGATCATTTTGCCTCAATCCAGGCAGGGTTACCACAGGTGTGCAGGGGTTAGAGTGAGAAAAAAACTGGGTACAGGGAATGCTGAAGAAAGGATAAGAAAAAGACAGGATTTAGAGATGTAGAAAATGGCCATTGACATTGCATTTAAACTTATGAAGGGGACTTCCACAGATGGTAAACGCTAGAAAAGAAACTGTTAGAGTAGAAGTGGTGGTTGACATTTGACTGTTTTGATGGTAAAAAGGTGGGACTTTGATGCCAATCTAGTAGCACAAATAAATGCATATGGTTGGGGCACCAGGGAAAACTTTATAAAAGTCTTTCTTTTACAACAATAATTAATTTCTTGCTCATATACTTATTTTTAAATAATTATATATACATTTTTACACATATTTTTTAAAAACTTGTTTATATTTTGTTGTGAAGTTTTTGATAAGCTTGATAAAATCAAAGGAACCTGATATTGATAAACCTGATAAAATTAAAGGGACTCAATAAGTCATTGGGAATTTCAACATAATTTCTGTGCTGCTCTTCTAAGCTCTTCAATATCTC
The DNA here is from genome assembly GCA_037127315.1 of Ascarosepion bandense. Taxonomy (NCBI): domain Eukaryota; kingdom Metazoa; phylum Mollusca; class Cephalopoda; order Sepiida; family Sepiidae; genus Ascarosepion; species Ascarosepion bandense. Next base: position 304,787 of record JBBBDQ010002043.1, read on the forward strand.
TTAACAGAATTACTGTATCTGTAATTGATTAGAAAATAATTTTCTTCCTAAGTGTCTTATTTCTTATATAAACTGTGTATATAGAAAATTTGACACAATGCCAAAACTTGAAAGAAAAAGATAATTTTGGTTATCACACGACCTAAATTAGCTAATCACAATCACTGAAACAGTTGGACACTACTATTCCTTTAAGCACAATACCACATTTCTATTGAATATAAATATCACACCACAATCTCATAGCTAACTGACAAAATCTCAGTTTTTTAAAGATATACCAATTACACACACACATACATACATTATATTTTTCATTTTTAAACGAGTTATTTCGCTACCTTGGTTTCTACCATGAGTGGTGTCTTCAGGCAATTTTTATGAACTTATTAAAAATTATTACTAAAAAAGAGTTATTAAAAAATCACCGGAAGACACACTCATGCCAGAAACCAAGGTAGCAAAATAACTTGTTTAAAAATGAAAAATATTAAAAAGTTCTACAATATAATTGTATAGAACCCTTTTTAATACAAATGTGTACTGGTCTAACACTATTATGACCAAAAACTAAGTATTAAACAATTCATATATATATATATATATATATATACATACATATGTATAATTATTATATACATATTAAACTGATCGTCATTAGTGGCCGAGAGGTTTAAGATGCGCCAGATCAGTTGGTGGCTTCCCTTATGTGGATAGGAGTCGCAGGTTTGAATCCTGCCAAATGACACAAATTTTTGTAACAAAAATTTATCGTAAATAATCAGGCCAGTAGAAATAGATATATAATACTGTTTGATTATAAACAGAATATCTACTTAAATACAAGTATTGTTCAAAATTAATGTTCAAAAATATCATTTCATATATATATATATATATATATATATATATATATATCAGGCCTGATGATTGCGCTTAGGATGAAACAGTCTGTCGCCCCTGAGTGTTAACTTCAATGTTCATTCTTTTATATTTACATACGCTCTAACTCTGATATTCAGCACTTTATCCTATAAATACAGTACACGTTAAAACTATATTTATACATAGAGGCTGGAAAGTTCTTTGTTCAACCCATTTCACAAAATCTGATCAAACATACATGAGAATTTGAGAATTTTGTTTTGTTTATGCTGAGAAATTTTCAATATTCCTTCATATATCTGTGTGTGTGTATATATATATATATATATATATATATATATATAGTGCATGTACGTATGCATGATTTACATTTGAATGAGTATCCAACCAAATAATAATTATATGACAATTTGGAAAAAAATTTACGTTAACATGTTTCACTAATTGAACAGCATCACCAGCAAAAAGGTTTTTATTTCACCTGAATCTACACAATCGCGACAGAATGTGATTTATGTTAAGCATATGAACACTAGATCTTTTCTTTTATTAAATCTCATTAAATCTACAAATTAAATCTGATGTAAAAAAAAAAAAATCAATAGTGCAAGTTTTTAATGCAAATTGTGTTCAGTCACTAGACTGTAGGCTTAGTTGAAGTAAAATTTGTTTGTCTAATGAAGCTGTTTGATCAGCAAAACATGTCAACATAAAATATCTCACAAAATGTCATATAATTACTATATATATATATATGTATATATATATATACACACACATACATATATACATACACACACACATATATATTTAATTTATTTGTTTGAACAGTCTTTATAATTGATACTCATTTTTGAGTAGATATTCTGTTTTTAATTAAATGGTTTATTTATAGATAAAAATCAACCGGCCTTAGTATTTTATGAAAAATTTTGTCAGGAAAATGTGTCTCATTTAGCAGGATTTTCTCACAACATTTGTTATAAAATAAAATATATTACATATATAAATATACTGTCTACTTAAAAACAGAATATCTACTCAAATGCAACAGTTGATTAAAAATAATGTTCAAACAAATAAATTAAATATGTCAGTTCTTAATTCCATTTCGTTAACCTTCAGAACTCTCCATAACACACACAGATATACATAGATATATATATACATATATACATAGATATATATATACATATATATATATATATGCATACATATATATATATATGCATACATATATATGCATACATATATATATGCATACATATATATGCATATATATGCATACATATATATATGCATACATATACATATATATGCATACATATATATATATATATGCATACATATATATATGCATACATATATATATATATGCATACATATATATATACATACATATATATATATATGCATACATATATATATATATGCATACATATATATATGCATACATATATATATATATGCATACATATATATATGCATATATATATATATATATATATGCATACATATATATATGCATACATATATATATATATATATGCATACATATATATATGCATACATATATATATATGCATACATATATATATATGCATACATATATATATATGCATACATATATATATATGCATACATATATATATATATGCATACATATATATATATGCATACATATATATATGCATACATATATATATGCATACATATATATATGCATACATATATATATGCATACATATATATATATATGCATACATATATATATATATGCATACATATATATATGCATACATATATATATGCATACATATATATATATATGCATACATATATATATATGCATACATATATATATATATGCATACATATATATATATATATATGCATACATATATATATATATATGCATACATATATATATATATATGCATACATATATATATATATGCATACATATATATATATATATATATGCATACATATATATATATATATACATACATATATATATATATATGCATACTTATATATATGCATGCATATATATATATATATATATATATGCATATATTGTGTATTTTGGCAGCATTTTTTCATTAATGCAGGTTTCATTGAATAATATAGACAAGTTTTGTTTATTAATTTTGTGTAGAATCCATTCATACCGTCTGAATTACTTGATGGTGATATCGTTGAAAGACGACAAAAAAAATCACAGTAATTGTTCATTTTTTTATCAGATCTAAGCTTTCGGCTCGCATAAGCTATTACCAAAGAATAAATATTAACACACAGAAAACATTTTGGGACCAGAATTGTATAATCTACGTACAAATTAACAGTGTCAGTATGGGAAACCTATTAGGCCCTACTTCCTCAAATTTTTACATGTCGCATATTGAAAGCAAAGTGTTTAGAACAATCAACAAACCAGAAATTTACACAAGGTATTTCAACTACATTTTTGTTTTCATAAAAAATATGGACGATATCGTAAATCTAAACTTAAGTTTTGAAAATAACTCCTCACAAAAATTTACTTTTGAATGCCTGGACAATAACAAAATCCTGTTTCTTGACATCAATAAAGAGCTAAAAACCAACAAATTAATCCCTTATCTGTATAAAAAAAAAAACCCACCAGTAAGAAGTCATCTTCTTAATTATAACAGCCAATGCTTAGAAAGATATAAAATTGCTGTAATAATGAATTTCTTAAATAGATCACATCAAAATTCCTTCTACCAAAGAATATTTTTGAGTCAATTAAAACACATAAAACTAACATTAGTCAACAATAATTTTCCCAACTACATCATTGATAAGCAAATAAAATTCTTCCAAAAAATACATGACACTAGTATTAAAAATAACACACAAGAAAACATCAGCATATTTTATTCCAGTTAAATGCACCTTAATTATAAACAAGACATGAATAATTATTAAACAATATATTCTGACGTAATTCCTCAAAAACACGTTAAATTCATATAATAGAAAATGGAAGACAGCAAACCTTGTTGTTTCTAATAATAATAACCCTATCAAATCTAAACTAGCGATAACTAATATAGTGTATGAATTCCAATGCCCTGTACAAAATTGTATTTCTTGTACCTATATTGGCCATACTACCACTTCCATGAGTAGATGCCTTACATGCCACCTATCTAGTAATAATAGTGCAATAAAAAAAACATTTATTAACCTACAACTTACAAGAAACCTTAAGAAAAATTTGGTTAAAAATACAAAAATACTATTTAAACCACAATATCAAAGACACCTCGCTATAAAAGAGGTACTATATATCAAACAATTTTCTCCAACCATTAACCTTACACTATTTAATAGTGGAAATAGAGTTTTGAAAGATTTTTAAAGAATAGACAGATGCTCATATGTTGCCTGCTGTGTGCAACACATGACACCTTTAAAGAACTCTCCTTTCAAAAAAACAAAAAAGTTCTAAAACTAGAAAAAAATTACATTGCAGTCAAACATGAAGACATAACACTGGAATAATAACATCCTTGAAAATGGCCTGTGAAGAGACTGAAAATACTTGGAAAGTAAAAAATTATGGAAATTTTTTACATTCCTTATTCCCAGCAAAAAGGAAACATGTAAGAATATTGTCAAAATTAATAAAAAAATTAACAAAATCTTCCTTGTCAGTCATTTTTAACAAAACATGTTTAAATGAAAGATTGCTGCCCAAAAATACATTAATTAAACATACATATATATATATATATATATATATATATATATATACACATACATACAGTAGTCAGGGTAAGTTGTATAATTGATATTTTATTGTTTAAATGCAAACAAGTATCACCAAGAAAAAAGTTTGAAAATTTCTCAAATATTTGGTCATTAGCACCAATATTGAAAGCAGTGCATTTCTTCAGCCTTAAGCCTCAATAATAAAGTCTAAGAAACTCAGAAAGAAGGATAATAACTCAGAATTCTAACCCATCATGTAGTTATTGAAGTCAAGAAAATTATCCTTTGCATACTGGATGCTTAGTGCAACAACCTATTAAAAAGGTAAATGATAGGTCAGATATAGTGTAAACTGAAGCTACCAAGAAACTTTGTAAGCAGAGATTTTTCAAAGCGTACTGCCTTCTTTTGCATAAAGGGCTATGAAAACAATCCAATGTTGTCAAAATATGTGAAACACTTCTTGAGGTGAAATGGAAATTTGTAAAAAAACAAAACAAAGGAAGTATTTACTTGCATGTAATATTCCAAAAAATGTAATTTGTGCTTGCAAGAAAAATGAAATATTGCATTCTCTAAGCAGAGTAGATTGGTGAACAGAAGATCAGGGAAACAAAGTTGTAGAAAGCAACAAACACTTCAATCCTGAAAAAGACTTGACCTGTTAAAAATATATATGATAGCTATTAATTTGTTGTTGATGATCATTACAAGATATTGTAAAACTTAGCTGTTCTTTAACAGATATAGCTCTTTCAATTGTAATATCTTTTAAAACCTCTGGCACACAGTTGACAAACATGACATTTACATTTTGTTGTCATAAGGTATATTTTCATGAATGTTTTTGTCTTTTTTTACCACTAGCTGAATTGCATGCTTTTCTACAAATTTGACATGAATTGTTAGCATTTAATGTCATTTCCTAGTTAGTTGGTGCTCTGGTATGATGACTTTGTATATGACTCAATTTTCTTGCTTTACTCAAGCAAAGTATAACACAAACATCACAGGTGAAGTTATGTGTCACCTATATAATCCAGAACTTCCACAACATTTTGGACATTTTCCTTCAGTTTACTTTTTTTTTTTTTTGCAGTCAGAGAACTGTTGAAAACAACATTTCCATAATTAATCTTCTGACAAGTGATACAACCATTTGTATGTAATGCCTAGTCATATAGCTACCCCCATCTCTCTCTCATATATATATACACACACACATTTACAATGTTAAGAGGGAATGAGTTCAGAAAAAATTAATTTAAAAGAAATACTTCTAAGCACAAAAACAAGTTATGAATATCTCCTACAGCTACACTATGAAGGCAGAAAACCACCCTTTTCCATTCATGTTCTTCCACAACTTCTTTGTTTCTTTACTATCTGAAAATGGAATAAACTAGGTTTCATAGCTATGTACATATCCAGTGCAGTAATGACACAGCATTACTTGGTAGAGGGTTTCATTGACTTGAGGCAACAGCAAGGGAGGAGGCTTCCTACAACTGAATCAGTGACCACATGTTTATGACAAAGGCAACCTTCCATTTGGAGGATATCGGCTACAGTTTGACCTGGAGAGGAATGGGCTCTACTAAGTTCACTTGCCCAAGACATACTAAGCATGAATGAGTAATTCTCCACTTTTAGTTTAGATATGTGGAGGGAACTGGTCAGGAGCTCAGCTGTGCAGCGCCCATACAATAACGGCCATTCATGAGACAGGTGTTGGTGAAGAATATATATCTAACCCTGCTATCCCAAGATCAGAATGATTTTTGAAGACTCACCTTTCAGTGTCTACTGTTCCACTATTTTAAGACATGATTTTTTTTTTTTTTTTTTTACTGGAGAAGTATTAATTTTGCTGATAGATTCATTTTCTACATCTTACCACTCTTCTGAAGGTTATCTTAAGTCAGAGGTTATTTTTAGATTGTAAGAATATTTTCTTTGATAATAATTTAGTGATACAAGTTTTATTTATTAACCAATAGCTAAGGGAGAAGTAGATTTATACTTTTCTCAAGGATATTTGTGAATAAGTAAATATAATGAACCCAACTAGATTTTAAACTTGACTTTCCAATTAACAATTCCAAGCTATTATCATTACACCACCTACACATCCAAGCTTGCAGCATCTGGTATTCCCAAGCAGTTGCTAATATAGGGACTGACCAGACTTGATGATACTTAACTTTGGTGATTATACGGGAACTGGTGTTTCAACATGATGTAGTAGTAAGCTTTGAGCAATAATTTCTTATTGTCTTTTCATTGATAATATGATTAGAAGTAGATAGATATTGGAGTAGATAGATCTATCTATTGCCTGGTTCACACTCCACCTTCGTCTATTGAATAGGTTAAGAGGCTCATTCCTTGTTTAGGATGTGATTTCCGGCTTTCTCTTTTCCAATCTTTTCACTATTACGTAATCCCCTGCACATCAGTGGTGTTACCGCCTTGCTCGGGGTGATACGATTAAAAAAAAAAATGTCTAAAATATAATAAGTGCCAAAATACAATTTATGACTTTATACTGATTTTTGTCAGAGTTTTCAACTAAGTTCAGGCACTAACATTTTAATAAGCTGACCATATAAATAACTCGTGCATATTTCTTAACAAAAAAGTAATAGACTACTTATAGTCAATATTCTAAAGTACAGTACTGTGAGAGGAAGTCAAAAGTTAATACTGAATATTCTCACTTGTTTGGATTTTGCCCTATTGTTATAGAAATCATCAAGAATAACATTCACACTTTTTTTCATGACTCAACATTGAACAAGCAATGGTCATGCACTTGTGTTCAAATTGTTCAATTCTTAACAGTTGCTATCTGCATATGTAACTGCTAAAGTTGGCACTGCCTAACAAATATCAATATTTGACTGATTAACTCTGAAGCTTCAGAGAGAAAGTTTCTGTGAAAATGATAGTAACCATATTCATTTGCATATTTTGCAAGAAATAGAGGTGGATGAATCATTATACACAAAAGTAATATTTTCACAAGTTATTTATTTATCTATTTGTTTTTGTATCAACAGTTTAACAGTTATGTACAAAGGCTGATAAAAGCTTCTCAGCCCAACTCACTTTTCAAAACCAGAAGTTTAATGTCTAAACCTCAAGAAACAGCATCTTTTGTCTAGTGATTCTACTTTCATGCAGTTCTTCTAAAAAACAATCAATCTATATACATTGTGCAGCAGAAATCTAACCCACATATATCTCACACATAATGTTAAGACATTAACTAGAAGACGACACCATTGCCATTATGTCAGAGGTATTTCTACTGCACATTGTATACATAAGGGTACATGACACAGGAGATACATTCAAATTATACTTGGGAATAAAAAGGTTAATCAAGTCTAACCATGATATTAGCTATTACATAATTAGCCAGTATAGAAATAAAATATATTCACGTGTTTTACCTACTAAAATAACGTAGCCTTGAAGTATTTTAAAATTTTAATTAAAATGAATATCTCGCAGCACAACTTATTAAATAATTTGCTAATTTTTTAATACTTTTCCAGATAAAAAAAGAGTGCACAAGTTAAAATTAAAAAAAAAAACTAGATACTAGAATCAATTAAAATTACTAAGTCATGCTGATACATTATTAAACATTTACAGCTCTGTTTCCGCATTACTGCAGATAATCATTTCATGATGAAAGTAATTTTTAACTACCAATTGCTCTTATTGTTTTCTTCTTTGTGGCAAAGTAGACTCCTTTTAATATTTTTAATATCATATGATGATTGTTTGTTATTCCATTCATAAGCATGTGTTTTACACCCCGCCATTCAGTCAGTTAAGTGCCAAATGTGATACACACATGGGTGATCATGTCTCTTTTGGTTCATGATTGACTAGGCAGAAGGTTTTCCCACAGTAGACTGCTATTTTTTTTTCAGTGGTATACTGGTTGCCAACCAATGTTATAGGACCCAGTCTGTACTGCTATTCAACCCATAGGTGTGGGGAGAAGAGATGTATTCATATTTTTCCCAAAGGTATTTGTGTCTAAGAGTATGCAACAAACCCAAGTGGAATTTGAACTCGACTCTCCAATTTCTTAAACCAAGCCTTTAACCATTACACCACACCATACATCCTACCATTACCTTAGATAAACAGGAGACTACTGCATTTGGATTGTGAGGAAAGATGAAAGGAAAACTTTTATTAGAGATGTTTGGTTTTAGTGAGAAAAAAAAAAGGCAAAATAGAAGAGGCAATAATGCTTTCATGCATTGTTTGATTCTATGAAATGTAGAGTGAATGCAAACCGTCCTAACCAGATTTTGAACTCTGTTTGCTGATTCCAGTCCATTAACTGTTAGGCAACACACAGTCCCACTTATAATTTCATGTATTATTATTTATTTTTAGAATCACAGGCAACTGTTAATGAATAAATTTATAGTTACAACTGTGATGATGACATGGTTACAGCTGAAATGATTGCATGGTAACTGTGACTATGTTTATCAATCCATTGTATGGTTACTTTTGTTATGAATTAAGAGTTCTTGGTCTATAGCTACCCTAATTAATATAAATTTATTACTTTAGCCTTCATGACCATCATAAATTTTGGATTTTTAAAACTTGTCAATACTATGACTTAATATTTGTTGAGAGCTACACTTATATGATAAGATACTGAAAAGTTCTCTGCCAAACCTATTTCTCTAAATCTGAATAAATTAATAAATATCTGAATTTTAAGGGTTTCAGGTCAAGTACTTTTCAATAAAGCTTAATTCTGATAAGAGGAAGCTGAAAAATTGTCTTAACTGAATTTCTCAGCTGAAATTCATCTCTTTGTTAATAGTTTTGTATCTGTCTACCTATATTTATATGAAAGATGTGTTTCATGCTTTAAAAGAAAAAAATTCACATTTCATCATTTTTAAAGACCAGAGGGGCGAAGAATGAAATTGAAAACAACAAGCTTGTATATTTTTTTTCGCCTCCTCATCCTTTAACCAGCTTTTCTTTTTGTTTTCCACTAGCTTTTTTTTTTTTTACTCTCTACTTTTCTCCCTTCATTCTCCTTTCTAATTCTGTTCTTATACAGAAATAAAGAGAGAAACAGTTGATAGTTATATATATGTTTTGATAACCCTTTTTACAAATATTACACAAATTTAAGGCGGAAGTACCAGGAGGAAAAAACAGACACAATGATCCTAGGTAGAATTTCAGCTCCATATGTTAATAATGCTATCATTTTTATGGGTTCTATGTTAGTTACTCTAATAATGTTTCTGCAATCATATTTTGCCACATAAAACACAAAACGTTTTAGCATTTATTGTATGACTACTAAACCAGCAGCATAGATCAGAAAGAGATAATGATGAAATTTTTACTTGTTAGAGTAAGAGATAGAAGTTTAAATTATGTAAGTGATTGTTATTTCTGCTACTTAATTAATAGTCTTTTTTGGTATACAGTGTGTGATGGATGAATTGTGATTTAAATTACACAAAAATGAAAATAACAGTGACATCTCAGTTTAACAGATACATTTACCAAAATTATACAAAAATATCTTGAAATACTCAAGATTAAATTCATTCAATAGAATCACCATTGTTTCAACCACAACCTCCAGATGACCAGAATCTCCAGCAACTCTTTTGGAGAGTCTCCTTGTTTAAGTTGTTGAATGCTGCTATAATACTTGCCTTCAGTTCATCTTTGGTATTACAAAGAGTTTTGTTGGGTTCTCACTGAACTGCATCTTGCCAATCTTGTGTCTGTGGCATGGTACTGATTCCTGTTGCCAGATATAAGGTCTTCCAGCAGCCACCCTCTTAACTCAAAGCAGCACTACCTCCTCAAGACACCAGATGTAGGCCTCCATGTTGAGTCTGAGGCTCTGCAACAGATGAATAATGGGATACTGTCGTCATCACTAGTAATCCCTCCAAGCACCTTCATAATCACCATCAGACTCATCCAAATCTTTCCAAATCCTCTGCAGTGTTCTCAGATTGACAATAAATCAGTGAAATGTTAGTAGCAGAATTTCCAGTGCGAATGACAAACAGTGCAGCATGTCATTTCCGAGTTTTTGGTGGAGTGAATTGCGTCATTGTGCTCTTTCTCCTCACTGACCCTACTATGTATGCAGTCAATAAAATCAGCAACAAATAATGCAAAATTAAAAGTATAAAACGGCGACAATTTACCCATCGCACCCTGGATATACAATAATGTTCACCCTGTAAAAGGCTTAACAGTTAATCAAGTTAGAGGGTTATCAAGTAAGAGGCACAGTTTATGACAATATGTGGGGAAGATAACCCTCGATTTGAACGGGTGAAGATTGCAATGATCAGAGAAGTATCCAACCTCTTGAGAGTCAGTTCCACAAAGCAGTGCTTCATATCGATAATCTGTTTGAGTGGAACTTACAACTTTTACACTGGAAATATAAAGAGAATGAGGGTTGTTCACTACAAGGTGTATGGCAGGATGGGTCTCAGGCATGAAAGTTAGAAATGGTTGAACTAAGGAACACTTTTAGATAATTTAACTAAGACCAGAGTATTGTAATAAAAACAACAAAATAAGATTAAAGAAAACTTAATCAAAAAATTAAGAATAAAGAATTACATTTTTTGTACATTAAAGAACCATCTCCTCACAAAAATGTTCATTTTGCTTAAAATGGACAATGGAGATTTTGAATAAAAAGCTCATGAACACTAAAGTCATTGATAGATAAATACCTAATTTCAGTTTTACTCTCCCTCAAAAAAATCTGCATCTTATTTCACAATTACAAAATAATAACCAACTTTTAAATTAATCAATATAAACATCAGTTTGAACAACAATAAATCATCCTCACTGTAAATCAATCTTTCTTTTACAGCCAAACCTACTGTTCATATTATTGATGTATCTATCATCTATAAGGATCAAATATTTTCTCAATATAGGATAGGATTGCAAAGAGAAGTATTAGTCATACAAATTTATACCAGAGATTTTAAACTCATAATCATCAAACTATTCTCTACAGAATATTCATTGATATATAAATCAACTTGTTTTTTTTTTTCTGTTCATCCATCATTTCAAAATAACCAACTACTTTACATTTGCACTCACTCATACACACACACACACACACATATATATATATATATATATATATATATGGACTGACATTAATCAAAATATTCATTTTTCTTGTGATGGGAAAATTTTAAGTTTGTTAGAGGTAGTCCTTTCAATCTGTATGACTCATGATTTATTTTAAAGTGATATTCTACAGAAAGAAAATACTTCTTGGTGAGAAATGATTGATTAAGCATTCAGAGAATAATTACACATTTTGAGTGAAACTTTAGCATTTCTAAAGGATAAAATTACTCAATGAATTTGTTTAATGTTACTTTCATAAAAATGCATTTACTTTCATATGAATATATTTGTATAAACAATATGTATATGTGTATGAAAAATGGTTGATATATAGACAAATGGTAAACAAGTTAGCCTCACAAACCATTGCTACTAAGTTTGATCCTATCTGGCACTTTATTATAATAGTCTTGTACCAGATGATATCAAACAGATTAAATATCTAAAGTTAAATAAACTAACTAAATATATCCCCATGCATATATTACTAAAAAGCTAGTAATTGTTTACGTGTATAGTGTATAAACTGAGACAGTGACAGTGGACAAATGAATATTAGTCTATCAAAGATAATTTGATACAAGGATGGATGAATATGTTTGTTTGTTTGTTTGTTCCTGTTTAATGGCCTATCAACGTCTAAAGGGTCATTTAATGCCAGAAGCATATTTTTATTTTAAATCAAAGTTATTCCCTGGAAACAGGCTCATTCGGAGCACAGCACGCTATTTTACCCATAGCTAGAAGGAAATGTTAAAGTTTATATATCTCTGTTGAAGCTATATAATAAAGTTAAATTTTATTAAATAGGTCAATTTTCTGAAGGAAGGCTAGTATTTTGTCAATGTTGATGTTTTCAAATAAAGATTTTAAGTTCTGTAATTTATAAAACTGTTGACGAATCAGTATATGTCTTATGCTTTTAGACATCTGGCATCTAGAGCATTTGGGCGGATCTACTCCTCTTAACAGCCAGGAGTGGGTAAAAAAGGTGTGTCCTATCCTAATTCCTGACAGTATTACCTCTTCTTTCCAGATGAATATGGGGTAGGAAGCTCTTACCTAGAGGTCAGTAGATGTTTCCATAGATCAATTTAAGGTCAAAACTAATACTTCATGCCAAACTGCAAAAAACATCATTTTACAACCAGATGTTCTCTAATTGTAAATATCTGCATAACAATTTATTTTTTAAAAAAAGTGCCAGTGGAGGCACCATTTAATAAACAATAGCACAAAAATTGTATAATTGAGCCATTTTTAAACACCAACTATTTATTGATAAGTTATTGATTAAAAAGAATTTATATCGTGTAATTATGTAAATGAATACAGTACTTTTTTTAAGATGTTTTTTCGTGAAATATTTTTTTAAATTTTAAGAACAGAATTTAATTTTAGATCTAATGTTTGTTTATACATTTTTGAAATCTTTATAAAAGTAAAAAAATTCTACTTTCTTAATTGCTTCTAAGCAACAATTCTAACAAAATCAACATTTCTGATACAATTGAAGACTGTCAACCTTTCCAAAACAAAGTATAATACACTTATCTAATTGTATTCTATTTAGCTATTTAGAAATCTGTATTCTATTTAGCTATTTAGAAATCTGTACAAGGTTGAGTACTTCAAATAATGTGTATATATATATATATATATATATATATATATATATATATACATACACACACACACACACACAGACAGAGGGTGCAATGACTAAAATGATGTTTTTTGCAGTTTGGCATGAATGAGTAAATAGTGGCCATTTTAGATTTTTAATTTTACACATTTGCATTGTTTGTTTTTCATGTTGTCAACTGCACAGTATACTAGGGTCAGTTGGGCACTATCTGTGAGAAAAGCACCATGACACAATTCACTTTACCAGAAATTTGAAAAGAGCATGTTGTACTTCTTAGCATTCATGCTTCAATACAAATATTTCAGAATGTTTGGGTGTCAATTTGAGAACACTGCAGAGAGTTCAGAAAAAGTTGAATGATATATCCAGTCATGGTGTTTGGAATGATCACTAATAAAGGCAACAGTATCCCTTCATTTATTTTCCCATAGAGCCTCAGACTGAACATGGAGAGCGACATCAAGTTACTTGAGGAGATAGTGCCATCCTGGGTCAAGAGGGTGTCTGCTGGATGATCCTGTGTCTGGCAACGGGACTCTGCACTATGCCACACAATCACGAGAACCCAGTCATGGTTGTCAGACAATTTCCATGACCACACTGCCCTTTACATCTGACCACCTGACTCTCCAGACAGCAACCTTGTGATTATTATGTGTGAGGTATAGCTGAGCAAGAGTCCAACAAAACTCCTTGCAAAAACAATGATGAATTGAAGACAAGGATTATTGATGCATTCACCATCTCAAACAAGGAGACCATCTAGAAGAGATGCAGAAGATTCCAAAGTGGTCTGGTGGCTGTGGTTGAAGCCAATCATAATTTTATTGAATAAATTTACTCTTTAGTATTTCTAGATATTTTTGTGTAATTTTGATAAATATGTCTGTTAAAATGAAATGTCAGTGTTATTTTCCTATTTACATAATTTAGATCACAATTTATCTATTTCACCCTGTATATATGCACATATATGTTGAAAACCACATACTTTTGCTATTATTATTTGCAAGGCTGTCATAGCTCAAAAGTGGAGACTTTGAAAGAGACTTAAGAAAATGTGTAAGTAAATTTTTGTTTCATCGTCAATTTCACTGAGATTTGTTGTAGCACTTAATAATATTACTGGGTTTAACTCTTTACAAAGTGTTGTGAAGTTTCAAGAAGTTATAAGAATATATGAAATTCTTTGCTACTACCGGCTCATGCACAATACAATGAATTTTAAAACCAGAAATGTTTATAAAGTTTGATTCCACTGTTGACAAATATATTTTGGATATGTTTGTCTCATATTATGATTGTTGTTTGTTTATCTTATTTTCAGAACATACTTGGTGAGACAAGATATGTTCTTATATTGCATATGACACAAATCAAGTTCTCTTGTTGACAGTAACATTGATTTTTAATTTGATATCTCAATAAATGACTCTTAATGTATTTTTCTTTTTCCTATTTTTTAATCAATTTATCACAAACAAGGCAATAATGCCCCTAAGTTTCAGGGGGACTACTGAGAGTGAAAGTGAATAAAAAGACTTTATAAAGAACCAGAAACCCAATCCTTAACAGGAAACAAGAGACAAACCTCTACTCCTGTTCAAAAGACCAGAGAGGAGTGTGCAAATACAGGCATTAGTAGTAACAGGTACAATGACTAGTTCAAGATTGAAAAGAAAACTTAATTGAAACAAAGAAGAAGAAAACATTTTTAAATGTCATTTTTGATATGCAGAAGAGCAGCAAATTTGGATAAAAGACAATTTAAAAAATAGAATTTTCCCTGCTTTTGCATTTTAGAAATTGAAGACACACATTTCAAAATGACATCTTGATTAATCAGATGCTTAAAATTTAAAAGCTAAATTTCTACAGAAAGTTTGAGATGATTTCAGTTCTATAAAACTTTTCCCCATGATTAAAATTTTTTTATGCAAATGTCATCATATTACCAAAAGACATTTCAGGTGATTTTATTTTATTAAATAACATTCACAGAAGCTTATTATATGGAGGAAAACAAATGCCAAAGATTAAAACTAAAATTCAAGTTGTCATCAAAATTATTGTCACATTATTTTAATGGCTTCTCTAATAGTGAAAACTAAATCAAAAGAAACATATTAAGAAATATATGAAATGACATTAAAAAGAGTCCTTTAAAAAGCAACCAAATTAAAATCTCATTGTCTTTAGAAAAAAAATAGTAAAACAATTTTAAAAGCAAGAATATGTTTCTGTAAAATTTATTAAAAAGTAGTTTTCTTTCTTCAAGGTAGAAAAAGACTTGATGTCATGTGTAATTGCAACAAATAGCTAATGCTGAACAAAGAAAGCAGAAGATGAAATAAAATCTAAAATCAACACAAGAACACGCTATATTAAACTAATAAGACAAGAACCAAAACCTCCAAGAATTGATGCTAATAGACATGGGTGGTAATTCATCAGGTATTATTTTACTGCATTTGTTTACCTCTTGATTTTCAATGATGCAGATGGCATAACCATTAATTACACAGAGAATGAAGTCAGTAGACAGAGTTCAAACTCCAGTTGACTCAGTTTACATTGTCACACTAATGCTTTTAGTAAAAGCATAAATTCACTTCCTCTTTTCCCAGATATGGGCAAAGAGTTGGGTAGTTGAAACACTTAACATTGAAAAAGGCAATCTATCTTGAACATTGCATAATGGGTCAGGTTAGGGATCATTCCCTGCTCATGGTACCATGTAAGCCACTACAACCTGTCTCATGTTACTTGGAAAGGCGATGGCCATTGCCAAGCAATACACATTGTTTCCAAGAAAT
Source organism: Ascarosepion bandense (assembly GCA_037127315.1). Lineage (NCBI taxonomy): Eukaryota > Metazoa > Mollusca > Cephalopoda > Sepiida > Sepiidae > Ascarosepion > Ascarosepion bandense. Next base: position 321,083 of record JBBBDQ010002043.1, read on the forward strand.
ACCATGAAGGAGAATTACTATTGGCAATCTGTTGATCTAATTAATATCTCAGAGAAAATGTTTGTTGTTCATTCACTAATTTCGTAGATTTGAACAGTTACAAAAAAAACATAGCTGTTTTGTAAGGTCAAGAATGTGAATAGTAATAGGTAATTATCTTTATTACAGAAAATTTTGCTACAAAAAAATTGCTTGAGTACTATGAAATATCTATTATACTATATGGCAGTAAATGCCAAACAATTCAGTCAGAGATAAAGAGGAAACTTGAGGTAACAAAGATGTGGTTCTGAAGAAGAAAACTGAAAAGTCAATGGACAGAACATGGAAACTAAAATGATACTTGCACTTAAAATTAGAAACAGTTGAATATTTTGTGACCTGCAAGTAATCTACCTAAAAAACTTGTTTAAATGATTGGCAGAACAGCAAGTATGTTTTAACTTTAAATAACCCAGAAAGGGTTGATAAGCAGTAAAAAAAAAAAAAAGAAACAACAACAAATCATTCAATCAATTAGCATCCCTTTAACCAACAAAATCACCTTCAAACCAGGTATGCTGTACAATTTAACAACAAGAAGATAGCAATGCAAAGACTTATTAGCTTTTTTTTTTTTAATTTACATACCACTAGAACCTTTCAAAGTTTGTATCTGTTAATAAAATTTTTGTAAACAAAATAATTATTCTTTATTGCTATAAACATTATGACAAGAAGAAATAATGTCAGAATAAAAAAAGTCCATTACAAAATACATATTTTGCCCAATCATGAGAGCTTAGCATACACCACTTGCATTCCCCATATAGTCTAAGATACCACCCAAAAGAAGTTTCCTTCTAGGTGAATACTTGTAGATTCAGGTATAAACTAGACCAAAGTTTATTTTTTTTCAATCAAGTATAATAAAGAGTAGATTTTCATACGGAATAAGCTAACAAGAGTTGATATGTCATTAAATTAACCAGCTTGCATAGGAGAGAGACTTCCTAACACACAGATACTATAAATTGCCCTGAGCGAGAGTATGCAGATATTGTATTTTTCCTCGATGGAAATATCAATTTATTTATTTATAAATCTAGCCATTTGTGATGTACTAATTTTGTAAATAATCAGAGAAGAATGAAGATGCTAAATATAAAATAGATGGAATTATTATTATGAAAACCTTAATAAGATTAAAGACAGAAGATGAGAATAGCAGTGATACTTATCTAAGTACTTATAGGGCACATACTTAAAATGTATGCCTCTATATGCACAGATACCATTGCTTTGATCCTGAGCAGAACACACAGATAATATACTCTGATCCTCTGTTCACCTACCTCTATGAAGATGATAGGATGTGACATAGGAACTGTTTCAAATAGAGTGCATAGATATGGGCCTAGAAGAAAAATGGTCCAATTCCTAAGATGACTGTCATCTTAGAACCAGAGTACTTCAAGCTGATCACTTAAGTTATCTGGGTGATGTGCTGCCACAGAGTTAGAATCAACAGTACCAGAGTTCATTCACTGCTACATTGTGAACTGCCTGAATGCAAAAAGACTATGGCACATCTTATACCATAGTAAATAATAAAAATAAGAATAGATATAACACTTTCGTTCTCAGCCATCTAAGATATTTATTCACTTTTGCATAAAAGTAAATTTGACACAGTTCTTTTTATATTTTATTTTATTATACATGGGCAAGGGCAAAATTAACTAATACTTGTAACCCCTGTTATACTGGCAACAGAATCCTATAACTCTCCCTGATTAGTGCAGGGAGGGAGCTGTTGTCACTCTTATACAATAATATAGCAGAGGGGAATTAAAACACAATGACTATAATTTCCCAGCCAAAAGGCCAAGAAGTGTAGATGCTGATGGTAAATAAACATCTCAAGAACATCACCTTGATCCAAGTGTTCAGTTACTCTGATTTGAGGCAAAAGTGCCAATCCAAACAATAATAATCCCATCATTTTTGACAGGTACTATGCTATAAGATTATAAAAAAAACAAAAAGCAGTGATAATGATGAGGGTGATGATACAATTATTATTTATATTATTCATCAACAGATTATAGATCACCAGTAGAAGTCAGTCAGTTAAGGTGATAGTTGAAAGACGTCTGAATAAGTTGGATGCCATACATGACATCAATTTGTGGATCTAGATCTGACAAGGCTATTTAAGAACATATTTTAATTTAATTTTAAAATTCAAGTTAATTTGCATTTTCTACAGATCAGTCAGTTAAGTGCCATACGGGATACACGCTTGGGCAATCATGTCTCGAAAGAGACACGACTGACTGGGCAGAAGATTATCCCGCAGTAGGTTGCCATTGCTTTCTGCGGTAGACTGGTTGCCGACCAAGGCTATAGAACCCAATCTGTCCTGCTATTTAACCCATAACTGGAAGGAAGAGACGGATGAATACCTTTCCCAAGGGTATTAGCGCGTAAGTGAATATAATGAATTCAACTGGAATTCGAACTCGGCTCCCTGATTTCTCGTTCTGAGCCGATATCCACTGTACCACAACACACATCCTGGTGACGGCACGATAAATTATTTTCTGAAGTGTTTCTACTGGTGACGGCACGAAGGCAACATGCCATCACCAGTAGAAACACTTCAGAAAATAATTTATCGATATTATGACAGAGATAAGTATTTTGACATAAGCAGAGGTTCAGGACACATATATACTTAAAATCAGAAAAAAGAATGAAGAAAGAGGGTTTAGAAAACTTAATAGACATAAAATACTAAAGGAAGAAAGACTAAAAGAAGACAATAAGTAACCTAGCTAACAAGTTTGTGTGAATGGATGGCAGAGAATCAAATGTGCTTACAGTTACAAGGGATAAGAAGCTGTGGAAAGCTATGACTGCACACATCTTGAAGGGGCAAGACACAAAAAAGAAGAGGTGCATGGTGGTTTAATGGCTATAAAAGCACAGAAAACAGAATCACATAACCAAGTTCAAATTTCAGCTGAGGATGTTTATGTTCCCTGTTTTAAGAATGTCCTTTAGAAAGGCATGAAATTAGAAATTCCAAAATGTTATTGTCTGTATTGATTATTTCTAGATTCTAAACATCAACTTGAAAAAACAGAATTGACTACACTAATCAAAGTTTAAAACAGCAGATCTGAAATTAATTATTCTACAGGTTACTCATCTTAATATATTTCAATCAATGTATTCAAATATCTTCTTACAGATTTGTTGTGAAAATGCATTCCATCAGGTATGCAAATGCACTCTTCTAGCTGTGACAAATACATTCTTTCTGATCAGATCAGGTGTACAAGGGCATTCTTCTAGCTCTGATATGCAAATATATCCTTCTAATGTTGGTTCGCAAACATTCTTCTGGGGTTTTTTTGTTTTTTGTTTATAATCATATCTCCCCAAGCAAGGCATTTTACTGCCACTGTTTTGCAGGGGGTTACATAGGAGGAAAGTTATGAAAAAGATGGACAGGTTATAGGGGGGTGCCAGGAAGTGGGTAAGAGGAGGATGAGAATACTGATGAGAGTGGAGTGGACAGAGAAAGGAGCATGAGAGAGAGTATGCATGTTAGTGTAATAGATGACGACTATTGACTTTACATTTAAAATCTTGGAGATTGTAGCTGTCAGGGAAGCAAGTAAACGGAAGGGAATTCCACAGGCGGGAAGTGCTAGAAAAGAAGCTGCTGGAATAGAATCTGCATTTACATTTTATTGGTTTCACAGTAAGGTGGGACCTAGTTACTAATCTTGTAACTCAAGTAAATTCATATATAGGGGGCACCAGTAAGCAAAGTTCATCAGAGCAAAAGCTGTGAAACTATTTGTAGAAAATACAAACAGTTAAACTGTATAAATGAATTCTAGCTCAGGTGTGCAAATGCACACTTGAGCTCATATACTCAATAGAAAAGAAACAACCATAATGTTCATCCCCTCTATTTACCTTATCTAGAAATAAGGCTTATCATCAAATAGAATTTCATCCAATTTATTATATCCAATTTCTTTGGAAATTCATTTACCAAAGAATTTGAAACTTTAAATTTACATTTACCAGAATAAAAGAATTAGACTCAGGTGAAGTTCAATGAAATTGAGATATATCAGAGAATTTATAATAATTAATCAAACTGTTTAAAAAGTTTCTCCAATGAAATACAATAGCAAGAATAATATTACTTGATTAAAAAATAATTTGCTTTGTAAATTTAAAAATAACCAGTTCTTTCTCTGATAAAACTCAAATTTCTATGACAGAATCTACAAAATCTGTTCTTTTAATTTGCCTAATCAGTCTTCAAATCACTCCGTGAATTACACTCATGAGCCCTAATTATTTGCAACTGAAGTTTGTCTTGTATTTACCAAGAAATCTATTTGCACATCTAATTTTTAAAACAATAGTCACTGAAATATTAATTAAATATTTGCCCAGACCAAATTGAAAATTTTGACGATTCTGAAAAATCACTAATAGTAAGTTGAAACTTTTCCAAGTGTTTTAGAATTTATTAAATTCCATAAAACATCAAAAGCTAACTAAGGATATCACATCTTTTTACTGATTTAGGCACTTCTTTAAGAAAATAAAAATGACATTTTTTTATCTCTTTATTCATATAGTACCAGTTAAAACTGACATGATTATTCATGTGTTGTATGTTACCAGATTCAGCTTGGCCTCAAGTTTCTACCAGGCATCAAAGAAGCCAGGTGAACCAGAAGTTTGATCTGGGGATCAGTCTAAGCCACCAAGGTACATGACCTCACCAGCATCTGGTACACCAAGAATGAAAAAACAAATGTTGGTCAGATGGATATGTAACTTACAGTAACCAGCAGTCTTGTGAAGTCTCTCACATAACACAAGAAAAAAGTAATATCTACGTTTTGGATGAGATGCTTTCAGGTTTTCTTGCATGTTACAAACTGCCTGAGAGTAACTAATAAAATATTTGAGCAAATCAAGTTAAGTAATGAAAATTCAAGTCTCACGTTAACATTTAATTTGTATCTCCAACTCTCCACTGCATATGTATGTATCAGCGGTTCTTTCTAGGATCAAAGTACCACACCCTAGCAATATACCTGGAATCACTGTAGTGCCTGTGCAATCTGCTTAGGGCCAAAATGCTGGTTCATACTCATGAGTTAGGAAAATTACTCTTATTAAAATAAATAGGGAGTTATGATTGTTAACATTTTGAAAATTAAGAGACAACCCATGTATTTTATTTGGACCTCTTCACTGATTCAAGAGGCAACAATAACACTGCTGCCTAGAATCAGTACACAAAAATTTATGCATATATATATGTGTGTGCATATCAATGAAAGACCACAATCAACTGCCTGATGACTGTACACACAAAAGCATGTACAAAATTGAGACATGGCTGATCAAATGAACACCTGTTTTCATTATATAAAATATAATATTCTGCAATTATGTTTATTATCCTCATCTTAGTGGCTATTATCACTGATTCAACTGGTCAGTTCTAAAACCTTTTTTATTATAAATAACATCCAGTTAAGAGCCTTAAAAGTACTTTGTCTACTCTATATTTGTTAATTTTTCATACACAATACATACACTAAATGAAATGACTTATGGAACAGATTCACTATTTAATATTTTATACACTTTATGAGATGCAAGATACATACACAAGATGATAGCTGGAAAAGTTACAAATAAAGTTACTGATAAAAACAACTGAGGATATTATTTTGCAAAAAACAAAAATTAAGGAAAATAATTTCATACTAATTCAACTGAAAATTTACTTTACTTCAGAATGTATTAATTTCAAAAAGAATCTTTACTTTTTGGCTTTGTTTTTTAACAGCAATTTTAACATTTTCTATTTATACTACATTTCACAGATAACTCAGCCTAACAAATAAAAATAAATACACACTATATACACATTATATATTTACATAAGCTGCAAACTCCAAGTTTGTGATTTTCTAGGAATTTAACTACATGTATATAGCTGTGGGATGTGCATTGTGGCGCAATGGATATCAGCTCGGAACGAGAAATCGGGGAACCGAGTTCGAATTCCAGTTGAATTCCTTGCATTCACTTACGCGGAAATACCCTTGGGAAAGGTATTAATCCGTCTATTCCCTCCATTTATGGGTTAAATAATAGGACAGATTGGGTTCTGTAGCCTTGGTCAGCAACCAGTCTACCGCAGAAAGCAATGGCAACCTACTGCGGGATAATCTTCTGCCCAGTCAGTCATGTCTCTTTCGAGACATGATCACCCAAGCATCTATCGCGCATGGCACGTAACTGACTGATATAGCTGTGTGTATGTATGTATTTATGAATTAAGATATATATGTAGATATAGCAGTTTTTGTGATAGGTGGTTGGGCACATCTTGAATTTATTCCTGAATAACTTTTTTCTTATTTGTGAGTGTGCATGTGCAATTTGTATATTGTTTTATTTATATAAGAGTGCTTTATTTTGAATACATTTAAAAGAGATTTTTACTATACAGAATTAAAGAGCTCATGCATATCCAAAACAAACACATATTTTAAAAATCACACAGCATGATACATGTTGTTAATGGGTAAATAACTCTTCAAACTGCATGAATAATATTCACCAGTGAATTAAATTAACAAGGAAGGATTGTACTGAAAAAATACTTGCAGTTTAAATTAAACGTTTTTCCATTATTAAACCACGACCTTATTAATGCATCAACATATGTTTGATAATTTTATTTATATAAACACGTGTTTAATCCTACTTATAAATATCAATGTCACACTGACAATAAGTACATTATAAGAAACTTTGATAGAAAGTTACTTATATATATATATATATATATATATATATATATATATATTTACCAAGTCAGATCTATAAAATTGCTATATGCATTACAAATATATAGAAATACTGATGTGAATTAGTTATCTTTTTCGTAAAAACAAAGTATTTATTTTGTCAGATACACACACACACGTCTATATATATATATATATAAAATTAAGAATCAATAGTAATAATAATAATTCGGCAGTATAAAGAAGCAATAATAATTATCTAGCAGTTTTTATATATAGTTAAATAAGAATCATTAATAATCTTCTAGTTGATATATATATATATATATATATATATATATATATATATCTCAATCCATCTCTGTTACAAAAATCATGACTAAGCAACAATTTCACTATTCAGGCTATTATATAATTATTTATACTTTATACAATATGTCAATATATTTGCATATACAGATATGTACTAATCTGTAAAAATTGATCATACTAAGCACTTTTAGTAAAAATGCTAAAATACAAGCGCACACACACACACACATATATATATATATATATATATATATATATATATATATTTCAGTGAGTTTGTGCTCAGTATTCAAAGCATGTCATGCTTAATGATCTGAATGCTGAATTTTAACATACAATCAATATTAGCATCTCAACTCTAAAAGTTGAGTAGAGAGCATTAAAGAAAAAAGTTAATTCCTCACTTTCAATAAAGAGTTCTTTTGCTATGGAAAGCATGAAACTAGTAACAAAAATATCAGTAAAAATACATCATAAGAGATTAGATGTGATTAATAAGACAAAAAAGGGGAACACTGACAATTTTTAAAAAATCAAAAAAATAAAAGTGTGTTATTAGAGTGGGCTTATGATAAGCAGCCAATATTGACAAGTTTGTGGCCAAGTGTATATATATATATATATATATATATATATATATATAAATGTCAAGAATTAAATGCATTTTTATGCACATATGTCATCGCATATACACACAAGCATATCTATATGTAAAGTAGTAATATACTAATTATACACACACCTGATTGAAAGAAAATCATGTCTTAAGTTGAACCTATTTTAATAACTTTGTTGATTTAAAATTTATACAAAAACATATGCAATACATCTATACACACACACACACTTGCCAAAAATACTAACATTTTAGTTTAACACATATTTTTGTTTAATTAGTATGCGCCTATTGTACATATGTCAGTAACACCTGAATTTTAGATGCAAAAAAAATTAAAAAAAACAAAAAAACAAAGCGATATAAAAAAAATTCATTTTTTTAGTCATCAATCAAGTAACCAAAATTGCAGGCTGAATAAACCTTCAAAAATACATAAAATAAAGAAAAGTACCACATTTCGAAATCTAACCAATAAAAATTATTAGTGTGTTAAAAAAAAATAAACTCTCTTTTTCCATAATTATCTACATTAAAAAAAAGGTTTATGTTTTGTACGGTCACACTTCTGATAAAAAGAAGATAGATATGCGTAAAATGAAATGACAATCTGTTACATTTTATGCTTTCCTCGTATTTTGACTGGACATATTGAGAAATTGCTGGACTTAAATAGGCAGTAAAATATGCAGGCGTGAGGTAAAAACGTCACTTTTCTCCTAATAATCTCTTCTCTCTCGAGTGTGAAAAGATCATCTGCCGACGCCGATGGCATCATCATCATCATCATCATCATCAAGTGGTATATAGATAATAATAATAATAATAATAATAATAATAATAATATATAGATAAATAAATAGAAAATAATATAAATTTTTGCCAGTAGTACTTAACAAGCTTACCTGGATAATCCCGGTCATTAACACCTTAATTAAATTGGGATTATTAAATCAGAAAAATAAAACAAAATAACAAAAATAAAAGCGTTTTCTTTTCTTTTTTTTAAATAACTAAAAAAAAATCTGCTTAATATTTTGATTTAAAATAAACATTAAATTAAAAAAAAAAACCTACATTGGTAAATGTAGATGTGCGGCGAGAAATGGGAACGTCTGGATCTGTTTACAGTGTTGGAAAAAGTCTTGGAAACATGTAGTTGTAGTGGTAGTGGCAGCGTTTTACACGGGGAGAAGGAAAAGTAGGTAAAATATGAGGAAGTAGCACATGCGGCAGGAATAGTGAGAGGAGATTTTGATTTCCCCCTCTCTCTCTCGTTTCATTCTCTATCTTACTCCACCCACTCTGTTTGTGGTGATAGTGTATCGAAACCGAGTGACGAATCATGTGGTTATAATCTCACTTTTCTTACGTTTATTATATATATATATATATATATATATATATATATATATATATATATGTATGTGTGTGTATTCTGATATTTTTTTTATTTATAAATAACGTTTTTCAAAAATGTGAGGGTTTCTCCATCTGATGACTATTATTACCAAAGTCAAATCTATTTTTTTTTTTACGATCACAATTATTATCCATATCTTTAAACTTTAATTAAAACAAACTTAGGAATAGGATCAATTTTTTAAAAAAAAAACAAGCAATTAAAGAAATATCGCAGTTGGTGGAGGACTTTTTAAAAAACGGATTAAAAAAGTCTTATACTAAAAGTAAAACTGAAAGTAAAAGTAATAACAAATGCTGGCGAACTGAGCTGAAATTCCTTAAACAAGCACTGAGATGAAAGTAGTGAAGTTGTTAGGCAGGGGTGTGTTTGGGAATTCTCCTCCATCACAACTCGACCCTTGGCAATACGGAAAAATGGAAGAAAGAAATAAGGAGAAAATGTGTTGATGCAGAAAAAAAAAAATGAAATGCACATTTACATGAGTATTATTGTCAGACAGATATGACGAACATTTTTTTAAGCAGACAACACGATTTTACGAACCGAAAGAATAGCAAAATGAATCCTTTTAAATTATCAATACGGCGTATGAGAAAACTAAGAGAACAAAAAACCACAAACTGTGATTTTGTAAGTTAATAATTTCTAACAATTTTTGTACATTTTTAATCAGAACTATCACAACACAAATAGTAAAAATAAATAAATGCACACGTGTACACAGACACACACACAATGATTATGAAATAGCTATTTTAAACAATTTCATCAGTAGTATGCTACGGTAGAAAAAAAAAGACATAGGTTTGACAATACAATTACAGACGGCAAAAATTGTGTGACCCATCAGCTAGTTAATGAAACTGAAAGATTTATAAAAAAAATTTATGCCGAATACATTGTTATCTAAGTATTGTTAGAGCTATTTTTCAAATATACTTTTCATAAATTAATAAAAACAAAAAGAAAGAAAGAAGCCAAGTGAAGCAATTCTGTTTTTGTGTGAGATCCTACACATCAACTAGTTTAATAAAGTTTGCGTACCGAAATAAGGAAAATATTTTAGGAATGACATCAAGAACAGACATGCGCAGACAAGGAATGCAATGTTCCAATGTACAATAATGCATGTTTGCAGTACTGTGCGTAACACTCATCTGTGCTTTTTGTATACAACAAAATATCTGAGCACATTGATAATGACAGATATATTTTTAAAAAATGTATACCTATAGTATACTTTGTTCATGTGTAATACGCTCAAATACAAAAAAAAATAACAACATCTTAGAAATGGAATCTGAGAAATCAAGAATGGGAAGGAAAAGAAAAGAAAAATAAAACATGAAAATAAAATAATAAACAGAGAAAACGAGCTGCTAGGGGTCATTCTCTTATGTGTTACTATGACACACACACACACACACACACATATATATATATATATGTGTGTGTGTGTGTGTGTGTGTGTGTGTGCTTGCAGGGCTAAGAAGAGATATGTGTAGTGTAGAGGTTTACTAACCACACCCATAGGTTCCCCTCCCGCCTCGATCATAATCATTAACCTGGAACAGATTGTCAACTCATAGTAACTGAAGGGTTGGCAGCAGGTACTGGTTGTGGTAGTAGTAGTAGTTTACAGTTTTCATGGTCTTCTGTAAAATGTCCGGCCGGCTAGCCAAACTACCAGCCAGCTAGCTAACAAATGACTGAACTGAACAGCAAGAGAGAGAAACAGACAGACAGACAAACATACTGAGATACAAGGGGGTAAATGTGGGGAGATTGAGAATAAGTCAATGATGAAAAAGACAAGAGATGAGAACCAAGTCAGTCAGGCAGGCAGGGAAACAGGCAGGTTGTAGTGAGAAGCAGAAGGAGGAAAGGATAAAATCAATAATTTCACTTACTGGCTCCTCATATGAAAAAGTAATCATTACATAGAAGTTATCTGTAGTTGACTGTTATCAGAAAGCAGTGGACATATTGAGATTATTATTTAAATATTGATTGTTGGTGTGAAATTAGTAGGGGCTGCAATCATTGTATTAGTTTAGATTTACTTAATATGTGACCAATTCTATTCCTGCTCAAGCTGTAGTAGTATACAATGATAGAGGATCTATTTTGTTGACTGATGATAATATAACGAATGTACTGGGAACTGTTATTTTTATGCTAGCTGCCAACATGTAGTAAGGGCTGGAACTCTCTTGTAAGGAAGTACCTAATCAGCCTTAGGAAGGAAATTATCAACAAATTTATTTCTGCTTCCAGCAGTTAATATTAAAGTGCTGCATAAGGCTAGGCTTTTTAAATTAACTTTTAAGAAAGCTGTACTATTACCTAGTTGATTAGAGTTGTATAGTCTTCCAAGCAATCATTATTCTATATGCCCTTATATCACATATTGGCTGAGTGACAGACAAAATGAAAACTGTATTGGGGGCTTTGATAGAAGGTCCAGAGTTGCAATGCCGAAATAAATAAAAACAGTGAAGAGAATTTGAATAATCATAAAAATATTAAAATCAAACAAATATACATTATTGATTTGCAGGTATTGTCTATGTACAAGTAAGCTTTTAGGAGTTAGTTTTATTCATTTTATTTATTTGGTATAGTCTAACAAATGTCTTTTCTTCCTTCATTATAAGAACCATTTTCTTCATGTTAATGGTCAGCCTTCATTATAACATTAGATAAAAGTTTGTGCAGTTGAGAGTTAGTAAAAAAAAAAAAAACTCAGTATAACTGAACTTGAGTGTTTCAGAAGAAAAACTTAAAAATATCCGTAAACTGGAATTTAATAAAATGAAAAATTAAACAAACCAAAATTATAGTGAACACATCATAAGAACATATTCTGTTAATCATTTTTCAGACAAAATAAAAACCTCTTTTATTAAAAATTATTACTGAGTGAGAACCACCTTAAAAAGGAACAAAGTATAGAGAGAAATATAAAGATTACACATCATTGAAAACAGATGTCAGTTAATCTGCAAATTTAGGCATTTATAGTTATTAAATTATTAGAAGTTCTATACACTTCAAAATACACACTTTGAAATTGAGCCAAGGACCTCTCAGTTAAGTATTAACACACATATTATGTCTAATATGACATCCATGCATGAGATATAAACAAAAGGACTTGGTCAAAGAGAGTTTTGGTTTATTTTATCACCTATCAACATCAATGAATTATTTAATGTTGACAAGATTTTTAAGAGTGGTTCAAATGAATAGAACATGTATTCTTTGTAAGAAATCAGTCTGTAGATCAGGTTTCATTGACTTATTTTTGTAAAGAGGGTTTTTGTTGAGATACAAATCTGTTGCTGATAACATTTTTTTTTTAAATCTAGTACTGGTAAAATTTTTTTCCAAGAATGTATTGCTGGTATTTTCACTATAAAAATCTAGTTTTTTGCTTTCATAGTGTATTGATCCCAGCCTGAGGTTAACTATTTGCCCATAGCTGGGACCCTAACAGGTGTTACCATCTTGAATCAGAGTGAACTTGGAAAAAACAACAATTAAGATGTGATTCCATGCTTCTCAAAACCTCCCAATCGGAGGCCTTATTGTCATACCCAGAACAGTCAATGAGAAAATCCATGTGAAAGACTCAGTGTCAGCTGGATCTTGCAGTCTGAGTCGAGTTATTAAAAACTCTTCCTGTGTCTAACCTGTTCTCTGTAATGTGAAAATTTTCATCAAAGGAAGAAATTGGATATAAAAAAGAAAAACAAATTTTTGTACATCCCCACAACAATTTCTGGAATATAAAAATTTGGAATTTATACTTTATCTGCTTTTGTTTTTTCTATCTACCTTGTGTATGAGTTAAAAGATTTCTACAAGACCAAAAATGTTCATCCCCTTAATCTTCCATAGAACTAAAAGACGTTAACACTTTGTTGCATATTGGTTACAATTGCAACCAATATATAACAAAAGTTAGAGAAAGTTTACAATTGTAACCAATATGCAACAAAGGTTAGAGAGTGGTTACAATTGTAACCAATATGCAACAAAGGTTAGAGAGTGGTTACAATTGTAACCAATATGCAACAAAGGTTAGAGAAAGTTTACAATTGTAACCAATATGCAACAAAGGTTAGAGAGTGGTTACAATTGTAACCAATATGCAACAAAGGTTAGAACAAGGTTACAATTGTAACCAATATGCAACAAAGGTTAGAACAAGGTTACAATTGTAACCAATATGCAACAAAGGTTAGAGAAAGGTTACAATTGTAACCAGTATGCAACAAAGGTTAGAGAAAGGTTACAATTGTAACCAATATGCAACAAAGGTTAGAGAAAGGCTACAATTGTAACCAATATGCAACAAAGGTTAGAGAAAGGTTACAATTGTAACCAGTATGCAACAAAGGTTAGAGAAAGGTTACAATTGTAACCAATATGCAACAAAGGTTAGAGAAAGGTTACAATTGTAACCAGTATGCAACAAAGGTTAGAGAAAGGTTACAATTGTAACCAATATGCAACAAAGGTTAGAGAAAGGTTACAATTGTAACCAATATGCAACAAAGAGTTAATAACAAATGAGACATTTATAAGAAATATGTTTATTTTGTTTAGATATTCAATAACCCATTAGACACTTGGAAAATCAATGAAACTTTTTTTCAATATGAGATATTCAAGATAGTCTCTTTATTTATGTGATATATATATATATATATATATATATATCTCATTCATATGATAAGTATATATGGTATCTTGACTTCATTCATAGTATTAAAGGTTAATGTTGACGAACAAAAGTGCCTCAGTTTTTGCATTTAGGATATTACATTTTTTTAGAAGAAAAAGATTTTGTTCATGTACCATTAAATATAATTCTTAACATGTGACTGCTAGGATCTATATTGTGGTGTAGTGGATATCGACTCAGAATGACAAATCGAGTTGCCAAGTTCAAATTCCAGTTGAATTCCTTGCATTCACTTATGCACAAATACCCTTGGGAAAAGTATTAATCTGTCTCTTCCCTCCATTTATGGGTTAAATAACAGGACAGATTGAGTTCTATAGCCTTGGTCAGCAACCAGTCTACCACAGAAAGTAATGGCAACCTACTGGGGGATAATCTTCTGCCCAGTCAGTCATGACTCTTTCGAGACATGATCGCCCAATATGGTACATAACTGACTGACTGCAAATAATTTAACTTTTATAGAGGAGTAGCCAACAGATTTTAGATTGACAGTGAGGAAAAAGTTAAGGAATATGAAAGTGAATGTAAACAAAATTTGAATAAAAATTATTTACAGTTGAGTGTTCCTTAAAAGGAGTCATAAATTGCAATATATTAAATTTAACCATTTGATTAATATTTAAATTCTAATTCAACTTGTTTACTGAGCAATAATCCATTAAAAAAAAAAAATTTTTAGAAAATTCTAATTATCAAATTTATTCCAAACAAAATTGAACATTTTTTCAGTTGATAGGACAAATAGAAACTCCAGTTCATATTTAAGAATTAAACACTGTAGAGGTTTGGATTTTTATATAGCCTTGTTTAAATTTCCACAAATTTATTTAAAAGTGAAAAGTGAAGAATGATCAAGGTCTTGTAAAAATATAATAGCATTGTGTGTGTATATATCTATATATATATATATATATATATGTATGTATGGATGGATGGATGGATGGATGGATGGATGGATAGAATAAATAAAAAAGCATGTAGGAAAGTTTTATTTGAAAAGAACGCGTTGACACATACAGTTAAACAAACACAAGTTTTATCTTCTAATATTCATCCGTTGCTTTATCACACGTGACGTATCAGACGTGTGAAACTATACCTCATTTAAAAATACTGCCTCTTAGATTTTTAAATCATTTGTCCTTATTAAATCTCTGAAGAAGCTTGTTCTAATTGAAACATGTTAGATTAAAGACACTTTTCTCCTACTTGTTCTTTATTTATTCTAGTCATCTTGTCAGATTTCGATCCATATATTCAACTCATATATATAAGAGTTTTACAATAATTTTTAAATTTTTGTCCTAAATTACAAAATATTTGTGTGTTTGAAAGATACAGAGTGTGCCCTATATATAAATATATGTATCTATGTCCATACATATGTCCATACATATGTCCATACATATGAAAACTTCTCATCCTAGAAATTTGAACAAAAATTCTTTTCTTTTTGCCAAGTATTCTAGCCTTTATAATGTCCAAATCTCTGACTTTCCAACCTTGATCAAAATTGTCTATGCAGTCTTAGACAGGTTAAAGGGGCAGGGGTATATTTTTCCCTCTGTAATGTCATTTTCACAGACACAATGTTGCAAGCATGTCTCTAATCTATCATTGTTACCATTCAAATGTGTTCTATTCTTTAGTCCTACAAGTTCAGACTTTCACTCTCAGAATACACTATGCTAGTTCCACAGAATCAAATCAGCCTTATTTCTTCCATACTCCAAATCTAAGTAGGAAATCCCACTCACAGTTTTTTCCTAAAACTGTCACATTGCGGAACAGACTCCCATATAGTTGTTTCTCTGAACGCTTGAATCTTGACCTCTTGAAGTCAAGGATAAGTCATTATCTATCATCCTTATCTTCATAATATTCTCTTCTTACCACCATATATTCTATTAGTATCAAACACTTTATTCATCATTACCATTTCACTCTACCTTGAGTTGCTCTCAAAACATGTATCAGGAAATCTAATTTGATTTATTTTTTTTATCGTTTATCAACCTTTTGTAGGTTATTTCTAATAAATATTTTAGATTGTAAGAATGATTAATTTCTTTTTTTTTTGTGGGGGCAGTGAATATTGCATTAATAATTTTTTAAGAATAACAATGTTTTTTCCAGATACAAGTCCTACTTTTTAACCCAATAGCCATTACACCACCAACACATCACATTGGATGAAATTTAGTAAGTAAAAAATATATTAAAAATGTGACACTATGTTTGAGTCACAACTATCAATAATTTGCATGCATGGGCAAAAACCTTAATATACAGGGAAGTGATGAATGTTTTTATCTTGATTTCAAGTGTTTCATGTTTTATGACTGGTCAATATTCTTTAAAGTTAGGTCTTCAAAATGGCACCCATTTGACCAAGGGGGAACAAAAAATTAAATGAGAGTTTCTGAAATCAAGTGACAACAAAGCTAGACATTGAGAATTTCTGGCCACATCACAGAAGGGATTGCAGTAGTGTTTTGTTTTTTAAATAAAACTGAAATATGCTTTCCTCAGCCAGTATTCAGTCAAAGAAAGTTTTTGGTACTTTTTAAACATACAAGACCCTCACATAGCATTTCACTGACTGACCAATAATTACCTAACATTGTGTCTCTATGCCCATTCATATACATGTGCACCAAAAACCAGAAAGTAGACTGCTGCAGGTTCATAAGGAAAGAAAAGAGGAAAATAAATGCCACAACAAGAAATGACGAGTCAAAACTCATAATATATTTAGGTGTTTTATTCAGGGCTTTTTCCACATGCCATGTGCTTTCAGAATGTGGATGATCGTGGTTCTCTCTAACTTCCTATCCTTTGCAGTTCTAAATAATGTATTTTTCTTTACTATCCCTTTCATGTCATTCTTTGCAGCTTCATGTTCAATTTAATAGAAATGGTTTGTAATTTATATCCAATCAGAAATGATTTATAATTTCTGTCCAATCAGAATACATTCCAAGTTCATTTGTGAAGGTCACTGAAGGAGCCTACAGTATGTAGCTATGTCAAAAGATCTATTGTTTTCTATTTGCTATGCTTTCAGGATATGGACAACACAATGTTTTTGTTGCTCTAAATAATCCCTAGGATGGGCAGTGCTGACTTGGATTTAGTGAAAATGTGATGAGTAATAGCTAAGCAATACTAAAAAAAAAAAAAAGAAAAAATGCAAGTTGCCCTTGTAGATAAAATAAAGTTTTCAGTTTAAAATTTGGTGAAGGTTATTTGGATCGACTTACACTTGATGAAAACTGGGATGCACAATGACCAAAATCTTTTTTTTTCATCCCATGCAAGGTGACAATGCCACTAAGGCACAAGGGGTTACTGGGATTGAGAGAGAGTGAAAAGACTAAAAATAAAAGCAGAAACCAAATCATAAATAGGGAAAAAGGGATAAGCCTTTACTTCTGTTCAAAAGATTGGAGAGGAATGTGAAATTAGATGATAGCTAAACCTATCTACTCCTACTGAGGAGAAGAAAAATAAATAATTAGTAAATAAAATTTCAGAGTTTAGGGAGAGATGTTGGAAGTACAGAGTTGAAGTAAACTTTAGAAGGAACTGAAAACACAATCCTAATCAGGAAACAAGAAACGCTTACTGTTCAAAAGACTAAGAAAGTATGTGAAACTAAGTGATAGGCAGACTTAACAATAAAGATGAGGGCAATAGCCTTCATGTGAATAATGATAACTCCTCAGGCAAAGAAAAAAAGTAATAACACTTATAACATTACTGATAAAGTACTTTGGCAGGTTAGAACTGAAAATTAGCATTTGTTTGATTTCTGGAACCATTAGAAGAATACCAAAGAACTAAAAAATGCTATTACATAATGATTACGAGTCTGTGTCATTTTTCTTGTCTCTGTTGCGTCTATCGCAATATTTCAGCTGCTTTCTTATGTAACTATCCCCCACTTTTTTATGGTAACCTTTGATTTATAGAGATGTTTTTCTCATTCTTTTACCCATCATATCTGAAAGGTATCTTTTCAAAGGAAATTTAAAACGTGGAATCTTTAGCTCTTTTTTTATGATGATTCTGTTTGTCCATGTTATTACTGATGTATATTTCTACACTAACTGATTTAGGGATTGAACTCAGAAATAAAGAAGCTACCATAAGGAATTATCAACATTTCATAAAACTATGTTATTGTGAAATTTCATTAGATGAAACATTGTCAACAATTATGAATTGTTGACTTGTATTTGTTTTAACTTAATTTTGGTTGCTTTTATCACTAGTGTAGTGACAGATGACATAAAAATTTGACAAAAAGATGCAAAAGCACATAAGATTACTGGGAGAGATCTTTAAAAAACTAAGCAAAATATTAAGAGATAAGAAAATAGCATTGTAAAAAAAAGTTTTGAGTTGCTAATTAATATCTTATACATGGTAGTGAATAATAATTAATCTCTTTACAAATAAAGAAGAAACTTAAAGGGACAAACATGGTTCTACTGATGAATACAAAATGTACCATGGACAGAACATGTGAACCATGAGGAAGTTTTAAGAAAAATAGTTATATACAAATTATATATTTGTATTAATCATATATATATATATATATATATATATATATATATTGAAAACAAGAAACCTAAATTACAAGTATATCTACAGCAGAGAAAATGCTCATATCTTTGTTCAAAAAAATCTTTTGTCCCCCTCTAAAATGCATGGGTCAAGCTGAATCCCTCAATGGCTCCACTTTTCACAGTCAATGTTAGATGGCAGGACATTATGTTTCCAACTTACCTATTTTTTGCCCTCCTATAAAGTGCATAAATCTAGCTGGATCCCTAAATGACTGAACTTCCACTTTTCACAGTCTGACTCAATGTTAGATGGCAGGACATCCCATTTCCAACTTCTCCAATCTCGCTAGTATTTTTATTACAACTTGGGAAGTCTCAAGACTTGACCCTAAGAAAGCCATTGACCTAGACAAAATTTCAGTGGTTCTCCTTAAGAATATCAACTTGGAATTATCACCAATCTTAGCAAAATTATTTAACTGTTACTTAAAGAAGAAATCCTTCCCAAGTGTGTGGAAGATTTCAAGTGTATGCACAGTTTTCAAGAACGTGAGTGAATGTTCATCCCTTTCAGTGTTATTGACAAGCTTTTGAAGGCTATAGTCAACATGAACTTTATCACCTAATTAGAAACAACTTCTTTAGTGACAGTATGGTTTCAATTGGCCTGATACAATGCTGATGTCCTAACTGGCATTACTCACAGAATCAGTGAAGTAGTAGACAACAATATATCAAGGACGTTCGCATTAGATATTTCAAAGGTTTTTAATAAGGTGTGGTAGAAAAGTTTTCTGCACAAGCTTTCTAGCAACGGAATCACTGGAAGAGTCTTTTCAGTCATAAAGTCCTTTCTAAAGGACAGGCTCCCGAAGATAGTTTTTAATGGCCAGTCCCCCAAGGCATTAGCAGTACTTTTCAGACCAACCCTCTTTTTACTTTGCATAAAACCTTGAGATAACCAGAGATTTGCAGCTGATCTATGCACTGATCTAACATCTCAGTAGGGAAGAAATTGGCTGATTACATTCAATGCTCTAGTGAAATATGAATTCTGACTTACCCATGGCTAAGAGATTATGATGTTTGGGTAAAGTACCTGCATGTTTCTTGAGCATTTTAAACTATCAATAATTTGCATGCATGGGCAAAAACCTAAATAAAACATGAACTACACTGATAAGAAGGGAACAATTTACATTGGGAAAGAGACACTGGGTATGACAGTGTTGGACACTGCCTGTCCACAAACTGTTGCAGGCAATGGTAATTATAGAGCTTTGAAAGTTAGGGGCCACTTAGGAGCTGAGATTTTTTAGAGAAAAGGGGTAAGGGGCAGACCCAAGCAGTGTCTTCATTGTCATACTACAACACTATCGTATACATAACTTAGAAATGAGTTTGAGTGTAAGTATTTTATTTTACTAAATTAAACGAATATACTTTTATTCATAGTAATGAAGTTCTATTCCATTCTTTCTCCCTTTTACACTCTTAAGCTATTGAAACACAGGAGAGATCAATTTCAAAGAAAAATCAAAGGGTTAATACTAATATCAATACTAGCAGAACAGTGCGATTTGTGTGGTTTGATTTTTTTGAAAAATAAAAAAAAAATCACAGAGGAAAAAGTGCTGATAATCAAATCTCATCAAAATCATCAGAATGATCAGTTTCATAAATTTTTGGGGCTTAGAAAAAGTAGGGGTGCCAACCGAGGGTTCAGCCAAAATTTGGGGGAGGGAGCTTGGCCTCTTTTGTCCCCCAACCTGTAAAATTGCCACAGGTTGCAAGAGAACTTTAGTTCAATGTATTCTTTGTGAAATCTAACAGGACATCTTGTTTTGAAAATGGAGTGGAGGTAAAAGCTATTAAAGCAGTTAAATTTCCTGTAACTTTCAGTCAAGTGCCATATGTGATACACGCTTGGGCAATCATGTTTTGAAAGAGACATGACTGACTGGGCAGAAGATTATCCTGCAATAGGTTGCCATTGCTTTCTGCAGTAGACTGGTTGCCGACCAAGGCTATAGAACCCAATCTGTCCTGTTATTTAACCCATAACTGGAAGGAAGAGACGGATGAATACCTTTCCCAAGGGTATTTGCGTGTACGTGAATACAGTGGATTCAACTGGAATTCAAACTCGGCTCCCCGGTTTCTCGTTCCAAGTCGATATCCACTGTACCACAACGCACATCCCGTAACTTTCGGTAGTGTAAAAGGTATCAGAACATATATTGATGCTGAAATAGTAAAGAATGATACTAAGTCATAAATAAATGCAAACTGCTCAAATGCCACTGAATTTTTAAAATGACAGTTGTCAGATTTTAGGTAAATATATAAAATAACAAAGCTAGACATAACTGGACATTTGTCTTTCATTAACAAATATGCTTTTGGAGGTTGAATAGCCACCAAATGTTGTGTTACATTGAGAGGCTTTGAAAAAATGCTCTAAAGTGTAGAAAAGAAGAAAAGCTTTGAAATTATATAAGCAATTTCCTCATTCATCAAAAGAGAAATTGATATCATTGATGAAAAGCAGCAGAGCCTTTCATGATAAGGGGTTTGTGCTTCTTGTTCAGTTTGCCAGAGGTTTAGAAGACCACATCTTTGACCAGTGGTAGGACTGGCTCTTGAAAACAGGTTTATTGATACTGTATGTCTGGATTTAAAGGAAGCAGGTCATAACCAATACTGGATTCTACACCTAGATGACACATCCACTAGGTACTCTGATGCCAGTCTGATAAAAACTAAGAGTGAAGAAATTATTTGCACCACATTTTTAATGAGGATAACATATTTTGGAACTTCCAAACAGTTTTTGCGGGACAAAAGGGGAGAGTTTAATGATTAAAGCTATCAAGAGATGAATGAAAAACTGAATATTGAAACATGTACTACAGCAGTGGAAAGTCCATTCAGCAATGGTATTATAGAAGGCCACAATCTGATAGTACCTGAAGCAATGAAAAAAACATTACAAGATGAGAAATGTGAAATTGTGCTTGTTTGGGCTGTTAGTACCAAAAATGCTCTTCAAAATAATTCTGGACATAGTCCAAATCAGTTTGTATTTGAATCCAACATAAACACACCATTTGTTTTGACTGATCAGTTACCAGCATTGGAATCTGAGGCAACCAGTGATATGGTTCAAATAAATTTAAATGCCTTACATTCAGCAAAGAAAAGCTTTATGGAAGCCAAAACAAGAAAAATAAATTTGGAGAGCAATGAGATCTAATGTAAAGAATTATGCAAATGTAGGATTTGTGACAGTTGACAGTTTTTATTATAGATGACAAAACTGTAAAAGATGGTGTAGCCCAGCTAAAGTATTGGGTAAGGAAAGTCAGTGTGTACTGATTAGACATGGAGGAGCAGTTTACAAGCTGTATCCATACCACTTGATGAAAGTAAGTAAGGAATTTGGAAACTCAATGAATAAAAATATATAATCTCTTTAAATGAGATGAATGAAGTCTTGGAGAAGGAGGAAGCTGAAGAACAAAATAATAAAAGTCTCAATAACAACAACAGGGAGGAAATGAAAAACAAATCTACAAAACCAAGTAGAGGAAAAGTTGTAGAATGTAAAATGAATGAAACTGATGAGTGGAAAAAAGGTGAGATTATAACAACACAACCAACATCAACTGGAAAATATAGCCGTTGGTTGAATAAGAAACCAGATGCAGAAAGTTAAAGTCCAGTTTGCATATATTTGGATCATGTTGATCAATAGAGAGAACCACCCCACACTCCAAGTAACAGAGGAAGGATATCAAGAATATGCAGTTTTGCTCACATCTGAGCAAGAACAAGAAAAAGATGCGATTGATGCAAAGAAAAAAAACCACAAAAATTCATGAAGTATATGAATGTGTGTGTGACACGGGTCAGAAATATATATGGGTCATAATGGAGAAATTTTAAGATAACAAAAAGATAATAAAGGCTTATCTTGTTGCACAGTTATGAAGAAAATTCACGTAATCTGAAAACAGATTCACCAACATGCAGATGTTAAGCTATACATCAGGTAATGTAATGTTAATGGCTTTAATAATGAAGTGGCAGGTGCAGACTCTTGATTTCACTCCAGTATTTTCACAAGGTGATAGGCTGGAGAGAGGGGTATTTCTCAGACAACCATCTGAGGTATGTCCTGAGTCACAGGTATGGAAGCTGAAATGTGCATTTACAGATTGAATGATGCACCCCAGAAGAGAGTTCATCATGAGTTAACTAACCTAAAAGTAATGGTGAGTGTATATGACAATGCACTTTTTCTTTATCACGATGCATGTGGAAGCCTGATGGGTATTTTGGCAATACATGTGGATGATTTTATATTTTGCAAAAATGATTCAGTTGAAAAAAATGTTCAAATTTGGAACGTACAAAAATGGAACCTTCAAATTTTTAGGATTAAGTGTTAAGCAAACAAACTTGGTTGTGTCATTTGTTTTTATATTGTTTTCTGGAATAAATATGGAGTCCCAGCTATCCACATGTTGCATTGGTTTACAGTAGCATGTCACTAACAAACTAACACTATACACCTTGTATTAAACTACCCTTATCCCTTTCATAGTCAATAAGTGTGATGTAAATTCCATTTGAGCAGTTTATTCACACAAAATGCTTCTCCAATCACTACAATCTTGACCTGTTCAAGTTAACTGTTATCATTTTCATATATCCTTATAAACTGTGCCTCTTACTTTGAAACCCATTAAAGAGTCCTGATCTTAAATTCACTTGGAATATGTGGTTTTTATTTTAGAACAAATGGAGGAATAAACAAATAAATTGTCTTGAAAATAAGAGCAATGGATTAAATGTTTAAAACAACAAGAACACTAAAGAAAGATGATACTGCAAAAATATTTACCAAAGTCAACACTAAGAGTTATAGTTAATACTTCATTAAAGCATGAGTAAAATTAATTTTTAATTACAATTCGGATAGAAAATTGCTTTATAATTAGTTATACTAGCTGATACTCGCATGATTTGTAATCTGGGAATCTCTAGAAATATAGAATAAATTTAGCTAAATTGGTAAGAGATTAAGATTACTTAAAAAGACTTCACTTAACACCCACTAAGTGGCATAGCAATAAGCACTATAAAATAATGGACAAACTCTCTTGCTCTGTCAATCCTAGGATGCAGTAATGACAAGACATCTAGTCCTCTCTTGGGATACAATTTTCTGGACTGTGATTTTAATGCCACACACATTTATAAAGCCTCATGACATCAATGTTTTTCTTTTTGTTTTTTTCCTGAGCTCTGTCTGCCTGTACACACTTAAGATTACTATTCTCACTTCTTGAATTTTTGAATTCAGTGTATATAGTGTTGAGTTATGATGATGCTTATATACACACACACACACACACACACACACATATATATATATATATATATATATGTGTATTTTATCTGGTTCACACTCTGCATTTCACTTGAAGCATTAGAATCATCGTACATTAGCTCTAAGAGGCCGTCTCTCTGTAAACAGAGAGATTGCCTACTTGAACTGCACATTATTACTATCTCGTGTGGGCCCCACCCCATTTTTTCTCCCCTTTCCATTACCTTTCATCTTCATTTTGAAATATTTTAAAAAAGATTAAATAAATTCCCTGTTGACACTGATGAAATTTGGGAGTGAAAACGGTCAATCATTTTTTTGCTGTCGTATTTCTTATTTTCCATCATTAGAAAATGCCTGTAAGTATTAAATTTACTTTATTTCTTGCCTTATACATTTTTGTACAACCAACAACAATATATATATATATATATATATATATATATATATACATACACACTTTAAATATAACTATATACTGGTCTAATTTAATTGACCAAAAACTGACTAATTATATATATATATATATATTGATTGTTTAATAACTTAGTTTTTGGTCATCATAAGATTAGAACAGCGCACATAAAGATGCACTAAGAAAATCTGGCCTCAAAAACATTTTACAATATAATTCTCAACCAAACAAACAAAAAATGATAATAGAAAACAAAACATTATCTGGTTCAACCCACCATTTAATTTAGAGGTTAAAACCAAATTAGAACGAATATTTTTTAAACTGATAGACACTTTCCAAAAGGCTCAAAACTAAACAAAATTATCAAAAGAAACACAATTAAGCTAAGTTACAGTTGCACTAATAATTTAGATAGTTTCATAAAAAAAAAACGCCAGAAATTTAGATAGCATTGCACAAAACAGGACCAATAATAAAGAATGCAACTTCAGGGACAAAAGTAAAAGCCCACTTCAAGGACTTTGCAATACAAAAGAAGTCATTTACAAGGCAAAAGTACATGACTTAAATGGCCAAAATAAAATATTTGGGATCAACCAAAGACACCTTTAAGACCAGGTGATTCAATCACAAGTCTACATTCAAAATAGAAAACTTAAAAAACTGTACAAAATTGGTGAGCCATGTGTGAAAATTGAAATCAAAATATGGAAAAGACCCAGACATAACATGGAGTATCGTGAAAACAACCAAGCCTAGCAATGGTAAAAAAATATGTAGACTGTGCTAGGAAGAAAAGTTAGCTATTATGCTATTCCCAAACAAAAATGAATTATTGAACAAAAGAACAGAAATTATGACTAAGTGTAACCATACTAAAAATACCTGTTAGGTTCATACAACCATGGATGAAAATTTCTAGTAATTATAAAAACTGAGTGTTCAAAAAACCACCATTATGTGAGCGTTCTTAAAAAAAATGTAAACGATAAAATCAGTTATTGCAAATCGCCTGAAGATACCACTCAAGGTAGAAACTTAGGTTGCATAATAACTCATTTACAAATGGAAAATATATATATATATATATATATATATATATACTCAATGTATAAAATTTGCTTATTTTGTAAGTTTTCAATCTCTTATCATCTACTCTTACTGCAAGATTTTGATAATGTCTTTACTCTTCCTGTACTTAAATATAGTTGAAAATTTTAAAATTAATCTTGAATTTTATTTCAGATCTTAATATGATATTGAAAAAGTGTTTTAAATAATTTTTGCAAATAGAAGAATATTTTCATTGAGAAATTTGACAAACGATCCACATGTTGCTAAATATTTGTTGTTTCTTTCATTAATGAAGATCACAAAAATAAAAATGTTATGCTGAAATTTAAAGCTTTCACCTTAACTATCCTTAGTATGTCAATTCTGTGCATCCAATCAGAAGCAATATTTTTTGTATACTAATTTTCTGCTTTACTAATATTTTCTTTTTACTCATACTTAAATATTTCCTTCCATCACAATACAATTTTTAAAATTAATAACATGTCCCTTACTCAGTAGCCAATGAAATTTACTAATGAAATGCATTGTTCTAACTTGATTTGCATTGGTGTGAACTCTCTAATAAATGAAAATAAAAAGTTCACCGGTTTAGATGGTTGAAATTACTCTGCAGTTTATTAATTTTTTTCTTCCTTTGCTTTAATTTTATAAATGAAGCATAATTGATGAAAAGAATATGTTATAACCAACAAAGGCTACCATGAAAGCTCCATGAAAATTTAATGATGCTTTTAACTAGACAGCCCTTATTTCTTTCAAGTCATACTAAGAGATGACTTCTAATGGAAAAATGTTGAGAACAAGGCAGTCACAAGCCAAAATAAAGGGAGATAACTATATGACAAAGCAAAGAATAACACATTAAAAAAAAAAATCAAGCAGATGCATTTTATAGCAATGATTTTTGAAAACATTTGTAAAGCTATATGAAATAATTTCTATCATAAATTGAGAGTTTAATGTTCAGGTATCTTTGCTAAAAATATTATAATTACATATCACAGATTCATATAAGATGAAAATAACTGATATATTCTATAGTAATAATAGACCTATTCTATCACTCAGTCAGTCAGTTAAGTGCCATACATGATACATGCTTGGGCGATCATGTCTCAAAAGAGACATGACTGACTGGGCAGAAGATTATCCTGCAGTAAGTTGCCATTGCTTTCTGCGGTAGACTGATTGCCGACCAAGGCTACAAAACCCAATCTGTCCTGCTATTTAACCCATAACTGAAAGGAAGAGATGGATTAATACCTTTCCCAAGGGTATTTGCATGTAAGTGAATACAATGGATTCAACTGGAATTCAAACTCGGCTCCCCGGTCTCTCGTTCCAAGCCGATATCCACTGTACCACAACGCACATTCTATCAGTACTATTTGCATTAATACCTGACCAGTGACATTACTATTTAATCCATATCTGGAGAAAGAAGTGGTAGATTAATACCTTTTGAAAGGGTAATTGTACACATGTGAATACAATAAATTTAACAGGAATTTTAACTCGGCTCTCCAATTTTCCATTCCAAGCTGACATCCACTGACAATACCTATTTTTTTCTGATTTAAGTTCATAACAAGGATTGAGTGCTGAAACTTGTTAAATCTGTTATATATCTCAACAAAGTAAAATACATATGGTTGCAAAACAGATTCAGACAACTCGGCAATGAAATATAATGACAATTCTTTGCGAGAAATATACACATAAAATATTTATTTCTCTTTGGTGTTTTGAACAACAAAGGCAGTAACAAGTGGAAGATGAAAGAAGTTTAAGAGTTCATACAAGTTAATACAGTTTACAGCAATATATCAATGAACGTAGTTCAAGGGGTTCATACAAGCGATTATATAGTAATATAACAACAGAATGATACACCTAACTTAGGTTTGAAGTGTTGTGGTAGGGCGTCGAAAGTCCGTTGATAGCAGCAGCACAAATCTCCCTTAGTGGGGGAAGGAGGAAGACTGCCTGATTGTCATTTCTTCCCCTTTTTTATGTCTTCGGAGTGGCTCAACGGCCAGTCCCTTTTGCCCCGCGGGTGATTTTGCGATTGGCCACTAAATTGATTCAGCAGTCATGCCTCAGTGATCAAGTAGACAGAAGTGATGCATGGAGCCACTTGCATGGTGGTGCGTTTTGTCATTTCAAGACTGGAACTCCTGAAGATCACTTCCGTTTATCAAAGCAGGGTACGATCTTACTTTTTGTTAGAGAATGTAGCAAATCTTTTGTAAAATACTGCAAAAATTCAGTGTTCAATCATAATTATTCCTTGCCACCAGAAGTATTTAGTTTGTTATGGTAGAAAATTACTCAAGCTTAGAGGAGTAATGCTAAAGTCAGTGGGCATTGATAAGAAAAGATGAAAATATTACTTTCTCATATGATCACTTTCCCATTTTTCTTCTTGATTTTAATATAAGGATATATCATGTCATTTTACATGTCATAAATAATATTGACAAAGTTAAGCTCAATTAGACACAAGCTCATGGTATAAGGCATCCTGTGATGATCAAACTCAATACTCAATCAAACAAGTCTCACTAAACATTACCCAATGTCAAGGTGCTTACAAACTAAAAAGGTTTTTATTTACTAAGCTTAGCTAAGTTTTGGCAAAAGGCTAAAGGTATGGAGCACCAAGGGAGGATCAAACTCCCTGTTCAGTAGTAATGATCCGGAATATCAGCTCTTGTTGATTACATCACAAGGAGGCAGTCTCTTATTTACTAAATTTAGCCTACTTTTTAACAAAACTCTATAAGTATGGAACACCTAGTGAAGATAAAACTCACTAGTAATGGTCTATAATGACTTACAGCTATCCTTACCCGATAAAATAGAAGGTTCGTTTGAGAAGTGACCCGTAGGGAATGTTTGCATTAATTACTAAGCCCTCAGATGACTGGCCATTAAAAACTACTTTTAGTGACCTATACATCAGGAAGGACTTCATAACTGAGGAAACTCTTCCAGTATGGTCAGTTTCCTGTACCATTCCAGTAAGTACCTGACTCCTCCTGCTATCTTCTATCTTATGGACTGAAAACTAGAAAAAAGTGAAAATGAACAGATTTGTTTAATAAGTCCTCCTTGGGTCATCCAAGGTTTGTCACATCATGAGTGTTGTAATCCATTAGAATCATAGTAGCAGCAATCTACTGCAGCTATAGCATTAGTAACATGTCTAGAACAAGAGAGCCTGATAAAGCCTATTTCTCTTCAGGCTAATTTTGAATTGAGAGTTTTGCTTCTAGACTGTTATCTCTGTTAACCAAGAGGACTCAGTCAGCCCTACTATTTTACTTATAGCTGGTAGGAAAGAAAGTTGGATTCATAAATTTTCTAAGAGTATTTGTGCAAAAGTAAAATATAAAAAATTCAAACAGAGTCTGATTGATTGATGTTTTGTTTGTTTAATGGCATATCAACTCCTTATCAGTTATTTAATGCCAAAATTTAATTTTCTTGGGAGCTTTGAAATAATAAAAATATGATAAATGTTATTTTGGTTTTACAATTGAATCCATGGTAAATGATTCTCAGCTTTTGTGCATATTCATATTTGTGTGGGTATGATTTCTAGAGGTGGTGATATGTGTGTTATAGTTTTGTTGAAGCTATATTTTTTAATACAGTTTGATTTCTTTAAGAAATTGTCAGATATTATATGAATTAATGTCATGAAAGAGTTCTTTCACATTGATTGGTTGTTTTTTTTTTTTTTTAGCGACATATCAACTTATTATTATTTAATGCTGAAATCTAAATATTTTGAATGCAGTTGTATGACTTCAACTACAGATAAAATGTATTGCTGGTAATTTTAGTCTAAATATGCATTTTAATACTTTCATAGTGTTGTTTTTACTTGGAAGTTCACTAATTGCCCATATCTGGGACCCTAACAAGTGTTACAGCCTTGGGTTAGGGTGATCTTGTGAACAGCAGCAATTAAAAGATGGTTCTGATCTGAGGTGAAAGATGGTTGGAGTAAAGAAACAATTTAGACACTGGTTTGAAGAGATGACCAAAGACTGTACTGTATACAAAAATTAAAATGTGACTGTGAAAGAGTATACTTAATATAACTGATTGCTTGTTGGCTATCTGTTTGGGCTTGTCCTGTTGATAGTAGAGTTCATTACATTCTCTTTCTGTGCTTACAGGATGTGGTTTTCACAGCCTTATGATTGGACTAGCAGTATAGCCCGGTGTTGCTCGGGTGTAATGAAAACTTTAAAACTAATCCATGGTCCTGGAGCTCAGACTCTTTGGACATTGGCACAAAAGACTAAAAAGCAATAGTTGTTTCCAGTTAAAGTGAAACTCTAGACTGAAAGAAAAATGGATGTAAGTCAAATTTTGATTTCCTGGTATCAATATCAAATAAGTTTTTTTGTCATAAACTGAATGTTGAAGGCTAAATAAGTCCTCTGAGTAAATGGTATCATGGCTGAGACTAAGAACTACAATTATACCTACTTAGAGCCAAACTCAAAGCAAAACTAAAATAAAAAGGCTGAAAAAATACAGACATACAGGCAGATAAACAGACATACACACACACATCTTGCCTTTTATATATATATATATATATATATATATATTATCGATTTTGTGCACTATTGTAAGAACTGCAACCTTGAAACTTCTGAATATTGTTTCTTATGTCTTTGTTTATGAGTGTATCAAATTTGATTAAAATCAGACCACTCCTTCTATAACCTGATTTTTTCGATTATCGATTTTTGATATTTATCGGGGGTACCTTGACACAAAGCCTAGCTAAGAACACTTGCAGACGCTTATAGTACAACTGTGTAAATTTTCAAGAAAATCAGTTCAGCCGTTTTGGAGTCTATAGGTAACGGAAACACACACACAGACACACACAGAAAGTTCCATTTATAAATAAGTTTAGATTTAGATGTGCAGTCAACCATGCTCTTTCATAGCCTCAGTGGTTAGCATGTGTGTGTGTCTCTAGCTTATCTTATAACCTATATAAGGGAAATGCATGGATGCATGGACATAGTTGTAGACACCTGTGATAAATGAGCCATACTGATAATGGCCAGCACTCTGGCCATTATCTTGTGTTTGATTTCAAATTTGTTTTGAGTAGAGGAGGGCATGTATGTCACTTAGCTAAACAAAAATTGGTATGTAATTAGAAATACATGTTTTCTAATAATTGTATAAATTTGGATTTAATTTATATCTTTAAGTATGTGTAAATTGTGTTTTAGTGCATTTTTATGTTTTTTTGTTTTTTTTTTGCTACAGTTCCACGCTCCTGAAAACCTCCAATCTCCCAATCAGATGTCTTGCTGATGAATGTAGTTTATCATCATACTCAAGAATTATCAAAATCTGAACTTGACAGACTGATTTCTTGCTGATTGAAGAATATACACAGGCTGGACCAATGGAAATTTTGCAGGTATTGACAAAATTTTAAATTGAAGAGACACTCATAAATATTCATCAGGTTAACAGGAAAGTCTAAATTATGGAGGATGCTAAGTGACATAATTTATTTAGAAAAACTAACATTTTTACTTTTGTTTATAAATACTTGTTGCAAATATAATCCTTAAATTTACCTTGATAAAGTCCATCAAAAAACAAAATGTGATACTTGAGTTTTCCTTTTATCTTTATTCATATCATCCTTTTATAGATATATTTTAGTTTTATATTATATATATATATATATATATGTGTGTGTGTGTGTGTGAAAAGTATGTATATAATTATAAATATCAATATATATATATATATATATATATACAATTTGTTATATATATTATTTATATATTATATATGCTCGGTATTTATTTGAAAGCACTCAGTATCAGTGATAGAGCCGACATATTCATATAGTTAGGTGTAAGTTTGTGACTCTTGGTTTCATGCTCTTGCAATCATCAGACAAACTGATTAACTTTTTTAAAAAATTGGCTATATGTAGAACTGTGTATATTGGTGTATTTTTGTGGAAGTGGGAGGAAAATTTGTCATCATGACAGATGCAGACATATT
Source organism: Ascarosepion bandense (assembly GCA_037127315.1). NCBI lineage: Eukaryota > Metazoa > Mollusca > Cephalopoda > Sepiida > Sepiidae > Ascarosepion > Ascarosepion bandense. The sequence continues at coordinate 352,586 of JBBBDQ010002043.1, forward strand.
TGTACATTTGTACACCCATTGATGTGCGCAAAAACACACACGCACGTGTGTCCGCCCACTGGGGCTTGCATAAAGATATATATGCAAATCGTGCGGGGCTTGGCATATATATGTATATGTGTGCCATTGCGCACATACATACACATTCAGTTGGTGTATTCGAAAAGTGTAGCGATGTCAATGTGCGGACAGTTGTCAATTTCTCGTACCTACATATGTACATATGATGGGGTCTGTGTGAAACTATGATAGGTAAGAATTGCTATTATTTTAGTTAAGACTGTATTGTTTTTTTTTATTTTTTCAAATGTGTGTGTGTGTGTCTATATATATATATATATATATATATATATAGAACATAGTGATGATCCACGTATACTGTCTTAATATGTATAGGAAAAACTACTAAAAAGTTGTAAGTTTAAAAATGTATTTTTTTGACAGTATTTGTTTATTTCTATTATTATATTGATATTTCAGACCGTCCTTGGTCCTTCATCAGAAACAAATGATTTTTAAATTTAAATTAGAAACGTATTTCGTGAGAGCGTTTGTGAAGAGAGATTGTTTACATCACATGACACATTTTTTAAAAATATTTGTAAACGTAAACCTATCTTTAATAATACTTATAAATTTTGTTAATTTTAAAATCATTTGTTTCTGATGAATGACCAAGGACAGTCTGAAATATCAATATAATAATAGAAATAAACAAATACTGTCAAAAAAAATACATTTTTAAACTTACTTTTAGTAGTTTTTCCTATATATATATATATATATATATATATATATATATACACACAGACACACATGTATATATGTTTCTGCAGCCACTGACAGAATAAGTTTATTATATCCCTACTATGACAAAAGCAAGACTGTAGGAATATTAAGTAAAAACTGAAGAACAGGAAGATATTAAGAAATAAAGTCACTGATATAGTAACAAGCAGTTCTGTGGTGTCAGTTAAATATTAGTTAACAAGTTCAGTTCTGTTTGCAGTTTTTATCTATACAAACATTATATTCACAAGACTGCCAGGACAAATATTTGAAATTAAAGAATATGATTTATCTATTTAATACTAAAATATTGGCTTTGCTTATTTGTATATAAACTCTAAATAGTCAAAACAGTACATCAAAGAGGTATTGAATTAAGATACTATTATGATACATTATCAAAAATGTAAAACTCTAGGTGGTTTACAACTGAATGATTGTTCTGTTAATACAGTACAGCAAATCTATTGTTTTATTTCCCCTTGTCCATCCCCTTTTACTTTACATATATTTTGGAGTAGTCACTACTTTGACCATTCCTCTTTAACCCTTAGACATTACTAGAACTGGCAAAATAAACAAGCAGCTCAAGGCATGTCATTTCCACTTTTACTATCCTTTATATGCTACCCTCAAATGATATCACCGTTTCACTGTACTGCCTCTCAATATGCATCCATACCTCAGACCATCTGATAAATGCCTTATGGCAATCAATAAACCTGCTGATGAACAGAACTTTGTCTTCAGAATTTTCACTGCCTCAGGGTGTTTATCTCACTGTGAAATGGCTGCATATTGAGAGGCAGTACAATGATAATATTGTAAGATTAGCATTTTTGCACAACTATTAAAAAAATATTTTGAATGGAAAATTTTCAGCGGAAATTGTGCATTACAGCCAGAGTTAATGAATTAAGGTATTGCTGATATGTATTAACATAAAGAATGAAATATTTAAAAAAAAGAAGCTCTCTTTTTGCACATAATGCCCAGAAACTAGCAGAATCTGCAATGGAACAAATTTAATGACAATCTTTTTGCATCATAATTTTTCTCAAAGGCTGAATCAACAGGTTACAGGGTTTTCTAGTCTATTTTAATAATAGAAAACATTTACATTTTGAATAGAGTCTGAGTTTTGTTTCACAACATATTAACCTATGTGGGTTATTTAATGCCAAAAAGATAGGGTTTTAAGGTATTTAAGGTTGATTTAGTCAGATTTAATGAAATTTTCTTTTTTAAAAACTGAAAATGTCTTCTAATTTTGTATTCAAAAATCTATTGCTGATAATTTTTTTTTCCTTCAAAACTATGTTAGGGTAATATTTTTTCTTCAAAACTGTATTGTTGGTAATATTTTTCATTCAAAAATATATATTTTTCTATAAAAGTCCATTTTTATAGTTTCATAGTGTTTTGACCCCAGTTTAGGGGTTAACTATTTGCCCATAACTGAGACCCTAACAGGTGCTACCCCAACAGGTCAGGGTGGACCTGGGAACAACAGCAATTAAGAGGTGGTTCCATGCTACTCACAACCTCTCAATCAGAGGCCTTGCTGCCGGATGTAGCTTACTGTCATACCCAGGACCAATTTTGAATAGAAGTAAAGACTTATGCTAATCAATATGTTATTTAGAAAAGGCTTTAGATAACTAAAAGGTGATACTAGAATGTTTTCAGTACACATGTTCTATGATTGTATTGTTCTACAGAAATGGGTATTCATGAAATACTCATTTGTACTCATCCAGCTAAGTCTGTCTACCTGTAGGCTTCATGTTATTTGCTCATGTTCAATATAATATAATGTCTTTGATTTTTACAATGATTAACAAATTTGAGCAATGTGTTTGCATCAAATTCTGGATGAAGCTTGACTGTTACTGAAACTTCTGAAATGCTTCAAGCTTTTGGCAAACATTCTTTAGACTACACAAAATTTTTTGAGTAGTACATGTATTTCAAAGTTCATTCAAAGTGGTGTGTCCAGACCAAAACAGTAAAAAATGTGTAACAAATTTGTGAACTCATTTATGAAAACTATCACTGAAAAATTCATCAGCTTTCTTGCATGATTAGACTCAATTATGGACTTTTCCAGGAAATCCTTGTCTGCAATTGCTCTGATACCACCTTGTACTACTGATCAGACATTACTAATGCTCCAGAACTCATGTAAAATTTGACAAAAACTCATAAAAATTTTAAAAAGTTGTTTGCTTTTTATTTCTTAGCATTTTAAAATTGTTTCTGTTTATTATTCACCACCTGGAATGGAAATAATATAAATAAAATAAAAATTGCCTTTATGTAAAATGTTTTTTCTAAATTTTAATGAAAAATCTAATTCCAACCCTACAAGGCTATAACGTTTTGTTATATCATAGGAACAATATAAATAACAAGGTAAATTCGAGTGGAAATATTTAGACAACACGTAAGGGGTAAACAAATAACAGAGTTTATTGTACAGAAAAGTACAATTAACAGAGAGTTCAATAAAATGGTAAGTCAAGACAAAATAGGAACGGAAATTGAATTGCCCCATATTTCCTTACTTCGATACTTCTTAATCTCTTCGACAAATCAACTGTCAGGGGTGATAGGATGTTCCATTATAACACATTTCTATATACTGTTAATGTCAGTATATGACATCACATAAGTGAATGATCTTGTCACCTGACTACCACTGCTTCAACTGCCTTCCTGACCATCTATGAAATAAGTGACTTGATTTCATGGCATAGTAAGAAAAGCAAAGACAAAGAAATTTACCACTAAATATCTTATCAGTCACTTCCAAGTTATAGATAACATGGTTTAATTCATCATCCTCATAAAGCAATTAAAATTCATAGTGTTGCATGTAAAATTAAATTTTATAGCTATTATAATAGAAAGTTGAACAATGCAACTTTAAATGATTGAATGCTGTTTAAACAAGATTAAAAGCTTAACCAGATTAATTACTTTAGGAATACTGCAACATCAAAGATGTTTTGATCCTGTGATTTCTTGATTACATTGGGTTAAATTTGATAATTTTTTTTAATGCTCAGTATCATTTAATCCTGTAATATCAATGTTTTGGAAGTAATATCTTCATTTTAGATAATTCTTGAAGCTTCACTATAAGAAGTGTGATTCTGAGGTGTCATATTGTTAATATTTTGTATACAAGAAGTGCAAATGAAATTATGTGACACTTTAGCAGGTATTGTAGAAACTTTTGAGAAGTTTATTTATTTTAGTATATATAATTTACAACTGAAATTTGTCAGCAAATCTGTTGACATCAAAAGGTGATAAGTAATAAATGAACAAAGATACTTTTAAAATTGGCTCATAACTTGAGTGACATAAGTCTACACAGAACCATCCTTATGCTGTTAGCTTAACAGGGCAGTTTTTCTTTAATGATTTCTCCTCCAAGCAAGGCAATAAAGCCACTAAAATGCAAAGAGTTACTGAATGTGAAAGAATATGGGAAAAAAAAACATTGAGGAGAGAGAACAATAAAATAACAGAGAAGATTAGGTTAACAAGCCTTGGATGATAGTTTAAGAGAAGAACAATGAAGAATTCAATAGAAAACCACTCCACAGTCTTTCCTAATAAGTCATGGTAATGCACCCACGTAATGTGCCCCCACCTCTGTCTCTTCTATAAATACTTCCACAGCTTTTGCTCTTATAAGCTTAGTTCCCTGGTTCCCTCTCTGCATGAATTTACCCAAACTACTAGACTAGCAACTAGGCCCCACCCATTTACAATAAAACTGAACAAAAGTAACAGCAACTTTTATTCTAGATTCTTTTCTCGCACTTTCAGCCTGTGGAATTCCCTTCTATATACTCTTGCTTCCCTGACAGCTATAATCTCCAAGACTTTAAATGCAAGGTCAATGGCCATCTCCTATCTCTGACTCACATCCTTTCCCTGACAACCTTTGTATCATGTTCTTCTCTCTTTCCACTCTATTCTCATACAGCTCTCTTCAAATCAGTGTTCTCATCCTTCTCTTATCCATTCTCTGACACCCCCTGTAACTTGTCCCTCTTTCTCACCACTCTCCTCTTATGTAACCCCATGTGCTCCAGTGGCAGTACTGCATTGCTTGGGGTGAAATGATTCTGAAAAAAAAAATTCACAGAAAAGTAAAGGAATCTGCTGAGAGCTAGGATTGCCTATGTTCTGAAGGGACAAAGAATTAAAACATCCATTCAAGGGTTCTTGTGAAAATCTAAAGCAAGATAGCTTTTTCAGGCTAGGTTCTGAATTCAGAGTTATCCTTCTTCTCAACTGAAAGCCCTATGAAGGCTAAAATCTCCAGTCTTCCCTACTATTTCACCTATAACTAGAGAATCAATTTGTGCTTTTCATAAGGATGTAAGTGTAAAGTGAATGCAAACAGGCTTGGCTAGAATTTGAACTTGATTCAGTTACGCCTTCCACAATGAAGACTATTTTCTTAACTGCATCTATATAGTATAACTGTACAGAAAATTACAGGTAAAAACTCTTCGTATCCTTAGAAACTGAAAAGAGTTAATTATTATAATAATAGGTTGAGTAATAAAAGTTAAAAACTATATTAGTGTAAGAATTCAGTGTTTAATCTGAGTAAAAAGCCAGTATTTTAAATGCTGACCTTTAGGGAAGGCTGATTACTCCTTTCCACTTGGATGAACAAGGAAATATTAAATGTCCTACCTCCCCTCTTAGAAAGCTAAAATTTGTAAATATCAAAATCATATAAAAAGAAATGGATAAATATTTTAAAAAGTTTATATTATATCACAAAAATAAGACTTTAAAAATCTTTTCTAATCAACCAAAAATAAAAATGCACAGGAGTAAAAGAACACTTTTCAAATGGAGTCATTTTGTCTGTAACTTTGATGTAACTCATTTCAAGTGAAAGTTGAACAAAAACACAAAGCATAAAAAAAGTAAAGAAAACAGTGCAAACTTTATTCTTTTGTTCTGTCTTGAAGTAAGGAAATAAATTTTAATGATAATATTAGCCATTTCCTTCTGAATCCATAGTAAAAATATAGGATGTGGAATTTGTAAATACTAAATACTTCAGATACCTCAGCATATGGATCAGCTGTAACAAATCAAGTATGGGAGAAAAAGTGAAAATAAAAAATATTTTGCAAGAATTAGTTTCACCCAACACTGCAAATTATGAAATCAAAACATGAAACTGAAAGTCATATTTTTAAATTATCGTATCAGATGAAGATTTTCATATAGATGTCATGCATGGTGCAAAACCTATTCAGAAAGCTTTGAACAAGTAAAGCCTGAAGATTTTGGCAAAATCATTCTTCTGTGAACATTCCAAACTGGCGCTACAGAACCACAAATAAAGAACTGTACGAAATAACAGACAACACATCACTTGAAGACTTCCAGCAGCAGCAATAACTTAAATAGGAAGCACATGTAATTCAAAGAGAAAATAATGGCATAAACAAGTTGTTAACATTCCAGACCATTTAAAATAGAATGTTTGAAAGAAAACTACCATCAGTACTGAAAAAAGTGATAACAGCTACTGGACTTGAGAAAACTGTTTTTCTAAAAAAAAATGTGTTTTAAGAGAAATATTTCGTAAATTTCAACTGGAAACAGCACTGGCAGCTCAGTCAATGAATACCAAATTGTAGGAAAACAGTTAATATGACCATTATGTGGAAACATTCGGCATTCATTTACTGAGCAGCCAATGTTACAGAAGTTAGACTTTTTCTTCACTCCTTGTCCATTAGGTTGGGATCAAAATGAAGCATTTGTTCTTGTCATCAGTAATGGTAAAATCTTAACCATTTCTTCATATGAAAATATTTGGCATTAACTGACTGATCAGCCTGTATGACTTTCAGTTGAAATTTATAAAATATTTCTATATTAAAATGCATTTTTAGAAAATAGTTTTTCTCAAGTCCAGTAACTGTTGTTGCTCTTTCTTGTATTGATAAGGACTTGTAAACAAATCTGTGAAGAAACTTAAAATGAATCATGTTAGATTGAAGACACTTCTATCTGTTCTTTACTTATTCTATTATTTTGCCCAATTTCAATCCATATATTCAATTTATACATGTGTGTGTGTGTGTGTGTGTGTGGTGAATTAGGTACATGGCATATTAAAATATACTGCTTCCTACTAAACTCTCCCTCTCTTTTTCTCTCAACACACATCTTTTCTCTCTTTTCTATTCTTCCATATTTCTGGTAAGTTAGATTATAACCCTGACACAGCTTATGTAATAAACTGATGCCACGTGAAAGTCAACCAATGACTACCACTCTTACCAAAAATCAAAGCAGAAATGCGTAAGTGTTAAGTAAATATAAAAAGAACAGCAAACATGTACATAGCTTCTCTTTTCCTCTTCAGTTATTTCATTGTTCACACACATACATGTGTGGAATTCATGTCAGCTATCAGAGATTCAATCAACACATCAACCAGCCAAAGAAAGATGTGCATAAATAATATTCATCAGAAGATTATACAGAAAATCAAAAAATTAATTCAGGAGAAAATCAACAAACTCAAATACTGGAATAAATTATAATATAGCATGTGCAAACAGCAACCCATTATTACATTATTATATTCCATTGAACACACACATGTTGAAACAAATATGCAATATTCACATGAATATACATATACATGGAAAAAAACTCTTTATAACATGAACACCACAATAGACATATGATAATGAAAGTTCACAAAAGATGTAATGTGATGGAGTTAACAACTACAATAAAATGTTGTTATAGTTAATAAAACCTGGCCTTTATTCATTATCTCCACCATATATATATATATACCTGATTAATGTCTGCTTTTACTCTTAAGTGCCTAATAGAAAAGGTGAGAACATTCATGCTTAATAAAATCATTCATGGCTTCTGCTCTGATAAACTTAAATTACTGGTGCCCCCTAGATGTGAATTTGCATCAAATACTAGATTGGCAACTAGGTCCCACCCTTTTACAGTGAAACCGATGAAATGTAACCGCAATTTCTACTCCAACAGGTTCTTTCCTCGCACTTCCCACCTGTGGAATTCCCTTCCGCATGCTTGCTTCCCCAACGGCTATAACCTCCAGGAGTTTAAATGTAAGGTCAATAGACACCTCCTAATGCACTAACACATTCTCTCCAACTCTCCCCCTATGTACATCCTAACTTGTCTATTGCCCTATGTAACCCTCTGCGCTATAGTGGCAGTGGAATGCCTTGCTTGGGGTAACATGATTAAAAAAAAAAAGTTTATTAATTTTGTACCCAGAACTCAAACAGGAAACACTAATTATTATAATTGATTCAAGCTTTTACATGCACACTTTTATGTTCATATAAAAAAGTTTTAATTTTGACAGCTACCACATCCCCAGGATTTCTTGCATTTTCTCATAAAATAATGGTATATAAATGTATTTTCAATATTTTATGTGAGTGATGCAAGTCAGTATTTAATTTATCCAAGTTCTTTGCATAGCAATTAAGTTGTACCAGGGTTTTCTTCAAATGAAACTTGAAGAAAACCCTGGTGCAACTTAATTACTTATCAGAAAGTACAAGAAGTAAGGTCATGTGTTATAGTCGTTGATCTGGAAAAAATATTCGTTGAATTAAATTCTAAACTTTTTACATTTTAAATCATTTTCTGGCCCACACTTTTATTAAGGTCTCACCTTTATTTCATATGGAGAAACATTCTGACCTGCACTTAATTATTAAACATCACACCATATTAGGTGCCTAAGAATAATTTTTGTTTTTATTAACTGATGAATTTTGACTTAACATAGAGAGAAAATGCAAGGTAAATACCAAAGTTAGATTTTATTTCAAAGATACAAAAAATAATTAATAAAAAAACAATTCAAAGTCCAAGCAGAGATGTTAGAAGAAACCAAAAACCTAATCCTAAACAGGAAACAAACGATAAGCCTCTACTCCTGTTGAAAACACTGAGAAGTGTGAACCAGACGATAGGCAAATCTATCTATTTTTGGTTTTGCTTTTTTAACATTCTTATATGACCAAGATGTAAAGTGAATCAAAAAGAGATCTATTTTGAGTTTGAGTTTTGTTCAATGGCATATCAACCTCTGCAGATTAATTAATGCTAAAAAGGTGGAGTCTAAGGTTTTTTTGTTTTTTTTTACTGTTTGGTTATAATGAGAAAGTTGATTTAGTCAGATTTTAATGAAAATTTTTTGTTTTTATTTTTTTCTAATTTAGAAAACTGAAAATGCCTTCTAGTTTTGTATTCAAAATGTTTTGCTGAAAATAATTTTTTCCTTCAAAAATGTGTTATCGTAATATTTTTTCTTTTAAAATGTATATTTTTCTATAAAGGTTTATTTTTATGCATATATTTCTATAAAAGTCTATTTTTATACTTTCATAGTGTTTTGACCCCAGTTTATGAATTAACTATTTGCCCATAGCTGGGACCCTAACAATCACTACCACTCCAGGTCAGGGTGGACCTGGGAACAACAGCAATTAAGAGGTGGTTACAACTTACATGCTACTTACAACTTCCCAATCAGAGGCCTTGCTGCCAGATGCAGTTTACCATCATGCCCAGGACTGATCTATTTTGAAGCAGAGTATAACATATTGAAGTAACCTCTATGAACAGTGATCTTCTTGTACATCATTATTTATAGTTTCTTTCTTAAATGGCCAATCTTTGTATAAAATTCTGGATGCATTAGTAGGGCAATTAATGGCAGCTTGACATGAAAAAATTACCAGTTTTGTTATATTCACTTACACATGAAAAATACCATTGGAAAAGTTATTAATTTATTCCACCCGAGCTATGGATTAAATAGGATTTTTATCAGGAAAAATCATTGTTATTCTTGAAAAATTGTTAAAGAAATATTCACTTGCAAGAAGAATTATTCTTACAATCTAAAACATGTTTCAGTTTTAAATACCAAAAAGAATTGTTGCGCTATAAAAAGTAAATCAGTATGAATATGATTAGTTTTGTAATGGTAATTTATATCTCATGAATGGCTACCTTGCAAATACCTTTCATGGCAGAAACTATCATTATTGCCTGACTTAAGTGGCCAAACATATTTTTTTTTAATCATATCACCCCAAGCAAGGCGGTAATGCCACTGATGTGCAGGGGGCTACGTAATAGTGAGAAGATTGGAAAAGAGAAAGCCGGAAACCACATCCTAAACAGGAAACAAGGGATGAGCCTCTTAACCTGTTCAATAGACGTGGGTCGAGTATGAACCGGGTGATAGATAGATCTATCTACTCCAATGTCCAAGTAGAAATTGAATTCTAAAATTAGTTTAACAATTAGATAAAACATGCACAACTGATCATTTCACAACTTCCATGCATAATAAAGTGGAAATACAGAAACTATATTTTTGCTTTTTATTTCCAAAAAACAACAGACTGCATTCATGGTTGTTCTTCAAGATCAAAAACATTTTGTTTTGTCATCTATGAATCTGAATGAATTTACAAAAATACCTGTGGTAAAATTGTTGCACTTAGAGTAATCCTACTCTCTTAGCCTGAGTAGTCTTTATCTGTTGGCATGTGGAATCATTAGAACCAGTAACTTCTAGGCTGCAATAGATGACTAGGATTTCTAAATGTCATGTCCATGATCCTATGCCTTTATGACAGTTGGTGACACCACCTTCATATATATTGCATCTGTAGAAGATTTCATCTGCCCAATCTGCTAAGAATCAATCTTCACATGCAATAAACAAACTTGAAATGATTGAAGGTTTGAAACCCATCAACTATCTTCACTTAGTTTGCCCACCAGTCAAAAGAAAAAAAAAGATTTACTGGGGTGTAGCCACTTTTGCAGCAGACTGTATTATATCCTACTAAATTTTGTTGGTTGGTTGATTTTGTTTAGCTGCACATCAACCTCTATAGGTTGTTTAATGCGAAAATCTAAATATTTTTTATGCAATTTTATTGCTATAGCTCCATTTTGAACACAATTTTATGCCTTTAATTGCAGATATTTTGTACATATATATATTTTTTTTACTTTCAGGGCAAATATGTTTTTGTTTTCTTTTTAGATATATAGTTTGTAGATGATTAAAACTATTGCTGATAATTAAAAAATGAAAAAAAATTACTGATATTTTTACTAAAACAAGGTCATATTTTTATAAAAATGTATTATTGGTATTTTTACTATAAAATGTATTTTTATACATGTTTAGTGTTTTATTGTAATCTTGTTCTAGAAAAGTCCTGTTGGTCATTTTGCTATAAAAATTAATTGCTGGTCATTTTGCTATAAAAATTAATTGCTGGTCATTTTGCTATAAAAATTAATTGCTGGTCATTTTGCTATAAAAATGTATTGCGGGTATTTTGTATTTTGCTATAAAAATTTTGTAAAAATTATTGCTGGGTCATTTTGCTATAAAAATTCATTGCTGGTCATTTTGCTATAAAAATTCATTGCTGGTCGTTTTTGCTATAAAAATTCATTGCTGGTCGTTTTTGCTGTAAAAATGTATCGCTGGTCGTTTTTGCTGTAAAAATGTATCGCTGGTCGTTTTTGCTGTAAAAATGTATCGCTGGTCGTTTTTGCTGTAAAAATGTTTTGCTGGTCATTTTTGCTGAAAAAATGTTTCGCTGGTCATTTTGCTATAAAAATGCATTGTTGGTAATTTTACTATAAAAATGCATTGCTGGTAAGTTTACTATAAAAATGCATTGCTGGTTAATTTACCATAAAAATGCATTGCTGGTTAATCTTTTATATAAAAGTATTGCTGCTTAATCTGCTATAAAAAAGTATTGCTGCTTAATCTGCTATAAAAAAGTATTGCTGCTTAATCTGCTATAAAAAAGTATTGCTGCTTAATCTGCTATAAAAAAGTATTGCTGCTTAATCTGCTATAAAAAAGTATTGCTGCTTAATCTGCTATAAAAAAGTATTGCTGCTTAATCTGCTATAAAAAAGTATTGCTGCTTAATCTGCTATAAAAAAGTATTGCTGCTTAATCTGCTATAAAAAATTATTGCAGGTTAATCTGCTATAAAATGTATTGCTTGTAAATTTAATATAAAAAAGTATTGTTGGTAATTTTACTACAAAAATGTACTTTCCTAGTGCATTGATTTTTTGTTTGGGGGTTCACTGTTTGACAATAGCTGTGATCCTAACAGTTGCTGCCACCCCAGATCAGGGTGAACCTGGGAACAGCAGCAATTAAGATGAGATTCCACACTCCTAAAAAACCCCAATCTTCCTTGCTGTCAAATGTAGTTTATGGTAATATTCAGGACTAATACTAGTAAATCTGATACTTTTTGAGCTCTATGTTCTTAAAGAATCATTATTTTAATATTAAAAATAATATTTTATTAATATTTTTTTATCAGCCAACCTAACAGTAAAAACTATATTATTATTCATCTTGTAAAGTTAGTAGACTTCAAAAATTTTAAGTGCGATTATTTATTAAAAATGTCTATAAGTTACAGAAGATTTGCATAAATTCTTTATTTCCATGTTTAGAGACTGACAATTTTTATATTAAATGAAAAAACAAAAATGAAAACAGTTTTGCATGAGTTATGACATCACCAACTGTCCTCCAATCAATTTTCTTTCTTCCTCTTCCGCATAGTTTAAAAGCTTCTAAACTGCTCTGACTGAGTATCCGTTTTATTGACAATTTCCTCATTTATATTAATCTTAGTCATTGATATGTAGCTTAGTGGAGAAAGCAGTAGGTTGGGTGTGACAAGGTTTGATAGGATCATTTTACATGTCAGCCCTTGCTCATACGTTTTCATGTAAGCAGCTTTACTTGATTTTTTAAAAATATTTTTATCCAGAATAAAATATATAACTCTAAAAAGACAGGTATCACAAGGAACTAATAAAGGTGCAAGATGAACCATAGTTCAGTTGACACTGTCAGAATTTTAAAAAAAAACATTTAAATTAAAAAACAAATATGAAGGCTTTTTAACTAGTAATTGTACTTGCTTTCTGGTCGTTCATAGCCGTAAAAGCTGAATACAAGACTCTATGCTGGAATTTGAAAAATAAGGTGATATAAATGACATCTGCTGGTTATCTCTTGTTGCCTAATCAAGAAGGCAGTGTCAAGCTTAAAAAGGTAGGTGTCAAATTATTATTAAAGACAAAAAACAGCCAAGTTGTTTCAAATTCTATAACTGTTCAATTTAGACTACTGCTTTTGCAAAACATAAATACATCTCTCTGCACTTTTTTCTATCATTAACTATCCTGACAAAAAATGTTTTATGCTACAAGAGTTGAAGAATGGGTAAATAAACAGTTAGAAAACTACTTACAGGTGCCATGGCCTGAAGTAAGTGTTATTGAAATAAGTCCAGTTGACCATTCATACCGATTAGTGACTTTTGTCCTCACTCTGTACTCCAATTCAACATGAAATAACCCAACAAAAGGTGACATGATATAAAATCAACTGCATATTCTAATATTATATGCAAATCAATAAACAAAGATAATAATTATAAAACTAATGATCTTAGTCATCAAACTTTGTTCAAATATGTGACATATTTATATTATCACAAAAGCTAAGATTTTATTATGATATAGAATTTCATTTATTTAAGAATATATAATATTTCAAAGGTTCCAATTTATATATCTTAAAAATCAAACTACCAATAAACCAATCTATATTTATCGTGTAGCATTTTTGAAGAAAAATTTAAAAATCTATATAAATTAAGATTTGGTAAAATGAACAAATTAAACAAATTCAAATTATTAAAGTCACATTAAGAGAGCCTTTTTTTTTAATATAATCATTTTACCCCAAGATAAGGTGGGATTGATATCAGTGCACAGGTTACAGTGAGAGAAAGACTGGGTACAGGGGTATTGAAGAAATGATAAAATATGAATGGGATTCAAGAAGAAAGATGGTAATTGATGCTCCATTTAAATTTTTTGAGATTTTGAGTTTTGTTTTATGGTATATCAACCTCTGTGGGTTATTTAATGCCAAAAGGGTGGAGTTTTAGTGTTTTTTTTACTGTTCGGTTATAGTGAGAAGATTGATTTCATCAGATTTTAATGAAAATTTTTTGTTTTTATTCTTTTTTTATTTTTGAAAACTGAAAATGTCTTCTAGTTTTGTATTCAAAAATGGTTTGCTGAGAATAATTTTTTCCCTTCAAAAATGTATTATGGTAATAATTTTTTCTTCAAAACTGTATTGTTGGTAATATTTTTCATTCAAAAATGTATATTTTTCTATAAAAGTCTTTTTTTTATGTATATATTTCTATAAAAGTCTATTTTTATACTTTCATAGTATTTTGACCCCAGTTTGGGGGTTAACTATTTGCCCATAGCTGGGACCCTAACAGGTGCTACCACTTTGGGGTCAGAGTGGACCTAGGAACAACAGCAATTAAGAGGTGGTTTCATGCTTCTCACAACCTCCCAATCAGAGGCCTTGCTGCCAGATGCAGTTTACCATCATGCCAAGGAATTTTGTGATTTTAGCTATCAGAGAAGTAAGTTCCACAGGCAAGAAGTGTGAGAAAAAAAAAGATGAATAGAAATGGCAGTTACATTTAAGTATTTAAACAGTATAAGGGGTGAGACCTAGATGCCAATCAAGTTGCATGCTTAAATTCATGCAGTTGGTGTCCCAGAGAAAAAAAAAATACCTTGTCAAAGAAGTTTCCATATTTGTAGAAAAGACAGAGGGAAGCCATGTCATGATTTATTATATTGTAGATCGTTCTTTGGAGTTTGTCTAGAACCTTGTGATGAATAGCAGGATCAACTGACTAGATATGGCAACAATATTCAATGTAAGGACAAATGGTAGATTCCAACACAGAGACCCAACATTCCTAGCAGTAGATGCAACTATAGATTTGATGTAATTCTGCTTCAGATTAGTAGAACAAGTGAAGCCAAAATAAAGTTTTACACAAAATGAAATGAAATAAACATTTGTTTTATTGAAAATTATTAATAAGTTACATTATCCCTGCTGAGTAAATACAACTTAAAATAAATTTTAGTGAACTTATAATTCATAGAGAAAAATAAAAACTACACAGCATGTTAAGCAGATATTAAATTATTAATCTGCCAGTTTTAGCTTTTAAATATCTAGTTATAAATAAAAATCTATACTATTTAAATGGAATGACTACATTGAATCCATAGCTGCATCTAATGGTAGGAAGGTTGGGTCACTGTTTAGAGACAAGATTCTTTTCTCTTCAGAATCTATTTTGCACATTCATAAATCTACCATTCATCTGTGCATTGAATACTGTAGCCATATCTGGTTGGGTGCTCCTGTTATTCATCCAAAGAAGCATCTGCAATATAATCAATCCTGACTTGGCAGCCTGCCTTCAGTCACATTCTCACTGAAATGATGTGGCTTCCCTCTGTCTTTTCTACTAGTATTTTCATGGCAACTGCTCTGCCCTTTTTTTCCAGGTTCCTTGACCACATGTATTTATGCATGCTACTAGATTGGCATTAAGGTCACAGCCTTTTACCATCAAAATAGTTAAAAGTAACCATGTCTTCTACTCTAACAGTTTCTTTTCTCACATTTTCCATTTGTGGAACTCCTTTCTATTTGCTTGCTTCTCTGGTCGCTACAATCTTCAAAAATTTAAATGCAGCATCAGTCGCAATCTTCTATCTCTTTGATTCCCATTCATCTTTTATTCGACATCCCCTGTACCTTGTTTTTTTCTTTCACTGTAACCCCTTGTGCACCGGTGGCAGTCCTGCATTGCTTGGGTAAAATGATTATATATAAAAAAAAATAATGTTAAATACATTCCAATTGAGCCAAGCATTTTTATTGTTAAATATTTGATTACATTGTGTCTACTATTATATTTGTAGTGATATGTAAATGACTGCCTTGTTTGCTTGGTGAAAAATATTGCCACCAACTACATAGAAGTAGAAAAAAAACCACATGACATGAAAAGGTTCAGATACATATGGACTGATGTAGAGGATATGTGCTCACTCAAGAACCTGGGGCTTGCTGTGAGGCCAAAGGACCAACTACAGATAAAGGGAACCACAGATCTGATCTGATGAAATTAATACCTGTTATTTGTGTCAACAATGCACCATTAGTCAGGATATAAATGCCCAAATGGTAAAGGAAGAGCAGCTCTTAATATGTGAGATAAACAAGTACTGTTGAACAGATAAAATAAAAAAAAACCCTGTTTCAATTACTGCTAACCGTGACAGAACCATACATTTGCATGTAACTGAAATTAGCAGTTTCTATAAAGAAGACATTCTACATTTATTTTTAGTAAAAATTTATAAAATCTTTCTCTTTCAAAAAAATAAACTTCTCAAGTTCCTTGCATGCTATCACTCTTTCTAGTATTGAGGGGAGTTTCTTTCCTAACCTTTTGTTTAAGGTAGTGTAAAATGTCAACATTTTTTTGATATCACAAGTGAAGCTGTGCCATCAAAAATGATGGCAAAATATTCATATCAATATGCTGTCTAAAATAATGGCAACATATATATAGATGTACCTACAATTGAGTATCTTATATTAAGACATAAGAAAAAAACAAAAATAAAATAATTCAAACCTCTGAGTAAGACAAGAGGGAAATACACACACACACACACACATATATATATATATATATATATATATATATATATGTGTGTGTGTGTGTGTGTGTGTGTATATATATATATATATATATATAGGTGCCAGTCCGTAAACGGCGAGGATAATCCAACAAGATTACCTTAATATAAAATATTAATTAGTAAATCCATATAGAGAGCTCGATGGGGGTTAACCAGAGCGATATGAAGTTTATAAAGGAAAACTCAACACGTCATTTCATTTATAAACTATAGCTCATTTCAATGAGTTTAATTAGCTCATATCATCAGACCTTAATTCATTAGAGCTAATTAAGCTCATTGAAATGAGCTGTAGTTTATAACTGAAATGACGTGTTGAGTTTTCCTTTATAAACATATATATATATATGCAAGTGGGCTCATGCCATCAAAATATTTATATTGCTATGCCATCTAAAATTATGGCAACATATATATTGATGTACCTACTATTGAGTATCTTACATTATGGATGAAAAAACAAAAAAAATCTTCCAAAGGACAGGAGGGGAATTTTTTTTTTTTTTGAATCACAAAAAACGCCACTGATGTGCAGAGGGCTACGTGAGAATGAACAGAGTGGAAAAGAGAAAAGGGAAAGCCGGAAACCACATTCTAAACAGGGAACTTAGTAAAAGTCACGACAAACCTTGAGAATCAAAAACAATTTACAAAATCTAGCAAAGACCTTAGGTTAGTAACAAAAACAAATAGAAAAATAAGAGGCAAAAAAAAAAAAAAAGAAAGTAAAATCAGATAAATCCACAGGAAAAATACAACCATTCAAGAACTAACTAACCATTTGCAGAGAAACCGACTTGAAAAAGTTAGGAAAATTTCCTAAATTATCCTGGATATATATGTATATATACAAATACACAACAGCCTTTATTATAATTGAGAGGATATATATTCTTCACTACTCAATGATATAACTATTGCGAAAAAAAATAGTTAGGCATTGTTAAAGTTTAGTAAAGTTTAACAACTGGTAGTAAAGAGAATGAACTGAACCGACTCTGCCTCACTATTTTCTTTCTAATAAACTGAGCTGATGCTCTCTTGTTATTGTCTCTCTCTCTCTCTGAGCATAACAGGAAGAAAATATGTTTTTTTTTTTTTATTTCGAAATAGGTGATTTTTATAACCTAGTTTTCAAGCTTTCTCTATCTTTAGGCGATTTATAATAACTGATTTTCCATTTTTCAAATGTACAAAATTGGTTTATACAAACATGCTATTGGAATTTTTAAACAACTGAAAATTTTCAAAATTAGGAAGGAGTTACTTAAGGATCTTAAAACTCTTTCATCCATGTTTGTATAATGGACTACATAAAAAAAAATGTTGAGATTGAGGCACAATACTAAAATATAATTAAACTCCAAAAACAGCAGCTAATTACTACAGAACCAGAATTCCGTGATCTACTTAAGGCAGAATCTATAAAAGTCAGTCAGTTAAGTGCCATACGGGAAACACGCTTGGGCGATCATGTCTCGAAAGAGACATGACTGACTGGGCAGAAGATTATCCCGCAGTAGGTTGCCATTGCTTTCTGCGGTAGACTGATTGCCTGCCAAGGCTATAGAACCCAATCTGTCCTGTTATTTAACCCATAACTGGAAGGAATAAATGGATTAATACCTTTCCCAAGAGTATTCGCGCGTAAGTGAATGTAATGAATTCAACTGGAATTTGAACTCGGCTCCCCGGTTTCTCGTTCCAAGCCGATATCCACTGCATGACAACGCACATATATTCTTTTAAACTTATAAAGACTCCACTGAAGATTGCTGCAAAAGAATTATGCAACCACCCAGAAATAGTAATTAAGAAAGCTGATAAAGCTAACATCTTTGTCGTTTTAAACAAGTCAGACTCCAACTCAAAAATAAAACAGTTACTTGATGATCACACTAAATTTCAAAAACTTACCAATAATCCTACCACTCAGCTAAAAGCAAAGATTAATAAGTTAACCACAGCTAACAATGTTGAGCAAGACAATCTAAAACTTACCAAAATAACCGGGGACTATAAACCAGGATACATTTATGGTGCTATCAAAACACACAAGCCTAACTTTCCACTTTGCCCTATTATATCATAAATACCCACTCCGGCTTACCAACTAACTAAAATGCTTAACCAATTAATTACACCTTACATACCTAACAAATACAGTATTAAATCATCTCTTGAACTTATACAAATATTAAAAATGGAAAAACTTAATGAAACCATAGAATCACTTGGTGTTGAAAATCTGTTCACTAACTTTCCTGTTAGAGAAATCATTGACATTATTATAAAAAATATATACAAGAATAATTCTCTGCCCCCGCTGAAAATTAAAGCTAAAATACTAAAAAACTACTTTTGACCTGTACCCCTGAAGTCTCATTCTATGATCACAGAAATAATATATATGTGCAATGGGATGGTGTTTTAATGGGCTCAGTTCTGGGTCTAACCTTCAGCAACTTCTACACAGCCAACCTATAAAATTTACCACCCCTAAAAACCCTCCATCTATGTACGATATGTTGATGATATTCTTATATAAGTTAAAAATATAGAAGAAATAACATAACTCTGTCTTCAAGTTTCCGTACTGACTTAAAGATAATAAAATCCCTTTCCTTGACATTTTAATAGACACAAACAATAACACATTTGCTACCTCCCCATATAAAAATCTCAACTATAAGAGCAAATATCCTGACTACTACAAAATAACACTTATACACAATTTAATTAACTGAGCACAAATCAACTCATCCACAAAAAAGATATTTTACTCTGAATTAAAAATATTAAGCAAACTCTCATTATTAATAATTTCCTAAACCACTTTGTAGATGAAGAAATAAGATGATATTTCAAAAATCTCAACACACATCAAACAAATATGATACTTCCACAAAAGATCCTAAACTTATCAAACTCTTCTATTGCAACCAGATGCACGATAACTACAAATAGGATGAAAAAAATCATAAAACATCTCCTTTGTACTAACATATCTTCCATTAAGCCTAATCAAAATTAAAATTAATAATATATTATAAAAAATACAATACTACTAATTGAATTTTCCATAATAACTCCTCCCCACCAACTGATATGTTATGTAAGACCAACATTATATATCAATTCAAATGTCTCTTGGGAGAATGTATCTCCAACAAAAAAAAATGTATATATATGTTGGATTTACAACATCTACAACAATATTCCTGTCTACATTCAGAATATAAAAAAAATAATGATCGATAACACAACTATACTACACCAAGAAAACAAAAAAAAATTACAGATTGAGGTAATATTCATTAAAAAACTTAAGCTGTCAATTAATAGAATCAGCTATGAATACAGTAGTAATGTTCTAAAATGTGTGTAAAAAGAAGAGTTTTTTCATGCTTTAACACGTGCATGACCATGACATTACAACATATAAAAAAAATTCTATTTTGAATAATTTTCATGTTCTAATGAATGCTAAGCAATCTGTTAATATTTGAAGCAGAAAAAAAATTTACAGTAACTTTTAGCAAAATAGTTTTGCAATTATTTTTTGTTACCATAACTCACACCCCTGAAGATGATTTCGGAAGAAGATTGAAAGTACATGGGAACATTGAGAAATGAATGATAACATCTGTCAATGTTACAGCTCATTTTTGACACCTTTAAATTATAATACACAAAAGATTATCTGTGAGTATGAATGGATTTTATTAAAAATAAGTAAACACAATGTTTGCAATTTATTTAATCTGACATGTCTAAAAGAAAATTTGCTGCCTAAATATATACATATGCACACACTCACAAATAAATACACAACATTCTTCATTATAATGGAGAGAATTACTTTTGCTGCTAGTTATAAGTGCTACCCATTTAAGCTGTTTCTGTTAGAAGTCTTCAAGTCATGTGTTTTTGTTATTCGTGAAAGTTCTGTATTGCCAGCTTATTGGATCTGATGAATGATTGCTTTCCTTTAAAGGATTCATTGACTTGAAGCCATTTTCGATCACTGATTTGAGTTGTACGCAGGTGATAGTTGAAAGACGTCTGAATAAGTTGGATGCCATACATGACATCAATTTGTGGATCTAGATCTGACAAGGCTATTTAAGAACATATTTTAATTTAATTTTAAAATTCAAGTTAATTTGCATTTTCTACAGATCAGTCAGTTAAGTGCCATACGGGATACACGCTTGGGCAATCATGTCTCGAAAGAGACATGACTGACTGGGCAGAAGATTATCCCGCAGTAGGTTGCCATTGCTTTCTGTGGTAGACTGGCTGCTGACCAAGGCTATAGAACCCAATCTGTCCTGCTATTTAACCCGTAACTGGAAGGAAGAGATGGATTAATACCTTTCCCAAGGGTATTTGCGCACAAGCGAATACAATGAATTCAGCCGGAATTCGAACTCGGCTCCCCGGTTTCTCGTTCTGAGCCGATATCCACTGTACCACAATGCACATCCTACAGATACTGGGCCAAAAATGTGAGCAATGATGAGGTTTTGGAGAAAATGGAAACAAAAAGAAAGCTTATACTTAGCGTAATGGGGAAGGAGGGTTTAGAAAATCTGATATTCACAGGACAGATTGAGGGACAAAGGAAACCAGCCTGTAAATACTTGATGAACTTTAGTAAATGAATTGTAGATCAAGGTTTGGGAGAAATAACAAAGAGACAAAACTTATTAATGCTTACAAGGGATAGGAACATGTGGAGAGCCATGATCATCTACATCCTGAAGATGCATGGCATATAAAAAAAAATGTTTAAATGCTTGTTAACAATATTTCTAAGGTAAAATAAAATACAACTTTTGAAGAAAAGAAATTGAAAGAGAATGACTTCAAAACCTTTGTTAATTTTTCAGTATGTTTGAACTGGTTTAAGTGGTACCACATCAAATTCAGAACCCAGATGGTGACACGTCAAAGGAAAAGATTTAGTCATTCTACTAAAACTTTAGGCAATCTACTCTGACATAAAAATAATAGTAAATAGTTGGTGCACTTGGAATGATATAAAATGGAACAAAATAACACATTGAAAGAATCCCTGGAAACCCCAGCTAAAGAGATGTACAAAACATTGTCTTATTAAAAACAGCCCATACACTAAAGAGAATTTTGTCCATGTAACGTTAATGATGTTATGGGAAATTGAAATGTAGCCATAATAACACACCACAACCTGCCTTAGGTCTTTCTGCAGACTTGGTAGGTAGTGTAACCATAGCAGAAATCAAATTATGATGAAAATGACATCATAATTTTAAAATTTAACAGTTATAATCTGTAACTTTTATATAAAAAGTATTTTTAGTTTTTACTGTGGTTGGATACTGATTTAAAAAATTAATTTCTGTTTCCCCACGAGTCACAAAATTATATACTTTGTAAAAATTGAACTCAGCAATACCCTTGGTAACTATTAATATACAATTGGGTCACTATGTCGATCCAGGATGTTTTTTCCACCTGAATCCATCCTGCATATATACAAGTCAACCATCCGTCCGTGCATGGAGTACTGCTGCCATTTATGGTCAGGTGCCCCTGCCGTTCTCCTCAGTGTTCTTGACAAGCTCCAAAGGAGAGTCTGTAATGTGATAGGTACTGATCTGGCGACTCGTCTGCAGCCACTTTCCCATCGTCGAAATGTGGCCTCCCTCTGTCTCTTCTATAAATACTTTCATGGCTTCTGCTCGGATGAGCTTAAGTCACTGTTGCCTCCTCAACAGGTGTTTACCCGTTCAACCAGACTGGCAACTGGGTCCCACCCATTCACAGTCAGGTTAGCCAAACGCAGACGACAATTCTACTCCTGCAGCTTCCTCTCTCGCACTTCCCGCCTGTGGAACTCACTCCCGTATTCTTGCTTTCCTGACGGCTACGACCTCCAGAAATTTAAAAGCAAAGTTAATACTCACCTACTAACCACTGGCCTCTAGCTCTCTCTCCCCTCCCCTGTATAAGCTTCCCTTTCTCTCCGCCCATGTACCTGTCATTGCACCTGCTTTCTCAGTTTTCTATTGTTCCTTTCTAACTAGCTTGTACTCCTCACTCTTTTCTAATTAATCTTTCTACACTTATGTAACCCCCTGCACATCAGTGGCGTTTCTGCCTTGCTCGGGGTGAAATGATTAAAAAAAAAAAAAAAAAAAAATTATACATAAGTATTGTGTTTGACGGTAATACTTGCATCAATTCCTGATCGTTATCAATTTCTTTCTGATTTTCAAAATTTGGTGTTTATTAATTTTTTTCTAAAATATTTAGTTTCCTAGTGCAGAAAATTATTCAAGGTTTAGAAAATGAATTTGGAGTAGCAGTAAAGACAGTAGATAATGATCAGAAAAGTGCAAAGTTCCCTGCATAAGCTTTCTAATTCATCATAATTAATATCAAAAACTTCTAATAACTTCAGTAAAAATATAAAACTGCCATTTATTTATATTTTTCTTACAAAGTCATTAAATTTTTTTTCCTTTTTTGTTGGTATATATTTTCATATTAAACAAACTTGTTATCTGAAATGTTCATAAAAGTGATACATGTCTGTTATATATTTTGATAGATGTTTGATTTTCTGTGAATAGATTTTAGAAGAAGAAAGCATTTTTTTTTTAATCATTTCACCCTGAGCAAGGCGGAAACGCCACTGATGTGCAGGGGGTTACATAAATGTAAAAAGATTAATTAGAAAAGAGTGAGGAGTACAAACTAGTTAGAAAGGAACAATAGAAAGCAGGTGTGATGACAGATACATAGGTGGAGAGAAAGGGAAGGATATACAGGGGTGGGGAGAGAGCTAGAGTCCAGTGGTTAGTAGATGAGTATTGACTTTGCATTTAAATTTCTGGAGGTTGTAGCCGTCAGAAAAGCAAGAATACGGGAGCGAGTTCCACAGGCAGGAAGTGCGAGAGAAGAAGCTGCAGGAGTAGAATTGTCATCTGCATTTGGCTAACCTGACTGTGAATGGGTGGGACCCAGTTGCCAGTCTGGTTGCACGAGTAAACACCTGTTGAGGAGGCATCAGTGACTTAAGCTCGTCCGAGCAGAAGCCATGAAAGTATTTATAGAACAGACAAAGGGAGGCCACATTTCGATGATGGGGAAGTGGCTGCAGTCAAGTCGCCATCAGTACCTATAACATTACAGACTCTCCTTTGGAGCTTGTCAAGAACACTGAGGAGAACGGCAGGGGCACCTGACCATAAATGGCAGCAGTACTCCATGCACGGACGGATGGTTGACTTGTATATATGCAGGATGGATTCAGGTGGAAAAAACATCCTGGATCAACATAGTGACCCAACCTTCTTAGCAGTAGATTTTACTATGGATTCAATATAGTGGTTCCATTTGAGGTCTGAGGACAGGGTAAGTCCGAGGAGGCGTAGTGTATTACTCTCAGGGAGAATCACTTGGTCCATGCTTATGGGAGAAAGGAGAGGTTGCCTGTAATGGTTGACAGACAACAGCTTGGTCTTAGATAAATTGAAGTTGACAAGCCACTTCTTGCCCCAGTTCACCACAGAGTGTAGATCCCGCTCAAGGTCAGTAGCGAGATTATGTCTGTCTGCCACGACAGGTTTCTTACTGGAGCGGGAGTATATTGTAGTGTCATCTGCGTAGATGCCTACTTGGGACTTGATCTCATCTGGGAGGTCGTTGATGAAAATAAGGAAGAGTGTTGGGCCCAGGATAGAGCTCTGTGGGACACCAGCATTCGTGCTGTAGGATGAAGAGGCATGCCCATTCAAAATAGAATTGACAAAATTCTAAAACAACAACAATAATAAGAAGAAGAATAAGATGACAAACAAAACAAAATTATACCAATGTATAATGACCAAAAATGATACCAGGCAAGGTAACTATAAGACAAAAGCAAAGTAAAATTAAGCAAAATATGAACAGTGTTCATAAGCAAACAGGATGCAGCCAAGTGGTTAGAGTCTTGACTTCAAAGCAAGAAAAAATGTGGTCAAACTAAGAATTGTCATTTTTTATCAGCTAAGAAGAAACCCAAGCATGCTGCTGTAGGATTTATCAATAAATTTGGGGAGTGAAGATTTTTTTTTTTAGCAGACATTTCCAGTGATTGGAGCTAGCATATATCTTTTTTATAGAAAACAGTTTTATTATTTAAAATCTTCATAGAAATAGACATATTTGATTAAAAAAAAAATCAAATTTTAGTGAATGTCATTACACACAGTTTACAGGAAAAAAGAAATCCAAGCATATTGACGAAGAGAAGCTGGCATGCAGTTTCAGTTGTTAGTAAGTCTTTTGATCTTGAAACACTTCTCTTCTCTCTTTAGGTAAAGGGTGCCACTCGGACTGGCAGGTGTTTTTGAATTTACTCAAGCTAACTACTGAAAAATTTCTTTTTATACCTCAAGATCCTTTTTCTAATATTATCTTATATTTTATTTTGGTCACTTTTTTTTTGAATCTACCATTTTTGTTTTATATATATATATATATATATATATATATATATATATAGAGAGAGAGAGAGAGATGTCAGATTAAATAAATTGAAAACATTATGTTTGCTTATTTTTAATAAAATCAGTTCATACTCACAGATAATATTTTGCATATTACAATCAAAAGATGTCAGAAATGAGCTGTAATGTTGACAGATGTTATTTTCATTCATTTCTCAAGGTATTCAAGTATTTTCAACCTCTTTCTGAGATCATCTTCAGGGGTGTAAGTTATGGTAACAAATGTAAAAATTACAAACTACAGATTCTCAAAGCAATATTCATTAAAACACTTAAGCCATCAATTAACAGAATCACCTATGAATACAGTAGTAATATTCTAAAATGTTTGTAAAACAAAGTTTTTTCATGCTTTAACATGTGTTTGACCATGACATTACAACTTATAAAAAAAATTGTTTTTGGATAATTTTCATCTTCTAATGAACACTATCAATTTGTCAACCGTTATATTTAAAGCAGAAAAAATGTACAGTAATTTTTAGCAACACAGTTTTCTGGTTACATTTGTTAACATAACTCACACCCCTGAAGATGATCTTAGAAGTTGAAAGTACTTGGGCACCTTGAGAAATGAATGAAAATAACATCTGCCAATGTTACAGCTCATTTCTAACATCTTTTGATTGTAATATGCGAAAGATTGTTCATGAGTATGAACGGATTTTATTAAAAATAAGCAAACATAATGTTTGCAATTTATTTAATCTGACATGTTTAAAAGAAAATTTGCTGCCTAAATAGACAAAAAATATGTTTATATAATTTTCATAGTTAGGTACACCTTGTACAAGGCCCAGGTGCCATGGAACGTTTATGTTAAGGGTTAGTATATACAGAGAGGAGAAGAAGATAATGGTTAACTTTGAGCAAGTTAAAATTGTAGTGATTGGGGAAACATCCTCTTGGGAGTCTGTTCCACAGAGCAGTGGTTTGCAGGAAGAAGCTGTTTTAGTGGAACCTACTTCTGATGGAATACAGGGAGAATGTGAGGAGTTTGCCACAATGTAAGTGGCATGGTAGGTCCTAGATGTTAGAACTTGCAGAACTAAGGTTTATCTGAGCACTTTCCATGAAAGTAGCAATAAAGCAACGAGAGAGATGTTAATGGGTGGAAAATAACTTGTCACCCACAAAAACTTGTAGATACTTTTGAACTCTATCTTGACTGAAAAATGAGGATTAAGCAGCTCTTGCCCAAATACGGCAACTGTATTCCATTTTTGACCTGACTGATCTGGTTTTTGTAGAGGTATATATATATATATATATATATATATATATATATATATATACTCATATAGATAGGTGTGAGTTTGTAATCCTGGGTTCCATGCACTTGTGATCGTCAGACAAACACAAGAGCTCTATCACTGATATTGAGTGCTTTCAAATAAGTACCACACACATATAATATATAAATAATATAATATATATAAATTGCATGCATATATTGATAATTATATATATATATATATATATATATACTCACCTGCACAGGTGTGAAGGTAGTGTAATGGTTAGCAGTTTGAAATAGGAAATCAGAAAGCAAAGTTTGAATTCTGATCAAGTTTGTTACTTACACTTTTGTTCAAATATCTATGGAAAATGTATGAATCCATCTCTTTTCTTCCCAGCTATAAGTTAAATAGCAGACTAGAGTGGGTGCTTTAGCTGTGGTTGGTAACTAGTGTAGGAGAAAAACAACTTTTAATTCAAAAATAGCCCTGAATAGAATTATACAGTTTATAGTTAACTCAAGTGTAAAGTTGTGGACTCTCTGGCAGCAGCTGATGAAGGGCGAGTGTGTGTGTGTGTGTGTGTATATATATTTTACACACATGTCAAGTGATGGAACTAATTTTCTTTTTAAATAAAATGAAAGAATCAGTTATGAATGTGTGTGTTGAGAGAAATCATGTGTGAATGTGTGCGTTTATGAGTCAGTAAAGTTAATATGGAAAATGAAATATACTCATGTCAAGTGATTGAACAATTTTCTATTCTAAGTAACGTGAGAGAATCATGTATAAACATATGTGTACGAAAGAATTATATCTGAATTTGTGCATATATAAGTATGAATCATAAATGAATTATATTTCCGTTTAAAATTCTAGTGAAGACAATGTATAAAAGTATTAAGCAAACTTATGTATATCTATGTATGTATATATGTATCAGAAGTAGGTACTCTTGTGTTGCTTTTTGACAAGCCTATACATCTTTAAAAACTAGTTATTTTAATTAAAATTATTTTAATTATTTTAATTAAAATCATTTTAATTATTAAATTTTGAATTGTACTACTAGTTCAAATAGAGTTGGTGCAAAATACTTTATTAACCTTTTAAGTACTTTTTGGATGTACTAGACTACAAAATATATATTGGACAGCTGTGGCATTATTTGTTGTAAAAAAATTATTACCCAAACATTTATAATAAAAATATAAAGATGACATGAGATGTGTTGGAAGAACATGCTAATGAATTGTAGAAAATATGTTACATGCCTTCTTTCTGATTCTGAAAAAGAACACTAGTGGATGTTACAAAAAGCTCCATTTGCTTACAATGGAGGCATGTCATACTGCGAAAGTTGTTAAGGGCTATATAATAAGTTGTAAAATACTGTCTCAGCTCAAGAAACTTCATCTCTCCCTGGTGTTTACAAAAAGTATGCCCCCTCTACAAAGAGACAACTCCACTGATTGGCTGTTAAGGATTAAATGACAAGCCAAACACAGTTCATGTTAATTGTAAAAGAGAGAGGAAAATCTAAATCTAAACTTATTTTATAAATGGAACTTTGTGTGTGTGTGTATGTGTGTGTTCGTTACCTATAGACTCCAAAATGGCTGAACCAATTTTCTTGAAAATTTACACAGTTGTACTATAAGTGTCTGCAAGTGTTCTTAGGTAGGTTTTGTGTCAAGGTACTCCTGATAAATATCGAAAATTGATTATCGAAAAAATCAGGTTATAGAAGGAGTGGTCTGATTTTAATCAAATTTGATACACTCATAGACAAAGACATGAGAAACTATATTCAGAAGTTTCAAGGTTGCAGTTCTTACAATAGTGCAGAAAATTGATAATATATATATATATATATATATATATATATATATATATAAAAGGCAAGATGCTTGTGTGTGTGTCTCTTTATCTGTCTGTATGTCCTTTATACAAATCCACAATTTTTATCCGATTCTCACCAAATTTCAAAATTTGGCTTACATCCATTCATTTTTCTTTCAGTCTACAGTTTTACTTTAACTGGAAACAACTATTGCTTTTTAATCTTTTGTGCCAACATCCAAAGAGTCTGAGCTCCAGGACCATGGATCAGTTTTAAAGCTTTCATTACACCTGAGCAACGCCGGGCTATACTGCTAGTTATATAATAGTTTGAAAGTTCATGTTAAAATCTCATGCAAACTGCCATCAGTTCATATATACTATACTTAATTTAAATATATTTATTTCAAGACTTGGATTATGTTTATACACTTCTAACCTTGTCTATTAATGTACTTGTAAAATTTTTAAGGCCTTACTAGGATTTGTGTCCTAACTTATTTAGTAAAAACTATCAATTTTTAAACTAGTAATAGTCAGCTTAATATATTTAGTACCAAATATTATTTGTTAAGCCCCAAACAAAATAAATTTTCCCCTTTTTAGATTTATTTCTGATCTTCATTTTAGTCTTTGTTATCTGTGCAATATCTGCTTTCCAATGATGCTATTTAATCTCTGCATAATTTTTATTGTATTCGTGTATGTGGCCAAGTGACTAGAACATTAACTTTCTAACCATGAAATCCAGATTGAAATCTCACCAGGGTTGGTTTGTCAGAAAGATGACTTATTGATGTTATCCAAGAATACAGAACATTTGAAAAGTGCCTAAAAACCATACCACAGGTTGATTCTGTTTTGGAGAATCACACCTATTCCTCAGATAATGGACTCTCCCTCCTATATTAATAAGAGTTAGCAGGAAGTTAATGGGAGAAGTTCTTGAGAAGATCTTTAGAATTCTATTGGAGTTCAGTAGAACTACTAGGCAGTTGATATTAGTTGGCAGGTAGCCGAATACTAAGGAGTCAGCTTTTCAGTGGAAGATTACCAAGTTCCTAACATTTGGGGTGCATTAAGTCTATTAGCAATTAACATAGCACAGTTATAACTTTCAGTGCAAAAACTACTCCACAACAGATTCAACCTTGTTTATGAAATTGGTTCGATGGAACTATTTAGGAGCTGCGTATGGTTATGCTTGCATGAAGTTACAAGTCATCATGACCAAGAGTTTGAGCATACAGGACTTGTTCATACTGTTGATCCCACCAGTTTTCCTCCAAAAACTGTAACTAAGGTCCACTTAGCATAGTTACTGCAGTAACATATAGGTTCTGTGGGTGTTGAATAAACACAAATATACCTGAGTAGAAGTCTACAATAGGGACTGGCTAGGTGCCCTAGTAGACAGGCATACTTGGATACAAGTGACCAGCCATTATATACAATCTTCATTGTTCTAAGCTGCACATATCCATAGATAAAATGATAAAATAAAAAGTTGACATTGAAAGTGTTAATATCACACGAGATTTAGTTTATGAATAAGTAAACAAATATTAATATTTTTTATTTCACTCTGCATACATACCCCAAAAACCTAATTTATGTTCTTTCAAAATTAACAAATTTGAATAAATCTTATCTTTTATCAACTTTGGATTAAGAATTCCACACCTTCTTACAGATCTTTGATATTCTAGTGTGTCTGATTCCAACACTCCTTGTTGGATTAAGGATCTTATCTGAACAACCAACATCAAATAAATCAATAGCATACTATACCAACATCAACTGATCTATAAAACATTCTTTTAATAATTCGTAATTTCCCTCTTGTTCATATGATTCTTAAAAATCAATGTTTATTTAGAATTTCAGTCGTATATCCTTTTTTTCTATAAAAAAACAATTGTCAAAAAACTTTGCTTCTATTGTTTTTTTTCAAACATTCAATTAAAACCAAGCTCACTCAAGACTAATATTTTTGGGATTTTAGTGAAATTTAAAATCTACATGTCACACTTATTTCAATGGCCAAAAATAGATATTACATAGACTACTGTGGGATCAATGAGTATCGCTCACAAGTGAATATAAAAAGTAGCAGCAATGCTCTTTTTTCTCTCTCCAGTCATTAATCACAAAACTTTCTCTTTCATCAGTGTAGAAAGACTACCCAAAATGATGTCTTCATATTTTTTACTCTTTCTTTTTCTATAGTTTATCAATCCTTTACAGGTTATTTAAAGGCAGAAAATGGTTTTAGATTGTAAGAATTTAGAATAAGAGATAATAATGGTTTAGTGATATAAGTTCTACTATATAACCCATAGATGGGTATAGAAGAGGTGGATTCATACATTTCCCAAAGGTATTTTTGGATGTAAGAGAATAAAATGATCCTGGCTGGAATTGGAACTCAGCTTCCCGATTAACAATTCTGAGCCATTATCCATCAGACAACCCACAAAAACATCAAAATTTTTAATAGTTCATTTCTTGGATTAATATTGATAAGTGTTGATGTCATCTCTGACATTTTGGTCACTCATAAGGTAGTGAAATACTGGAAGAGTTGCAGGTAAGATAAAGAGCAGTTGTTGTTCTTTATGTGCCGTGTCCCTTCAGGACGTAGGCAATAATGGACTTCCACTATTGTTACTGTCAATACTTGTCTTCTTGGTACTGCTTTAAAACCCCATTCCACTATCCACTCACTCAAGCTTATCAAGTATGTCCTGCACTGCCTTCTCCTGTCTCTCTTTCCCTCTATCTGTCCTGTGTGTATTAGATTCTCCAAACCCTCTTTCCTCATTGCATGCCCCAGAAAACTTAGCTGTCTCTTCCTGATAAAACAGAAAGCAGTACTTGTAATCTCCATATAGACAAAATCTGTATGCATATAAATATCAAATAGCTTCTTGAAATTTTATCAACACTAAAAGACAGAGTAGACCATCAAGTTGCCAGAATATTGGTGATCTAATTCTAATTGTGAAAATAACAAGTAAAGACATCAACTGCACCTAAATTATGATCAGCAGTTCTGAATCAGAATTGAACAAAACCAGTATTAAGCAAAGAAAGGAACTGTTTTTACTAGCCACTGAGTTGGCCTACACATTGCTAAGTAATTGGCCCTGATGAGGCTTCATCTGAATTCTCAGCCACTATGTCAATCTGCCATATTTGATCAAGCTGATGAACTAAGGGACTGGATCAGATTAAGGCTCAAATAGAAGAAGAGAGGTATGTGATGCTGAGCAATGTTAAAATTGACATTGTGAAGGTTGGAGTGGGTAATGAATTTGGGTTGGTGTGTATATGCGGATAGAGGAATGGCCGGGAAAGAGAAGCCAAACAAAGTGAGTCAAACCTAAAAAGTGTAGTTATTCTAATAGCTGTAGTATTAGTAACAGACCCCAGTGGTATTCATAGTAGTAGAAATATTTCTACTGATTGCAAAGGACCCAATCAAAGAAAAAGGGAGAGATATTTTTAGAAAAGTAATAATATTACAACTAATTACATTTATATGACCATCAAAGGAAAAGTAAACTAACCAAATTAACCTTATTTCTTAAATTTATGAAACAATTTGAATATTTAATTGCTAGTAAGTTAGTAAGAAGTCAAATTAGCAGCAAAAAAAAAAAGAAAAAAAAGAAAGAAAATGATGTTTTTACTGGGAATCATTATTTTTTTTTTTACTGGGAATCATTATTATTAATAAAAGAAACTAAGAAAATAATGTATTTATTCTCTACAGTTTATCAACCCTTTGCAGGTTATTTAAAACAAAAGAATATTTTTAGATTGTAAGAACTTTTTTGATATAATGATTTTGTGATACAAGTCTAAGCTGAAGAGAAAATGGGGATTCATGCCTTTTGTAAGGATAATTACATGTAAGTAACAAACAACTGGAATTGGAAATTGGTTCAGCAATTAACAATTCCAGGTCATTATCCATTACACCACCTGCACATCTAAGCTCACAACACCTGGTATTCTCAAGTGGTCACCTATTTAGGTACTGACAAAGTTAGATATTGCTAAACTTAGGTGACTGTATGGAAACTAATATTTTAATGTGCCATAAGCCAAATAATAAAAAAAAATCATTTATTAAAATTATACAATAATTTGAAAATCAAGTAGGTAGTTAAGACGAAAGGCACATTCAAATAACAAAAGATGCCTTCCAAAAGTTAAGCAAAGTGTTAAGAAACAGGAAATTTGTGTTTGAAACAAAGAAAAGAGTATGGAACTTTTATGTAATATCAATCCTCTATGGCTGTGAATGCTAGACAATTTTATCTGAGATAAAGAGACTTAAGGCAACAGAAATATTCTTCTTTAGAAAGATGCTGAGAATACCATGGAATAAATATATCAACAACAACAAAATTTTTAGGAAAATGGAAACAGAAAAGACACTTATACTTAACATGAGGAAGTGACAATTTTAATTTGTAAGGCACATGAGGAAAGAGAGCTTAGTAAAGTTGACGCTTACAGGACATTAAAGGCAAGATGAACAGAATCAAGTGGTGAATAGCTTAACAAGCTTCTACAAGTGGTTGGTAGAACTGAGATTAGAAGAAATAGGAAAATGACAAAAGATAAGAGCTACAAAAAAGATCATAAAAAAATGTCGGTTCTTTTTAAGCAGATATCAGTCCTATTACAAATGAATCATTTATAATTTAAATCAATGTAAATAATAAATCCTCTTGCAATAAGACTGATTAAGGCTATTTGTAATAATTAAAAAAATGTACACAAAATTTGCATCATTTTCTTTCTCTGTTAGAGAAAGATAACATTAAATATCATTTCCCAATTATGCAGATTTTAAGAAAATATGAAAAAGAAGTTTGTTTGGTATATTTTTTTAATTAATGAATTTAAGGAAAATTACATTTATCATTGATAAATTTAGTTTCTGCACCTCTGATAATTTTTGAAATTAGAAGCTTGTGGTATAAAAATCAAACCAAATGTCCTTATGAAATACTAAAAAATGCTTGCTGTTAAAAAATGCAGTTATTGAAGTAAAACACTAATGAATTTCATCAACCCAGAAGGATTAGTTAAAATTACTCATTTGCTGTTGTTATGGTTCAACCGCAATACAAGAACAACATAATTGTTTTTGTTTATAAAAAAAAGAGCAATTACAAAATATGTTATCTTATGCCTTATCAGAAATTCCCAAAAATGTTTTTGATGATACACAAGTGATTTTTTTTATTAAAGGAAAGAAAATATAATTTTGAATGGTTAGAAGATATCTTATAGTATTGTATAATAGCTTGTATTTCTGACATTAGGTTTTCTACCAAGTTTATAGGTAAAGATAAAGTGAAATCTATAGAATGTGCAAACTCTGTGAACTGTAGATGATTCTAGCATAAAACCCTCATTGGAATCCAGTACCCCCCAGAGGCAGGATTTTGTTTGGATGAGTAGAATTTGATTTCTATTTTGCCAAAATGAGGAATTTGCAAAGTGAGTCATTTTGAGTTGCTCACTTCTTAGATGGCTGACTGATCCTCCAGAATTAGGCATAAAGCAAAGATCCTGTTCTATATGGAAGAGAAGAGAGAAAGGAAGAATCAGAAGAAAAAAAAAATGAAGGATGAGAAAGAGACAGAGAGAGGTGGG
Organism: Ascarosepion bandense; assembly: GCA_037127315.1. Lineage (NCBI taxonomy): Eukaryota > Metazoa > Mollusca > Cephalopoda > Sepiida > Sepiidae > Ascarosepion > Ascarosepion bandense. The sequence continues at coordinate 386,448 of JBBBDQ010002043.1, forward strand.
GGGGAAGGTTAAAGTTAAGAAAGAAAGATCAGTAGATAGAAAAAGAATGGAAGGGAAGGTTAGGGTTAAAAAAAGAAGGAAAAGGTTGTAGAAAGGATTAAAAAAGAAAGAAAAAAGTGCAGAAGGACGATTAAAAAACAGAGTGTGTGTGTGTGTTAAAAAAATAAAGACAGGACAGAAGAGAGGATTAAAAAAAGAAAGAAAAAGTGCTGTATGAAGGTTAAGAAAAAAGGCAGGAGAGAGAGAGAGAGTTAAGAAAGAAAGCAAGATCAGGAGAGAGGGTTAAGAAAAGAAAGCAAGATCAGGAGAGAGGGTTAAGAAAAGAAAGGTGGAGCAAAGAATAGGAAGTTAGAAAACTGTGAAATCGGTATAAAAATAAAAGAAAAAAGGAGGAACAAATATAAACAGAAAATAGAAAAGAAATATGAGAATAAAAATAGAAAGAAAAAAGAATGAGAAAAACCAAGTGAATGATGTGGGAGAAACTAAAATAAAAACAAGGAGAGACAATAGCAACAAAGATGTGAAAAAAGAAAGGAAGAAAATGTGAATAAATAAAAAGTATAAAAAAATAGGAGAAAGAAAATACCAAAAAATACAAAGCAAAAATGAAGATGGAGAAAAAAGAAAAAGAAGCAAAAAAGAAAGGATGAAAAAAAAGTTAACAAACAAAAAACCTGAGATGGATTAAAGAAAACATAATGAAATACAAATGAATAGTAAAAAAAATGAAGCAATAACAAAAATAAGCCACAAAAAAGTAAAAAGCAAGAGGAGATAATAATGTTAATAAAAAAGCAATTATAATCAAAGATTTGTTGAAAAAAATTGTCTAAGAGAATGAGTGAAACAAGAGAAATGGAAATCATGAAAGAAACAAAAAAAATGATGCAAAAAGAAAATAACAATTGGTAGAAATGAAGTGAAAAGAGAAAGAAATGAATGAGCTGAAAAGGAAATGAACATAGAGAGCAAGAAAAGGAAACAAATGGGTAGAGCAAAAAAAAAGAAAGGAATGGGGAGAGCAAAAAAAAGAAAATGAACGGGGAGAGCAAAAAAAAAAGAAAATGAACGGGGAGAGCAAAAAAGGAAACAAACAGGGGGAGCAAATAAAAAGAAATGAATGGGGAGAGCAAAAAAAGAAATGAATGGGAGGAGCACAAAAAAAAAAAAGAAAAAACAAATGGGAAGAGGTAAAAAGAAACAAATGGGAAGAAGAAAGAAAGATATGAATGGGGAGAGAAAAAAAATGAATGGGGAGAGAAAAAAATGAATGGGGAGAGAAAAAAATGAATGGGGAGAGAAAAAAAATGAATGGGGAGAGAAAAAAAATGAATGGGGAGAGAAAAAAAATGAATGGGGAGAGAAAAAAATGAATGGGGAGAGAAAAAAAGAAATGAACGGGAGGGAAGAAAAAATAAATGAAAGGCTGAGAGGAAAAATATAAATGAACGGGAAGAAGACAAAAACAAAGATTAAAAAAATAAACAAAGAAAGAAAATAAAAAATGAATGAGGAGAGAGAAAAATAAATGAATGAGAAAGAGAAAAAAAGTAAATGAGAAAAGAGAAAAACAAAAAATGAGGAGAGAAAAAAAAGAACTAGGAGAGAAATATAAAAAAAATGAAAAAAAGAAACAAATATTGAGAAAAAGAAAACAAATGTACTAGGAAGAGAAAAAACATACAAAGAAAAAAAAAATAGTAAAGAAAGAAACAAAGAGGGAATGAAAAAAATGAACAATGAAAAGAAAAAAATGAAGAGACGAAAACAAAGAGAAAAGCAAGTAATGAACAAGAGAAATTAGCAGAATAAATAAAAAGAGAAATGAACGAAAAGAAAATTGAAAAATAATGCGGTACGGAAAAAGAAAAAGAAAAAATGAATAAACAGAACAAAAAAATGGAAGAGGAAAGTAAAAATAAGCAAAGAAAGTAAAAAATCATTAAAGGAAAAAGAAAGTAAGAAAGACAGGTTTGTAAAGAAAAAGTCAGTTATTTTTTTGCCTGTAAGAATATTATTGTCATTCATTTAATGTCTACAAAAATGTTATTGAATTTTACTTACTTTTTCCAAGTAAAAATATTGTAGAATTAATGTCGCGTGTCCTGTTCTATTGATTTTCAATAAAACTGCAAACAATATATTGCTGCTAGTATTCTTCTACTTCTGTATAGTAAATTTGACTTAGAAGTTTCAGTGTAAGACCAGATACAACAAGAATTACCATTCAGTCTCTCACACAGATTAATAGAGATTCATTATGAATAAAACAAAGAGACAGGATAGTTTTTGTCCTTGACCCATATGTACGTCTATGAACACACAGCATTAAAAATGACCTATTGTCACATCCCATCACTGTGAGAAAATGAACAAATACAGAAAAAATTTAAAAAATTTAATTTACACTCAAAACAAGTACAACTCATTTACATCATAAGAAGTTAGTATCTTTTATGTGCCATGTTTTATGTTTTATGTGCCATGTTTTATGTGCTATGTTTTATGTTTTATGTGCCATGTTTTATGTGCCATCTTTTATGTGCCATGTTTTATGTTTTATGTGCCATCTTTTATGTGCCATGTTTTATGTTTTATGTGCCATGTTTTATGTGCCATCTTTTATGTGCCATCTTTTATGTTTTATGTTTTATGTGCCATCTTTTATGTGCCATGTTTTATGTTCCATGTTTTATGTGCCATCTTTTATGTGCCATGTTTTATGTGCCATGTTTTATGTTTTATGTGCCATCTTTTATGTGCCATGTTTTATGTGCCATGTTTTATGTTTTATGTGCCATCTTTTATGTGCCATGTTTTATGTTTTATGTGCATTGTTTTATGTTCTATGTGCCATGTTTTTTCAAGACGTACGATGATGGCACTCTATAATTTCTTATCCCTTGTAGCTCTAAGCAATGTTTGTCCCTTTACTATCCTTTCTAGTCTGTTCTGTCATCTATTTACTCAATCTTGTTAACTTGTGCATTACAGAGGTGGCAGTATGATACCAGATGATCTGTGCTGAAGTATCTACAGCACAATATCCATGCTAATGGATATTAAGTACAAAGAAGACAAACACAATTAAGACAGAACAACAATAATTATAAAGAGAGAAGTTGAACTGTTAGAATTGCAGAAAGCGCAGTTCAATAATAATTGTCAACAATATTCTGAATTCCTAACTGCTATTAATCTTTATTTATATTGTTATTTTGTGCTGCAGACCATTTCATCCTTGAGAGCGCTAGAGGGGTGTCATTAGGTATGTTACTTGCTGTTTGCCTCTGTCCTTCTTGACTTTACTATGTTCTATGAGTGTCAAATTCTCTGAACACTTTTCGTCATCATGCATCACAGAAATTTGAACTGTCTTTATCTGATTTTAAGTATCTTTAGCTTCCATGTTTTTTAAAACTTTTGCATTGCTCATATGCTCTGTCCTTGTATTATTATTATTCTTGTGATACCAGCATTCACTACCATATAGAAAAAAACTGATATTACACAACATTTCAGAACTCTTTTCTTTGTTTTTTATTAAATATTCCTATTTCTGAATAGTTTGTTTATTTTTTAAAATGCATCTTTTCCGTCAAATTTCTGTACGTGCATGATTTTGACATCTCAAATTCATAGCTTCCATCTTGAGCTGTTCCTTTTGCTAATTACCATAAATTCTATCTATTTACAATTGATGGTTAGTACTTGGACTTTTCTTTTAATTTGTTGAGGAGTTTTCATTTTTTTTTTCTGTGTCTCTCAGTAATATGGTGTTATCTGCATATTGCACTTCTTGATGGTGGAACTCTCTGCTTCCCGCTTCCTAATCAACTTTTATCTACAAAAATTTACAAGCAATGTTAATCATGATTTTATTAATTAATGTTCTTTTATTGTTCTCTAACTTCAATTATAGTTTTTTATTTTCTTATTCTCTAACACTCAGTAACTCCTTCTGTCTTAGTGAATTTATTGCCATGCGTGGGGTGAAATGATAAAAAACTGACTTGTATGCATAAGTATGGCTCTATGTACATTAATGAAGCTTAAGTTTTGAGCTAATTTAAAAACTATTCTTGCTCATCTAAATGAGTATTACTCATTACCTTTTGATGTCAACAGATTTGCTGACAAATTTCAGTTGTAAATTATATATACTAAAATAAATAAACTTCTCATAAAAGTTTCTACAATACCTGCTGAAGTGTCACATAATTTCATTTGCACTTCTTGTATACAAAATATTAACAATATGGCACCTCAGTATCAAACCTCTTATGGTGACGGGTCAAAAAACATCTAAAATGAAGATATTACTTTCAAAACATTGACATACACTGATATTATAAACTATTATCTCAGAATTAAATGATACTGAACAATAATTTTATAAGATATAACTTAATTAAGAACAGAAGTAGAGTTTATAATAAATGATTTTCAAACATTGTCATTTTACATTTCTCTATGATCATTTAAATACTGAGAATCAATAAATCATTTTGCTTAATACAAGCTTGAAAATTCTCTACAAATACAAAGACTCAGTGGTTAAAGCACTGACATACTTCTCTGAAGTCAAATAACAACGAAGTTGTTCCTAATTTTGCAAATTAAAAATCATTGACTTCAGTCTAAAGCAAAAGGTAGCTGTCAAATAACACAAAAAGTAAACATCTTACAAAAGGTAAGGTTATACAAGAGTTGGTCTGAAAGTAATGATTCTATGATTCTGTTTTATCTTTGTAACTTAATTATAACTAATGAGATTATTTTGTGACTTGACAAAAGTGGCTTTGGTGATAGGAAAGATAGCAAGACAAACTTTACTGATAGCATTTTTAAAAAAATCATTTTGTCCCAAGCAAGGCAATAAAGCTACTAAAATGCAAGTTGTTACTGAATGTTAGAGAATATGAGAATAAAAACATATAAAAGAACAGGAAATAAGAAAAAAGATAATAATTGACATTGCATTCAAATCCTTGAAGATCAAAGTTGACTGGGATGCGAGAAGCAGAAAGAAAGTTCCAAAAGAGATAAATGAAAAACTATTAGCATAGAACTTATGGTTACATCTTACCATTTTGATTGTAAAGTGACGAGATATTGCTGCCAATCTAGTATTATGCTTAAATACATAAAGTCTAGGTACCATACTGAAAAGTTCATCAGAACAATTACCATGAAAGTATTTATAGAAAAGGCACAGAGATAACATTATGTCACAGAAGGGGGAAAGTAATGGAAGCTAAGATGCCAGATCAGGACCAATAATATTGGTGATTCTTATTTGGATTTTATCAAGGATCTTTAAATATATATAGCAGGAGCTCCAGACCAAACATGGCAGCAATATTCAACACAAGAACAAAGGATTATAAATATGTAAGATAGATTCTGCTGAGAAAAACCATCTAGCATAACACAGTGAACCAACTTTTGTAGAAACAGACCGAGTTAATATAATCTTTCCACTTCATGTCAGTGAAAAGCATTAGTCTGAGAAAGTGCAATGATACAAAGCTACAAAGATAGGAAGTTGTGGAGAGCTATGATTGTCCACATCACATAAAAATAGAAGATGATAGAGCTGAATTGCTATGTAATATCAATCCTTTTATATAGCAGTGAATAAATGAAAAGGAAACACAGAGATATGGTTCTACAGAAGGATACTTAGAATCCCAAGGATGAAATATGTAAACATTGAGGAAGATTTTAATGAAAATGGAAACAAAAAGATAACATATACTTAGAATCAGAAAAAAAACTTGAATAATAAGGAAAGAAAGCTTGGAAAGTTTGACACTCACATGATATATTGAAAGCAAGGTGAACAGAGGAAAACATTGAGTGTCATACCTCATAACACTGTGTAAATGGTTAACAGAACAGGGACTGGTAAGCATAGTTTGAGTTTTGTTTAACGGCATATCAACCTTTGTGGGTTATTTAATGCCAAAAAGGTAGGGCTTTAAGATATTTTTTTTAATGTTTAATTATAGTAAGAAGGTGGGTTTAGTCAGATTTTGATAAAAATATTTTTTTATTTTTATTTTAGAAAACTGAAGATGTCTTTTAGTTTTGTATTCAAAAATGTTTTGCTGAGAATGATCTTTTCCTTAAAAAAACATATTGTGGGTCATATTTTTCTTTCAAAAATGTATATTTTTCTATAAAAGGCTGTTTTTTTTTTACTTTCATAGTGTTTTAGCTCAGTTTGGGTGTTAACTATTTGCCCATAGCTGGGGCCCTAACAGGTGCTACCACTCCGGTTCAGAGTGGATCTGGGAACAAAAAGAATTAAGAGGTGATTCCATGCTCCTCACATCCTCTCAATGAGAAGCCTTGCTGTCGGATGCAGTTTACTCTCATACCCAGTACTGGCAAGCATAGTAAAAAGATAAAGATTGCTAAGAACTACAAAAGATAGGAAAAGACTTGACATATTGAAAGATAATAAATTGCTGAGTCTGAAAATTTAAAGACTTAAATAATCCATAAAGGGTTGATAGTTCATAAAAAAAAAAAGAAAAAAAACTAACAAACAAAAAGTTGGGCTGGCAACTATCTTATAAAACCTATTTTCTGGAGAAACCACAAAAGCAACATTTAACATAGTGAGGTATTAGTGTTTAATGGATCACTTTGCTTTCCTTTTAAACAAGTATCTAGCTATTTTGAATATCTTAAGAATTGGCTGCATAGGCTTGATGTAACTTGGCAACCAATCAGAAGGGATCTTGTTGCACATAAATGATCAGCCATTCTCCTATAAGTCAGCAGTGAGCTTTTGAGTAAGCTTATGTATTGCATAACCACTGCATTCACGTGAATATGTATCACATTTTATTTGAGAAATTAATCTACAGAAACCATTCATATGGTTAACAATGCTTTAGGGAATTATTCAATAAGTGAAACCAAGTGAAAATATTGATACCAATGCTTCAAGATTGGCTTGAAACCCATTGTAAGCGATCCACATTCTGAAAAATCTTTTACAAAAGGGAATGATTCATAAGTGAAGCCAACAAAAAAATTTGGTAGCTACGTTTCAAACTTGGTTTGAAATCAGTCATAAGTGATCAACAGTTTGAAAAGCCTTGAACAAGCAGAAGATTTAAAAATGCTAAATGCATGCAGGCCAAATGCATCCAAGAAAAATGGTAATTGACAAATGTGAGCATTCAGAAATTCCCAGAAAATATCCAGTTGTTTGGAATATTCCAAATGCTTCATTTTTGTATCTTCATCTGTTTCTTTTTCCCTTTGCATTTGCATCCAGTGCCATCCAACTCAAAGGTAAAACTGCTATTAAAAAGGAGTACATTTATGACAATGGTTGAGATTAAGACAGCTGATGGCAATGGTGAAATTAGCTGTTTCCGTACAATATTTATTGATCAGACATTTAAGTTGGAATTTAGAAAAAAATTTTCTTTAAACATTTTTGCAGGAAAACTGTCTGCTAAATGTTATTCCTCTTTCTTGTATTGGTGAGAGTTTCTTTCTAAACCTTTTGTTTAAGTTTGTATGGGAAGTCAACATCTTGATTATATTTTTATTCCATTTTCTAGTTACATGTGCTATTCTTTTCAGCTGTTGCAAGTCTTCTAATAATCTGGTTTTGTTATTTGGTGAAGATCTTTGTCAGTAATTCTTTAGTAACAATCTGTAGGGTCTGATGAAAGATTGTTTCTTTAAAAACTTAAGGATTCATTTTCTTGATGTTATTTTTGATCATTGATCTGAGAAAATGACAATCTGAAATGAGGACTTTGAAGATGTCTTTGAAAAAGCAGATGGTGTCATGACATCACTAATCTATTTGGTATTTCCAACTTCAAATCTTTCCAACCTAAATGCATCATGTGACCACACTTATTATTCAGCTGTTGATTCACTTGCAATACATGTCTCCTACTACACTACAAAAATCTACATGATTACTATTTCTGATATTAGATGTATGCAAACATTCTACTATTTTAGTGCTAACAACATACTAACTTTCTCGCTATGTTAGAGTATTTTGCCTAACAAGAAATATTCATTACACCAAGGATTGGTAACCTACGGCCCGTGGGCTGGGACAGGCCAATGAGCCTGATTACCAATGACGATATTTTTAGCATGTGAGACGAGGTTTTTGAATTCAACAAAAGGCTTGCTATTATCTTCCTCTGATCCACCCATTCGAATTTGAATACTCTGACTGCAAAAACATGATCAAGACCTAATCACCTCCATTTCTGTGTAAAAATAAAAAAATTAACATAAAACAAAAACTGAGAGCTGATTTGACCAACCAACAACAGACATTAGGTGGGGACACCTTCAAAGGGACAATGTTGTCTCAGTCGCCTGTCTATTTCATTCCTCCAACAGTGACCCACATCACTTACCCCTGCCATCTACCCTATGTAAGTTGCTGGAATCTTTAAATGGGCCATGTTCTTATCTTATCGTACATAAGTGTATATGTTTGCAACAATTTGTACTCGTATGTATGTGTATATGTGTTTCATTGTTTGATGTGTGTGTGTGGTTCAGTTGTGGTCCAATTCTCAAAAACCATAATTTCATCCATTTCACTTCAGTTGATTTTTTTCACTTTGAAGTATTTTGACGTTTCTTGAGGAAAAGTAATTTTTGTTATGTGTTTTTAAATTTTAGATTTTTTTTGTTTTTCTGATTTCTCAATGTTTATTTTCATTATGGTTTTAAATATTTAGGTTGACAGGGGTCTGCATATGTAATTTTCTTTAATTTTTCATTAATGGCCTTCGCCCGGCCCGTGACCTATCATTATAACATGATCTGGCCCATGGGGTCGAATGAGTTGCTGACCCCTGCATTACACAGTCTCAAACACAGCTAAAGGGTTTCATTCAAGATGGAGAGGTTGTTTTAAGAATTTTTACTAGCTGAGTTCGAATTCCAGTTGAATTCATTGCATTCACTTACGCGCAAATACCCTTGGGAAAGGTATTAATCCGTCTCTTCCTTCCAGTTATGGGTCAAATAACAGGACAGATTGGGTTTTATAGCCTTGGCTGGTAACCAATTTACCGCAGAAAGCAATGGCAACCTATTGTGGGATAATCTTCTGCCCAGTCAGTCATGTCTCTTTCGAGACATGATCGCCCAAGTGTGTTTCACGTATGGCACTTAACTGACTGACTAATTTCAACTAAAACTAGTACTGGCTGCTTGATCAATGAATGCCAAATGTTTAAATGTAGTAAAAGAGCTAATTGCCATTACAATGGAATTTATTTTAAGATGGCTGATTTCTGTTCTAAAGTATGTCTTTTATAGCTTAAAGAGAATTAACTGGAAATACATTAGTTATATTCCTTGTGAAGCCACATCTCTTAACAGTGTATCTAAATGATCTACATAAATTCAAAAAGAATTCAAATGTTTTATCTTACTTTTTTTCTTTTTCCATAAATGCATAAAAAATTTCAGCTATTTGGTGCTGAAGACTGGATCGATGTTATGACAGTTTACCATATGTACTTGGTAGATGACTTAAGAGTCATTTTATCATAATTTCTTTTTTTCTTAAATTCTAAATAAATATTATTTGCTCTACTCTGTATTGAGCACTTTTTAAGAATAGTGTTTCTTTATATGCAGAATTATATTCCATCCATACCTACTCTATACTTGAGTGTGTGTGTATGTGTGTGTGTGTATATATATATATATATATATATATATATATATAAAAATCTAATCTAAACTTATTTATAAATGGAATTTTGTGTGTGTGTCCATTACCTATAGATTCCAAAATGGCTGAACCGATTTTCTTGAAAATTTACACAGTTGTATTGTAAGTGTCTGCAAGTGTTCTTAGCTAGATTTTGTGTCAAGGTACCCCCGATAAATATTGAAAATCAATAATCAAAAAATCGGGTTATAGAAGGAGTGGTCTGAATTTAAACAAATTTGATACACTTATAGACAAAGACATAAGAAACGATATTCAGAAGTTTCAAGGTTGCAGTTCTTACAATAGTGCAGAAAATTGATTATATGTATACATAAAAGGCAAGATGTTTGTGTGTGTGTCTGTATGTCTTATTTTTCAGCCCTTTTATTTTAGTTTTTGCTTTGGGTTTGGCTCTAAGTAGGTATAATTGTAGTTCTTAGTCTCAGCCATGATACCTATTTAGCCTTCAAAATTCAGATTACAATGAAAAAAACTTATTTGATATTGATACCAGGAAATCAAAATTTGACTTACATCCATTCATTTTTCCTTCAGTCTACAGTTTCGCTTTAACTGGAAGCAACTATTACTTTTTAGTCTTTTGTGCCAACGTCCAAAGAGTCTGAGCTCCAGGACAATGGATTAGTTTTAAAGCTTTCATTACACCCAAGCAACGCTGGGCTATACTGCTAGTATATATATATATATATATATATATATATATATATAGGTGGTTTTACGTATATAATTTACACAAATATAAAGTTTGTCACTTAGCTGATTGTTGCTGCTTTCAATATTTTGACTAGAGTTTTTTAGATGGAACTTTATGCAGTCACTTGATTTACTTGTCAGGGAATATCTGCTATATATATATATATATATATATATATATATATTATTTATATTTTATATATATTTTGAAATACTTTCACATACTTTTGGGGCAGGTTCCTCACAAGGAAACACGGACATAAGTCCATAGAAAAATATGTTCACTTTATGTTCATTTTATTATTAAGTTTAAAGAAAGTTTATGCTAAATGGAGCTGTGTTGCCATGTAGACAAGGTTACATTTGTGCTTAGTCTGCCTTTAATGTTTAACCTATATAGTAGGGAGTTACCTGAGAAGTGTTCCATTTCACAATGGTAGGATATTCATATTGTGAGCAGGCAGATGATTTTTACATAAAACTGCATTAATAGTAATGGACATGAGGCTGCATGGCTGTATCAGATTGCATTTCCAGACCAAAAGCAATTAAGTCATCTAACTTTTGCTGCTGATTATCATTGCATTGCTGGGAAAGTATCTGAGGTACTGGAAGCTATGAATCAAAGAAGACCAAGATCTGCTTGTACACTTAACCATGAACATATTGTACAGGCTGTAAGAGATGATCCAAGTATCAGCAGACATGAAGTGGCCCTAGCATGTCGTACATCTTATAGTACGGCATGGAGGGCACTTCAAGAGCATCCCCTGTAGCTGTATCATTTGCACCCTCTGACCTCTCACCATGGCAAAGTTTTGGCTAATAGTTTATTGCACAAACTGCTGACTGATTGTTTGTCTACTCAGTCTTGTTTATGAATGAGGCAACATTTGGAAGAGATGGTATTATAAAATTACACAACTAGCATTTGTGGGCAGATCAACATCCTTATGGTAAAATACAGGCTAGACACCAGCATCTGTTTATGATTAATGTGTGGGCTGATGTTGTAGGTGACTGTCTAAGAGTTTACATGTTCTCCCAGCATGTCTTATGGGAGCTGCCTATAGGGACTTTATTTCAAGCACACTTCCAGAGCTGCTAGAGAATGCACCCATGTAATTCATGAATGATAAAGCTGCAATACATTAGAGTCACATTGTTCACAATGCACTGGCTGACATCTACCATGAAAGATGGATAGGTAAAAGTGGACCAGTTCCATGGCCTGCACATTCCCTCAAATTGAATCCTTTGGATTTTTGTCTGTGAATCCACATAAAGCAATTGGTTTCTGCAGCAAACATTAATAATGTAGAGGTGCTTTATCAATGTGTCATGGGAGTCTGTGAAACCATTCAATGCCTTGTGAATTTATTTGAAAGGGTTCACCAGTCAATGATCTGATTGGTACATGCATATGTAAAAGTGGAGAACATTTTGAAAATTTGATTTAAGTTGCTGCGTACAACAATGGTCTTTTGAACATTTTACCTTGTTTTAGTGTCAGGAACTTACCCCTAGAGTTTGTAAAAGTATTTTTGAATTGTCAGTCAGTCAGTTAAGTGCCATACGTGAAACACGCTTGGGCGATCATGTCTCGAAAGAGATATGACTGACTGGACAGAAGATTATCCTGCAGTAGGTTGCCATTGCTTTCTGTGGTAGACTGGTTGCCAGCCAAGGCTATAGAACCCAATCTGTCCTGTTATTTAACCCATAACTGGAAGGAAGAGATGAATTAATACCTTTCCCAAGGGTATTTGCGCGTAAGTGAATGCAATGAATTCAACTGGAATTCGAACTCAGCTCCCCAATTTCTTGTTCCGAGCCAATATCCACTGCACCACAATGCACATCCTTTTGAATTGTAGATTGTGCATTTAACAGTGTGTACAGTAAACTTTAAACTTGATAACTCAAAAACATAGGATTTGCAAATGTATGTCTATATGGACATTTGTCCTTATCTTGGTGTAAGGAACCCACCACCAAACTTTGTAAAAGTTTTTTTAGATTGTATCTTGGATTGTACTTTTAACTGTGTCTCCTGACTTTTAATTTGATACACTCTATAAATAAAATATAATTTTAAGGTAGGCTATATTTATGGGTTAAAGAGCTCAATATCAGGGACAGAGCATATGTAAATGTTAATCTCCAGACATGTTTTGAAAGCATTGTGCTATTTGCATGTTTACTATTTGTGAAGGATATTTTGTATGTAGTTTCTTTGTTTTCAATATCCTTCAGTTACTCCTATGTATGTTTTTCTTCACAAAAGGGAAACAATCAGCAAACCACCTGAACAAATTAAACCTACATGTAACTGCAGAATAAAGAAAAAATGTCCTTTAAATATCAGTTGCTTGCAAAACAATGTAATATACCAAACCACTGTAAAATCAGCAAATAATGAAGAAAAAGTATACATAGGATGACTATATATATATATATATATATATATATATATATATATCAGTGTAACCCTGATATAAGAGAGTTGTTGGGACTGGATAAAAGTTCTCTTATATATGGGTTTGGTCTATTTTATATACATTACCACAGGCTCTAATTTGGGACCAGAGAAAGTTTCTCTTATATCTGGGTTATACTGATATTTATTTCCAATTCTTTTGACTTCTAGGGCAGTTTTGAATTCTGAATTGTACTTCTAGATCAGTTGCCAACCAAGGCTAGAGTGCTCAGTTTAGAAGGAAAAATAGATTCATATCTTTCCAAAGATATTCGTGTAAAAGTAAACAATAGCATTGACTGGAATTTCAACTCAGCCTGCCAACACATTTTTTGTGTCACTGACCATTACATTATATGCACATCCCATACCACCCTTAGATGACATTTATAATTAAGTCAAAAACTTAGTTTAATCTGGTATAACAGCTGAGCAGCCAGTGTAACATTTCACAATATCTTGTGAGATAATCTTGGTAATGATTTTATGTAAAAAGCAACAGCAGTTAAATAGGTGATCCCTAATTTTTGAGTATAACTGTCTACCAGGGTGGCTAGTTAATCCATATGACAAATGCTAGCTGAAAAATAATTATATTTCTTCAATATCCACACAACAAATCTATGATTCATACTCTTAATATTCTGAACAAATCTAAGTTACAGTTTCTGAGGGAGTTGCATATAATCTAGAATGGTTAACAAATTAAAACAAAGCCAGAATACTCAAACTTTCAATCATAATGACTTACAAATTTATGCTACCTCAACCAACAGCAACCTCTGAACAGTTTTATTTCTCTCATTTCAATCACAAGTCTTAGATCCATCCATGGTATGATTTTCACGCATTTCACAATGATGCCACACATACTGGGATTGTCTGATATTACCAAGACTTTATATCCTTCACTAATCAACCATGGCAAAATTCAAACCTAGGTTTAATGATTAGAATTCTCAGCAACATACCTACCTACCAGCAGCATCAAGTCAATGGTTATTATTATATCTTGATTGATCATATTGCAGAAATGTATAAAAAAATACTGAATACTTAATTTGCATACTTTTCCAGAAAGATGATGGTTTCAGTTTTATACTGAAAATCAGGACAAAGAAAAATCTTGAAAAACTAAAAGCACTAATTAAAGTTATCTTCTATCAAAAGTAACTTTTTTTTTCTTTAAAATTTAATTTTTTTCTTTTTTAAAATATATATTTTATGAAAGATTAAAGAAATTAGATACTTTCAGCAAAAACAAAATTATTTTTCAAAAAGGAAGCTGATTTTGTCTGACCTTGAAATGAATTGTTTGTTCATATTTAAAGTTTGGGACTAACATCATTATCATTAATTATTTTTTCACTAAGTTTAATTTTGTTCATTTTTACTACCAGCTTAATGAGCCATATTACAAAACGGATCATCTGAATCCTGATGAATAGAGCAAGAAGCAGAATAAGGCCAGAGATAGGATAAGAACAGTGCGGTTTTGTCAAAGACATTGGAATAAGGAACACCATATTTATGATTAGGATGCTCTCTGAAAGAGGAGATACTGCAACGATGGGAAGAATATATAAAAGATCTTTTCCACGACAAGAGAGAGCAACCAATAATATACAAACATGTGGATGGACCGGAAATATTAAAGTCTGAAGTGGAATCTGCAATAGCCAAACTGAATAGAAACAAAGCAGCTGGACCAGACGGCATAGTCATAGAGCTGCTGATAGCCCAGGATAAATTTGGCATAAAATTACAGAAATAATAAATGAAATTTATAATAGTGGTGTAATACCAGATGACCTCAGCAAGTTGATCTTCATAGCACTGCCTAAGAAGCCAGGAGCAAATGAGTGCAAACTCCATAGAACCATCAGTTTAATGAGCCATATTACAAAACGGATCATCTGAATCCTGATGAATAGAGCAAAAAGCAGAATAAGGCCAGAGATAGGATAAGAACAGTGCGGTTTTGTCAAAGACATTGGAATAAGGAACACCATATTTATGATTAGGATTTTCTCCAAAAATGCAATACAAATGAAGGACTTGTACCTATGTTTTATTGATTATGTAAACGTGTTTGACAAAAACCACCATAAAGAATTGATGGAGATGCTCAGCATCCTTGACATATTTGGGAAAAACATAAGAGTAATCAAGAATCTCTACTGGCATCAAACTACCTCCATATGGACAAGTAACAAATTCAGCAAATATATAAAGGGGCGTAAAACAAGGATGTATCATTTCACCAAATCTGTTCAACTTGTACAGCAAAACTATTTTGAGGATCCTAGATGATATACCAGGATTTGTCATTGAAGGCCACAATTTAAACAAACTAAGGTATGCAGATGATACAGTGCTGATAGCAGACACAGAAAGGAAACTACAAGACCTCCTACAGAAGGTAGCTGAAGAGAGTGACAAAAAAGAACTACAAATAAACTGCTAGAAAACCAAATGCATGGCCATCAGCAAATAGAGCAGCCCAATATGCCAAACACACGTGGGGGATACTAAAATCAAGCAGGTACAAATATTCAAATACCTGGGAAGTGTTATAACAGAAGACAGAAAGTATGGCACAGGGATCTGAAGGTGAATTGGCATGGTGAAGGATGCATTCCAGAACCCAAGTAAAGTATTAAGAGACAGGAAACTTTCACTAGAAACAAAGAAAAGAGTACTGGATTGCTGTGTGATGTCAGTTCTTCATATGGCAGTGAATGCTGAACAATATCATCAAAGATGCAAGAAAAAATTTCAAGCAACTGAAATGTGGTTCTACAGAAGGATACTGTGGATATCATCATCTAAGCATTGATAAGATTTTGGAAATGATGGAAACAAAAAGGAAATTAATATTGAGCATCAGGAAGAGACAGCTAAAGTTCTTGAGACATGCAATGAGAAAGGAGGGCTTAGAGAATCTGATACTAACAGGCCAGATAGAGAGAAGGAGAGATCGGAAAGCAGTGGATAACATATTTGAAGGGCCTGAGCAGGTGGATGAAAGAACAGAGGTTGTGTGGTGCTACAGGAGAAAGCGTAAGAGCCACCAGGGATAGAGAGACATGGAAAGCCATGATTGTTACATCCTGAAAGGAACAAGGCACATAGAAGAAGAAGATATTTAAAAAAAAATAAAAAGTTATGTTCTATTATTTTCACTATGTTCTGTTTTCTTCATTAGCTTTGATTTTTACTGATAGAATTTTGAATATCTTCTTTGACATTATTTTCAGTTTGGGTATGTTTAAGAACTAAGTGAAATTATCGGTCTAAATTTCTGAGAGGAGTTATTGTAACTGTTAACATTGTTTGGACTATTGTCCTCATCCCTATTGCCATATTCATGACATTTTGGATGGTGTACACTCTGGCTTTCTTCAGGTCATATATGTTGGAATTTTGAACAAAACGTGTTGTGGTGCAGTGGCTATTGACTCGGAACGAGAAATTGGGGTGCCGAGTTTGAATTCCAGTTGAATTCATTGCATTCACTTACGCAAAAATACCCTTCTCTCCAGTTATGGGTTAAATAATAGGACAGATAGGGTTCTATAGCCTTGGCTGGCAACCAGTCTACTGCAGAAAGCAATGGCAACCTACTGCGGGATAATCTTCTGCCTAACGGGGTGTATCACACATGGCACTTAACTGACTGACTGAATATAATAGTTGGAAACAATTAAAACTTCTACTGGGTACAAAGTGGGGGATCGGTTTTCTTTTGTTATGAAGCAATAAACTGATCCCCCACTAATTATACTTAATATAATAATGTAATATAATCTATCTCTTCTCCCTCCAGTTATGGGTTAAATAATAGGACAGATTGAGTTCTATAGCCTTGGCTGGCAACCAGTCTACCGCTGAAAGCAATGGCAACCTAATGTGGGATAATTTTCTCCCCAGTCAGTCATGTCTCTTTTGAGACATGATTGCTCAAAGCATGTATTACATATGGCACTTAACTGACTGACTTGACCAATAGAGTTATGAGTTTAATACCTGGCCACAGCAGAGGTGAAGAAAAACTTGGAGAAATTATTTACTGAAGGGAATTAACTGAAACTGAGATATTTTGGTTTGAAATTCCAACATATATCACCTGAAGAAGGCTGGAGCATACAATTGCTGAAACATTGTGAATATGGCAATAAAGATGAGGACAACAGTTCAAACAATGTAAACTGCAAATGAGCAAAATTATTTAAAATGTTATTTCAATAACAGTCATATATTTTTGAAAATTAAATGTTTCGACATTTAAAATAAAGCATTTCATTTCAGTAATGTAGATTTTTTTTTTATAATATAATTATTTTGATGATACCAGATTATGAGCAATGGTAAATTTTTCTCATTTGTCATTTGGTGGTCTGTATATGCACACGTATTAGGTAAAACTTTGTTGTCAAACAATTTATATTTACATCTCTGAGGTATTATTCTTGATACTATTTAAACAAACAGTATATTCTTTAATAACTTGGCCAACTTAATGATTTCTGTTTAATGATAAGATAATAATTAGATAACTAATTTGCATATTTAGCTGTTAAACTTAAATCATAACAACTGTTATTCATTTACAATCAAGTTTTTTGCTATCTTTATAAATAAGTGATTGTTAACTCTAATAATTACAACTTACAAACAATGCCATTTCCTGTCCTTAAAGTGGTAATGACTTTGGCATTTTGATCACAGCTTGAGATTAAAGACAAGTAATCAATGTTGAGATTTTTCACGAATATATTTTGAATATATAATAAATCTAAAATTTGATTTAGAAAATGTTTACTTTTTAAGAATTTGTCATAAAAATAAGAATCTAGGTTGATGTGTTTACTAATAATTGTAGTTGCTTTGAATAAATTTATTTAAAAAATGTTAGATCAAAATCTTTTCAGATTTCTGAGTCAAATTTGCAGTTAGAAATTTTTTTACCTGCCATTAACTTTAGTTCTCATTGAAGAAAACATGAGGACATCTTCTTCTTCTATGTGCCCTGTCCCTTCAGGACGTAGGCGATCATGGATCTCCACGTCTCCCTATCCCTTGTGGCTCTTAGTATGTTTGCTCCTGTTGCTCCTGGCAACCCCCGTTCCGTCATCCACCTGATCAGGCCCTGCAAATATGTTATCCGTTGCCTTCCTCTGTCTCTCCTTCCTTCTATCTGTCCAGTCAGTATCAGGTTCTCCAGGCTCTCCTTCCTCATTGCATGTCCCAGGAACTTCAGTTGTCTCTTCCTGATGCTCAGCATCAATTTCCTTTTTGTTGCCGAGGACATCTTCACATCCCTTTTTTGTTTAAAAATTTATATAAAGTGTCATCTTTCTCACTTAAACCTAATATAGATGTCCATTGATTATAGGAAAAAATCAAATTAGTTTGTGTGCATATGATTATTATTATATCACAGTTAACATTTTTCAGGAGCTTTTTTCCCAGTTGAGAACTTCTTTCATCAAGTTCATTTTTTTCTCTCTAATTTGATCTAGTGTTTCTGCTATGTATTTAAAGATACTTGATAAATTCCAAAAAAGAATCTGCAGTGTTATTGGTCCTGACCTAGCATTAGCTTCAGTTACTTTCACACTGCTGTAATGTAGCTTCCTTATGACATTTCTATAAATATTTTGAATTTAATTGTTTTGATGAGCTTACCTCTTTAGTACTTCAACTTTGAGTTTAAGATATGCCTTTCTGATCAACTTTGATCAGGATTGTTAATATGCATCATTATTTTCAAAAATTGATATGAGTAGTACAAACTTTGCGAGAAAAGAAGCTTCTAGAGTAAAAGTTATGGTTACATTTGATCAGTTTCACTGTAAAAGGGTGGGTCTTAATCACTAATCTAGTAGCTTGAGTAAATTCGTGCAGAGGAGGCACCACAGAGCTAAGCTCATCGGAGCAAAATCCGTGAAAGTATTTATAGAAGAGGCAGAGGGAAGCCACATTACATCGGTGAGAAAGTGACTGGAGTTGAGCTACCAGATTGGGATCAATTACATTGTAGATTCTACTCAAGTATGGATATCCATGTATACTCAAATGTGGGTATCCATTAAAAGTAATGTTTTAGCAATATAAATTATGTTATGTTGGATTAATAACTGAAAAATCCATTCCTAAAAAAATGTCTTTGTTTATGTTAAGGCGAAGAACAGCACAGAGATGTATATATTGAGGATGGGAAAAGATGTGCTCAAAAGATGTGTTCAGGTTTTACTTTGACAGTTATTCATGGCTGAGAGCTCAAAAGCATGACAGGTTTAGTATATATATATATATATATATAATCCAGCCTTTGAGATTTGAAAAAGAAATCACTTGACCAGCAGTCAAGAGCAAGGAAAAGTTTACTCGCCTCAAAATCATTTTACATGACCGACTCCATTTTCTTCATAAACAATTCACATAGCGTGAATTGTTGACAAAAAACAACATATGAAATTTTTATTTGAAATTTTGAATGCATTAGAAAGGACTAAAAATATTTTTAAAAAATAATAATAATAACAAAATTTGATCTTTCCTTTTAAGAATATCATAAACATTTTGATGATAAAACTGTTTTTTAACATCATGATATGCTTTTTTTTTTTGCAACTGAGTGGAGGTACTTAAATTCATAGTTTCTTTCTTCTGTTTGACTACAACCTCCATCTCATAGACGATAAAAAAATAAATCTGATTTTCTCAATGATTTTTATAAAAAAATTACTTGTATAATTTGTTTTTTGGTGTGTGGTTGAAAGAAGTATGCATTTTTTTTCTTTCTTTCAAATGTTTGTTTTTACTTTTCATAAGTGGGGAGGAAATATACATGTTGAGTCAAGGATAATATTTTTCCAAATGAATTTCTAAAAATCTATGAGTGTCTTTAATTTGGGTGACAGAGACAATTTGACTCCACTATGAAAGTGTTAAACAAATGTTTACACTGACCGGGACAATAAAAGCAAGAAATGAGCTTGTTAATCTAAATTCTATTTGTCAGATCTTTCTTTGATGATTGTGGGATGTCACTGACTTTTGTTTAACCACACATTTCCATGTAAATCAGGTGCCATGCATAAGACCATAGAGTTCAGTCATGTCATTGTAGGTCATTCTAAGAAACTTGTGAATCTTCAATGGTTGTAAAAAGAATCAGATTTCCTTTTTCTATATTTGAATGGACACATTTCATTGCAAGATTTTTAATCGATTGCGGGTGAGTAAAGCAAGAAACTTTAATCGTCCAATTAAGTTTTTAATCAACTGAGTTGATCAGGCAAGTGAAATCTCAAAGGCTGATATAATCCATTAAACTATTGCTAAAATTATAGTAAAATGATTGGCTTATTTTATCACTGCAAGAAGTTAATGTTGACAACAGTTTAAAAAGCCTTGTGATCAAGCTGGAACTCATAAAAAAGTAAATACATATCTCCTTTTTTCATGTTTAAGATGAGAGTTTTCTAATTCTTTAAGCTAAATATTAAAAAAAAATTCATATAAAATTAAAAAAGAGAACTTAATTATTAGGATATATTTTTGTGCAACTATTATAATAATATATAGAACAAAAAATGTTTTATATTTCTAAAATAAGACATTATTTTTGGAACAAGCCAATGCGTATTTTACAAAATATATTTCAACATAATCTCATTCTTTGCCAATTTAGAGTTGGATATTAATCATATAGATCAAGAGTTAACAAATGCTTTTTTTGGCATTACTTCATTTCCAGGGATGTCATTACACGGAGAACTTTATACTTATATAGTCATACAAAATTACCTTAAATAAACTAATTTATGGAAGAATATGATATTTGATGACTAATGTAATGACAATTTTTCCTGCAAAAAGGGATACATCTTTAAATCCTGCTAGAGGGTGTGTATATTTGTTTTTAGTAAGATTTCTCAAATATTTAGGCCAATGGGTGAAAATAAATATACTGTTTAAAATAAACAGAGTTATCTACTCAAATATGGTTATCCACTAAAAATAACATTTTAAGTAATAAATATTTGTCAGATTAATAAATAAAAAAAATTATTATTTCCTCAGAAAGAATATTATATATATATATATATATATATATATATATATATATATATCTCAGAACAATGTGTGGTTTGTTTGTTTGTTCCTGTTTAATGGCCTATCAATATCTAAAGCATCATTTAAGGCTGGAAATGTATTTTTATTTTAAATCACAGTTATTCCCTGTAAACAGGCTCATACAGAACACAGCACACTATTTTACCCATAGCTAGGAAGAAATGTTAAAGTTTATACATCTATGTTGAAGATATATAATAAAATTAAATTTTATTAAATAGGTCAATCTTCCGAAGAAAGTCTAGAATTTTGTCAATGCCAATATTTTCAAACAAAGTTTTTAGGTTCTGACTTTAAAAAATTGTTGACAGGTCTGTACAGTCAATTGGTATATGTCTTATGCTATTAACCATCTGATATCTGAGGCATTTGGTTGGATCTACTCATTTTAACAGCTAGGAGTGGGTAAAAAGGTGTGTCCTATCCTAATTCGAGACAGGATTGCCCCTTCCTTTCTGGACTTACTCAAAGCACCTCTCCACTCTCCCAAATTGGGTTTAATTTGGAAGAGTTTGTTATCCTGACAGGTCGACCAATGTTTTTGCCATTTGAGTTGAATATAACTTTTTATTGCAGGCCTTTGATGTGTATGGGACCTTCATATTGAAGATATCCTCTTTCAGAGACTCCTTTGCAGCCATGTCTGATTTCGTGTTACCCCGAATGCCAATGTGGCTGGGTTATCATGTTTAACCGATTTAAAAGTTTAACAATAATTGGGTTATTTAGTTGTGGATAGACAAGAGTACAGAGAGTGAATCAGAGAATATAACAAAGCTGTCACTTGCATTGTCAGTGATCAGCTCAAGTGCTAACTCAACAGCTGTGGCTTAGCCACTAAAAATGGATGCCCCATCAGGAACAATGTGTGGTAATTGCATAACAAAATGTAAAAATGTTCATGCAAAGTATTTTATCTTTTAAAAGAATTAAAATAATATCCCCCCACATACATGTAATTCCATCAATAAAAGCATTATTTTAATCTGATGAAGCCCTTTTAAATAATGAAATGCATTGCATAGAATTTTTGCAATTTTGCAGTTCAATTACCCAACTGTAAATTATATAGCTTTGAAAACAGGAATCAGAAACTTATACCTCAATGTATTATTATATTTTTTTTATATAAGCACACACTTTACTATTGGACAGTTAGCAAGTCAAGCACGTCACACAAAACAGCAACTATGAAAAGATGAAGAATTTGAAAAAAAACTAACTTTATTTAATTTAGTTTATTACCTTTTCTCCTTTCAAAAAAATAAAATACTTTTGAACTGGTTTACAGTTAGAAATTTGAGATTCAGCTTCTTCATTTAAAACACAGTTACCCCTTCATTACTCCCAGAAATTTCAATTTAATCCCTTTTTACTGACCACTGATATACAAGGTGGCCTAAGAGTCTCTTTACCATTTTACTATTTGCTGACCAATTGATCAATTGCTCTCCTGTGTAAATTTTCAATAAATTTCAGCATCAGTCATCTTTCTTTTGTTCTTTTTTTGTTTTGTTTTTATATTTTGTGAAATTCACTCATTGAACATTCACTCTTTTCATTAAAATTTGAAGAAATATGAACTTACCGCACTTGGCTTAGTGTAGGGAGTACCTCTTGATTTTTTCATATCACTTTGGGAACGTGAAGATACCTTCCCACTTCTTGCTAATTCTCCCCTTGGAGAAGGTGGGGAGTGTACTTTTGGTGGGGAAACATCTGACTCTGGTGGAGTTCCAGGTGATGGATAAGTGTAAAGTTCATGATCAGGTGAGGATGATGGAGACACTGAGGTGCTATCTGAGTATTCCCTTTTCAGACTAGAAACTGCTGGTTCAGGGGGGGTTACAGGTGAGTCTAAGACCTTGGGGGCTGGTTGCTCACCTTCTTTTGCTGAAGGTTTCACTTTTGTTTTTATTTCCTTTGACCTTCTTTTATCTGGCTCTGGTTTGGGAGCAAGTATTTTCCCTGGTTTGGGCTCAACGCTTGGCTTTGGAGGTTTTTTCTCTGGAACTGGAGGCTTTGGTTTAATTTCTGGTGGGGGTTTAGCTTCAGTTTTCACTTCAAAAGCTTCAGTCAGCATCTTGACCGATTTACTTGGAGGTGGCGGTGGAGGCAGTGGGCGAGTGGGTTGTCCAGGGACAACATTAACAGGTGCAGTTTTAGTGGTTGGGGTTAGTAGAGAACATGTTGAAGGGGTGCGAGCAGGTTTTGGGGGCTTTGGAGGTTTTTGGGTAGCCATGATCTCTGGGGTTGGTTCCGGCAATTTTCGACGTACACGAGGCGGGGGTTCAGGTTTTGCATCTTTGGCAGCACTACCAGCTTCAGTTGGTTTTGCTGGAACTGGTGGTTGGGGTTTTGCAGGAGGGATAGGCTTTGGTGCTATTGCCGGTTTATGACCTTTAGCAGGGGGTGGAGGACCATCTGGTCGATCAGTTTGAGAAACAGTACATGTAGTAGCTGCACTGGTAACTACAGTAGCAGAAATAGCCAGGGATGTGGCAGTAACAACAGACGTTGAAGTCTGGAGAGATGGCGTCGGCTTGGATATAACATTGGCTTGTGCCAAATTCCATACGGTCATTAATTCAGAATCTTCACCTCCTGAATCTAGGAGTTCTGATAAGGATGATGTGGATATTGTGGGGCGCATACCCCGTGCAGGTAAAGGATGAAGGACTCTATCTGCCTCTTCTTCATCTGTAATAGAGATAGTAGTAGTGCTAGCCGGCGATGTCGTTACAACAGTCGAGATGGGTGCCATTGTATAAGTGGCCGATGGAGGTCGAGCGATGGGTAAGGTTGTAACAACATCACTTGTCGTCGAACGCGTTGCTATGGTTGGCGGGGTGGTTGTAACGATGTGTTCCTTATCGCCGTTCGATCTCAATACGGGGTATGTTAAGATTTCCATGTCTCTGTTGATCTTCTGAAAATCACTCAACATATCACTTATTCTTTCAAGCTTTTTCTCATCCGGAATCTTTCCTTCACAGATTTTGCTGATGTCTTCAAAGTTCATGTAGCGTCTTAAAGAAGGGATCACGTATTTATCCATGTCTTTCTTTTCTGGACTGGAACTTCCTTCTTCGTCTTCTTCTTCAGATTCAGAAATGAGTTCAGATTCCCTCTTACGGAGAACCTCTTGTTGCTGGGCCAGCATCTCTTGCTGTTCGGCTTCTTCGACCGAGGGAGAAACGTCAAGTATAGGAGACAAGTCGATCACGGGAGACCAGTCAGAGGATGGTGGCCTCTGCTTCTGCCTCTTTGTACCTTGGTAGTCAATTGATTTTGTTGCTGGATCAGCGAGCTCGACATCTTCCACTTCCTCAGACTGGGAGCTGTCATAGTAGTTTGGTGAAATGGGAGATGCGCTGTCTGTACTAGTAATTGACTCAGGAGATATAAGCTCTGACCCTTCTATGTTTGATGTGGGGATATTAGTAGGAGACACACTGAGAGAGGTCAGGCATGCAGTATTACTCGCAATGGTAGCAGCATATGTGGCCAAGTCAATGACCTCAGTGTCCATTCCAAGGTCCAACTTGCCTTTGTCCTTCTTAGCATTTTCACGTTGGTGCAGTGGGGATGAGGCTGACGTTGATGAAGATGATTTTCTGAGAATTTCCCTGCTAGAGTTATCCCTGTGAGTGGCCTGGCCACAGGCCGCTACAAAGGCTTTTTTCAGCTCATCAGGTGTCAAGGGGGATCTGGGAGGGGAAAGTTCATCTTCCCGGTAGGAGAGGCCCTGATGGTTGCTCTCATAGATATCTTCTGCTGAATGATGGTGGTGTACTGTCGGAGACGTATCCACATATGAGAACTGGAATTTCTTATCTTTCGGAGACACAGGGGATATATGTCCGCGCTTCTTTCCCGGATATGAATCCCTCCTACGGGGCGAAAATGGTGGACTTTCAAGGCCTTCTCTCCAGCTTGGACTTCTCGGTGGACTTGGACTCCGAACCGGTTTACCATCACTCAGGTAATCCATATGCTGCTGCTGCTGCTGTTGCTGATGTTGTATTGGTGGTTGTTGCTGCTGAAGGGATGGGTCTGTATCTGTGTGCTGACATGAACCGTCCCGACTACCCGAGGGTTTCATTGTGTCATCTGGGTCGACTTTGGCACCGATCTTTGTACTGCTGCTGGCCTTCTCGGTGAGCTTCCGTGACTCTCTGTTGCTCATCTCTGAGTCAAGTCTGCTCAGTTTTTCATCACCTTCATCTTCTGATGACGTGATACTGAGTGAACGATTAATGTTGAGGGATTTGGGCCGGTGTTTGCGTCGAACCACCTTACTGCCCGTACCCTCTTCTTCTTCTTCTTCTGCACTGCTGGCAATACTTACTTCATCTGGACTAGTCAGTTCATTACGGTATTTGCTCATAGACATCTCTTCCCAATCGACATCTGAGATGAGGCTTGAGCATTCTGACTCGCTTCTTGAACTGCTTGCAGTTGCACCTACGTATGGACAAAAATAAAATTATAAAATATGTGAAATATTATAAAAAGTAAAAATTTATCAAAAATAAAGGTTGGAAATGAGTAATGCAGGTTGGATATTCTTAATTCAAAATTCAAATATCTTGGAAATTGGCAGATGGATAAAATGGATGTTTCAGAAACATGCATTCACAAGATGTATTATTCAATTTCATAGGGCAACAATTTCCCTCTATCCACCTGTGAGAATCAGATTCTCCAATCCCTTTTACCTCATTACATGTACCCAGGAACTTCAGCTGTCTTTTCCTGATGCCAAGTGTCAGTTTACTTTTCATTTCCGTCGTTTCTAAAACCTTGTCATTTCTCACATGTCTGGTCCATGATATCCTCAGCATCTTTCTGTAGAACCACATTTTTGATGCTTCAAGTCATTCCCTCATCTTTGATGACATTGTCCAGAAATGGAAGAACATCTAGGAAAATTTGGACATTATGGCAATTCTATATTTACTAAGCTTGACCACTTTTTATTTTCACAATGAGTTCTCTTGTGGCTCTTGGCAAGATACTGATTATCAAGAGTTTATACTACTTCCAAAATTTACATATTTGACCCCCAGTCCCTTAAAGAAAAAAAAAAGGTTTTTACTTGGGTTAATTTGGTTAAAATATATCCAACCTGTAAAACTAGACATTTTGTCATGAACAAGTGAAGAAATTGAAAATAACTTTCAAAAATAAAATTATATGTAACAATCATAATAGTTCCCTTTATTTTAAAAAAAAAAAAAATTAAAAATGAGTAAATAAAACCACTAACAGACAAAAAAAAAAAAGAAAGAAAAAAGTAACAAAAAAAGGAACTCTGTGAATGAAAATTTCCAGGGCAATTGTGAAAATTTTTAAATACTTTGCTTGAGTAATATTTTGGTCAATGTATTCTCTTGTGTGATTGTCAGTTGATTGGGAGAATGCAACTGAATTCTGATATAATTCTTTTAAACAACTTGAGACAGGAAAATCATTTGAAAATAATGCGAGAAGACGTGACTGAAATATTACAAAAACAAATATAAAAACAAGCCGACTATACTGTGAAGAATTATAATAATGATTAATACTCCTAAAACATCATCTATTAAATACCAAACATTATATATATATATATATATATATATATATATATATATATAGATAGATAGATAGATAAAACATTAGATATTGAACAATGGTTGCATTTTGTGCAAAAAAGTTGACAAAAATATTTCTAGAGGATAATGTTGGTTTTATGGCAAACAATCTTTATAACTATTGTGCATGATGACAAGAAACAAAGAATTAATAGAAATAAATAAAAATAAAAGCTCACTTATCTAGTCTCTAGTTAATGATTGCATACACTCATCAAATTATAAAATTTAAATTTTATAATCAAGTCATCTGAAAATTGAATGCAATCTTTGTGAAACTCAAAGTAACATCAAGATAAAGGAACATTACTATATATATATATATATATATTTATTTTCTAAACATATGCTGTTAAATATGAGACAATGAATGTCTATTATGTTTAATCATGAGCCGTTCTAAACGTCGTATTTTGGCTTTAATTTTAGTTGAAAATAAAGACAAAAATTCTTCAACATTTGGATAATTATTGATTTGCTTCTAAGCTTTTGGCTCACATGAGCTATCTTCAGAGAGGTTATTTAGACTGAAATATAATAACATCCATCATCACCGGCGATTTTATTTTGTGTTGACATAAAACTCCACTTGGCAATGGCAATAGTTACCAAAAATAATAAATGCAGTTCTCAAATTTGCAATGCACTTTTATGACGTCACACCACTTGATAGCGTGGAATGACAACAAAACCATATAGTCAAATGCAATGTAATATGTTATGTCCAGATTTAAAGGTGATTTTATTGAGTGTTGGTTGTTGAGATTTGATGTACATGGCCTCCAATATCTGAAGGTTCCTCTTACTGTGTGTATTAGAAGCAAATCAATAAATAATTATCCAAATGTTGGAGAATTTTTGTCTTAAAATACGACATTTAGAACGGCTCATGATTAAACATAATAGACATCACTGTCTCTTATATTTAACAGTATATGTTTAGAAAATTATTTGCTGCCTCAATATACTAAATATATATATATATATATATATATATATATTGTGTGTGTGTGTGTATTGTAATGATTTTCAGTGCCAAGATTGCTGTTCTTTTTCAGTAGTTTACTGGTAGAAAGGCATTTTAGGCAAGCAGATTTTTTTTTTGTTATAAAGTGCTTGATACCAAGGTAATGATAGAGCATTAAAAGAATTAATGTGGAGAAGTTTGTCAGTGTTATTATTTCAGTCATGGCAACTTTCATGCAAAAAAAATGGTTGCACGCAAAGATAATGAATTACATCAAACTTCATATACAGAAAAAAAACTGGGAAATAGCAGCAGAAAACCAAATGACTCTGAAGAGTGAAGACATTACAATAATGCCTTCATGAAACTTTGAAGTTTATATGACTGAAATAACACTTCTCAGCTACTTGTTATAATAACACTTGTTAGCTGCTTGTGGTAAGTCAACTGGGATTCAGTCCATTTTTCAGTCTGTTTTTGTGAAATTTCTTGAAATTATTTTATTTATTTATTTCGTCTTTTGGCCGTCTTTGTTTTCTTTTTTTTTTTTTTTTCGTCACTTAATTTGTGTAAATAATTTTGCTATTCAAGGGTATTTTCGACTAATGATAAATAGCATCACGGTTCAATTATTTCCATTAGTTTTGTCTTGTAGAAGATTTAAATTTCTGTCTTCGAGAGATTGAATTCTTAACGGCTTGGCAAGCGAACGCAAGCAACATAACTCGACTATATTCTGTAAAAAACGGTTTAATTTCTATTTTTGTCTTCAGAAATTGAATTAAATCAACTTTACAGTGTTAGCTGCTTGTGGTAAGTCAACTGGGATTCAGTCCATTTTTCAGTCTGTTTTTGTGAAATTTCTTGAAATTATTTTATTTATTTATTTCGTCTTTTGGCCGTCTTTGTTTTCTTTTTTTTTTTTTTTTTTTCGTCACTTAATTTGTGTAAATAATTTTGCTATTCAAGGGTATTTTCGACTAATGATAAATAGCATCACGGTTCAATTATTTCCATTAGTTTTGTCTTGTAGAAGATTTAAATTTCTGTCTTCGAGAGATTGAATTCTTAACGGCTTGGCAAGCGAACGCAAGCAACATAACTCGACTATATTCTGTAAAAAACGGTTTAATTTCTATTTTTGTCTTCAGAAATTGAATTAAATCAACTTTACAGTGTTAGCTGCTTGTGGTAAGTCAACTGGGATTCAGTCCATTTTTCAGTCTGTTTTTGTGAAATTTCTTGAAATTATTTTATTTATTTATTTCGTCTTTTGGCCGTCTTTGTTTTCTTTTTTTTTTTTTTTTTTTCGTCACTTAATTTGTGTAAATAATTTTGCTATTCAAGGGTATTTTCGACTAATGATAAATAGCATCACGGTTCAATTATTTCCATTAGTTTTGTCTTGTAGAAGATTTAAATTTCTGTCTTCGAGAGATTGAATTCTTAACGGCTTGGCAAGCGAACGCAAGCAACATAACTCGACTATATTCTGTAAAAAACGGTTTAATTTCTATTTTTGTCTTCAGAAATTGAATTAAATCAACTTTACAGTGTTAGCTGCTTGTGGTAAGTCAACTGGGATTCAGTCCATTTTTCAGTCTGTTTTTGTGAAATTTCTTGAAATTATTTTATTTATTTATTTCGTCTTTTGGCC
Source organism: Ascarosepion bandense (assembly GCA_037127315.1). Lineage (NCBI taxonomy): Eukaryota > Metazoa > Mollusca > Cephalopoda > Sepiida > Sepiidae > Ascarosepion > Ascarosepion bandense. The sequence goes on from JBBBDQ010002043.1 coordinate 415,794, forward strand.
GTCTTTGTTTTCTTTTTTTTTTTTTTTTTTTTCGTCACTTAATTTGTGTAAATAATTTTGCTATTCAAGGGTATTTTCGACTTTTACTAAGTTAAAACTTTGTAAGCCTCAGTCACTTTTTCCTTGTTTTTTTTTTTTTTTTTTTTAATTGGAGTAGATAGCTTCTACTATCGCCCGGTCTCACACTCCACCCCCTTCTTTTGAATGAGTTTAGAGGTGATCACCTTGTTTCTTGTTTAGGAAGGGGTTTCCGGTTCATCCCCTTTCTCTGGTCTTGGTGTTAGTTCAGCTGGAAGCTCTTTGCAGTTACGGAGTATGGTGGCAACGTCTTTACATTCTGAGGGTACCGGGTTGGCAGTTTCCTGGTTGCTGCTTCCGACTGGTAGTTAGGAGCCCGAACTCTTGCGTAGCGTCTTGAGAGGCTGCTCTGATCAACAGTTGAATAATACCGGGGTTCTTGTAGTGCCATATCGCGCATGGACGGGCGTCCCTGCATGAACGTTCGGTGGGCAACCCCGAGGCCACATTATGTTGTAGGCCGCGCCAGTCTCCATCCTTCACAAGTTGCAAATGATTGACCGACTGATTCTATTCTAAGACCACTCCTTCACTGAATTACTATGGAAAAAAGCAAACATAATAACAAAACTAAACCAGCTCATTTGAAAACGCCCAAACCTGTCTGCATCTCTTTCACTAACATTCGCGGCATCCGCACCAACTTCCCCAGCGTAGATTCTTTCCTCCATAATAACTCACCTGATATATTAGCCCTATGTGAAACTAATCTTAACCCTTCTATCCCCTCATCTGAGTTCTGCGTTCCTGGCTACCTTCCCCTCTTCAGGAAGGACTCCAATGTTCATATGCATGGGCTTGGTGTCTATGTCAGCGAACACCTTCCTTTAGCTAGGGTGTCATCTTTTGAATCCCTAGATCATTCTTTCATGTGCTTCCGCCTCTCACTTCTCAGCTCGATTAGCTATCTCTTCTTTCTGTACCGCTCTCCTTCCTCCCCTGACTGTTCGTTACTTGACATCATTTCTGACAATATTGACAAAGCCATTTCTACCCATCCCTCTGCCCATGTATTCGTGTTTGGTGACTTTAACGCCCACCACACCAAGTGGCTGAAGAACGCTGTCACTGACCCTGCTGGTGTCCACACCATGAACTTTTCAATCACCCAATCCCTTACGCAAGTAGTGGACTTCCCCACGCGTTTCTCCGACAACCCTAACGGAAGCAACTCACTTCTAGACCTCTGCTTCACTTCCATCCCAGACTCTTGCACTACCAGACAACTCTGCCCTCTTGGAAACTCTGACCACACTGTAGTGTCCGTCAATATTTCACTCCACTCCCGCCCGACCCATGAAACACAGACAAGTAGAATATCATACTGCTATCAAAGAGCAGACTGGGATTCGTTCCGAGACTTCCTCTGTGACATCCCTTGGAACAACGTCTTTAGTCTTCCCATCGAAGAATGTGCATCCGAGGTCTCCTCCTGGGTTAAGGCTGGCATTGATGCCTTCATCCCTGCTAGGAAATTCCAGCTTAAATCTCATTCGTCTCCATGGTTCTCACCTGCTTGTTCGGCTGCCATTGCCCACCGGAATCATTTCTTCCGACTTTATCGTAACTATGCGTCGGAAGAAAACAGGCGCCTTTTCACTTCAGCTCGTAATAAGTGTAAAAGGGTACTTAACGAAGCTAAGATGTTGTTTGCTGCCAGAATGAAGCAACGCATAGCATGCTCTAAATTCGGCTCTAAAGACTACTGGCAACTCTGTAAAAGAGTACTTAACAAGAGCAAGTCCACAATACCCCCGCTAATCAATAAATTTGAGGTCCTCACCTCCCCAGCAGATAAGGCTGAATGTTTTGCCCGCAGATTCTCGAACAATTCGAGTCTGGACTCGTCTGGAGTCTTTACACCCGATTTCTCACCTAGAACCGAGGCACAACTGAATGATGTCCACATTACACCTTCGCTTGTCTCTAAGATAATCTTAAAACTTGACCCTCACAAAGCGAGCGGTGGTGACGGAATCCCAACCATAGTCTTAAAGAAATGTGCCCCTGAACTCTCCTCTATCCTTTCTAAGCTCTACAACCTCTGCCTATCTGCTTCCTGCTTTCCTGCCTGTTGGAAATCTTCCTCTATAGTTCCCATATTTAAAAACACTGGAGAACCCTCTGACCCTGCAAATTACCGCCCTATCAGCCTTCTTCCGATCTTTGGCAAAGTGTTCGAAGCCATTATCAACGCCGAGGTGGTTCAGCATCTCACAGCACACAGGCTCCTCTCGGACAAGCAATATGGTTTCCGCTTCACCAGGTCTACTGCTGATATGCTAACGACCATCACCGAGTACATATACCAGGCACTCGACAGGAATGGCGAAGCTCGAACCGTTGCATTGGATATATCTAAGGCGTTCGACAGAGTTTGGCATGCTGGCCTTCTATGTAAACTGCGGAGCTATGGTATAACTGGACATTTGTTTGAACTAATCCAGTCATTCCTCTCTAACCGCACAATGAAAGTGGTATTAAACGGACATGCCTCTCAGAACTACCATACAAACGCAGGTGTCCCCCAAGGCTCCATCTTAGGTCCTACACTCTTCCTGATATATATTAATGATCTCCCTGATTCCATAAGAACCCAAATAGGTTTGTACGCCGATGACACCACAGTTTACTCTCGCCTCCAACAAAAATCTGGTGTAGGCGTCAAAGCTAAACTTGCAGCCGAGATTGAAAAAGACCTCCAATCCATATTGGACTGGGGTAAGAAATGGCTAGTAAATTTTAATGCTTCTAAAACGAAGCTACTGTCAATTAACCATCATCGACAATCTCACCTACCTCCCATTAGCATGGACCAGGCTTGCCTCCCAGAGAGTAAAACACTACGCCTCCTTGGTCTCACACTTTCAGCGGACCTCAAATGGAATGACTATATCGAATCCATTGCTAAATCCGCTGCTATGAAAGTCGGTTCTCTGTGTAGGGCCCGGAAGTTTTTTCCGTCTAAATCTATCCTGCACATTTACAAATCTACCATCCGCCCGTGCATTGAATACTGCTGCCATATCTGGTCGGGTGCCCCTGCTGTTCTCCTCGGGCTTCTCGATAAGGTTCAGAGGAGGGTCTGTAATGTGATAGATACCGACTTGGCAGACCGCCTGCAGTCTCTCTCCCACCGGCGAGACGTGGCTTCGCTGTGTCTCTTCTATAAATACTTTCACGGCTTCTGCTCCGATGAACTTAGATCACTGGTGCCCCCTAAATACGAATTTGCACGAGATACTAGATTAGCAACTAGATCCCACCCTTTTACAGTGAAATCGATAAAATGCAGCCGTAACTTCTACTCCAACAGTTTCTTTCCTCGCACTTCCCAACTGTGGAATTCTCTTCCAAACGATTGCTTCCCCGACGGCTACAATCTCCAGGAGTTTAAATGTAAGGTCAATAGACACCTCCTAACACACTAACCTGCTCCCATTCTATCAAACACTCTTCCCATCTGCCCGACACTTATCCTTGCTATCCTTACTCATCTATCACCTTTCTCCTGACATTCCCTATGTCTATCCACTCCTTCTCTTTACCTTCCCCTATGTAGCCCCATGCGCAATAGTGGCAGTGGAATGCCTTGCTTGGGGTGAGATGATTAAAAAAAAAAAAAAAAAAAAAAAAAAAAGTGACAAATTTCTCCACATTATATTCTCTATAATATTTTCTTGGTTGAAAGTTGTAAAAATTTCAAAATTACACAGACAAATCTTGTTATTGTTTGACAAAACTTACTTAAAAGAATTCTTACTGTCTAAATACACTTTTATGTGAGTATCTGTTTTGCAAGTGTCAATCTAATTTTGTATTTATATCTGTAAGTGTATATATGAATGTGTTTGCATGCATGAATACATATATGGAATAAATGTACACACATGCATAGTATATGCAGAACATTTCAGGTATTTTATCAGTAAAAGAATAACATGATTAAAGAGAAAAGGTAAACTTACATGTTTTGTTCTTCCAGGGACTTTATCACGATAAAGGCATCTGCCCTGATAAAGTCCCTCAGAGTATAAAATACATGGGCTAAGAGAAGTTTTCCTTTTGCATTTATTCATATTATACAACTTTCATTAAATATGATAAACTAGGAAAATTTTATCAATTTTTAGTTTATTTTTTCATTTTTAAACCACTTCCTTACCCATTTTAAGGAAGGAAGTGACTGAAAGCACTTGGGACAATGAATGATATGGACAGGTTTTGTGCTCTCTCACTTCTACTAAACAGAAAAATCTAAGAACACTAGAAAAACTAATAAAATTTCGCTTGTCCATCATATTAAATGTATGATGGTCAAAAGAAAGGTTGTTGCTAATATATATATATATATATATATATATATATATATATAGTGTATTGAGGCAGCAGTTAATTTTCTAAACATATACTGTTAAATATAAGAGACAATGACTGTCTATTATGTTTAATCATGATCTGCTCTAAATATCCTATTTTGGCTTTAATTTCAGGTGAAAATAAAGACAAAAATTCTCCAATATTTGGATAATTTTTTATTAAATTGGTTCTAAGCCATCTTCAGAGAGGTTACAAAGATGGCTCATGAGAGGCAAAAGCTTAGAACCAACTTAATAAAAAATTATCCAAATGTTGAAGAATTTTTCTTTTTTTTTTTATGATGTTTAGAATGGCTCATGATTAAACATAATAGACATTCATTGTCTCTTATATTTAACAGTATATGTTTAGAAAATATATATATATATATATATATAAACTAGTTTGTATGTGATTTGACAAGAACTGTTGCCATAAAAAGAACATATTTTCCTACTATTTTTGTCAATAATTAAGTTCATTAATGTCCAAAACCTAAATGGTTTTCTTTTTCCAAGATTAAAAGCAGCATTGCTGATCTATCTACATCAAATGCATATAACTTTGTATTCTTTTTTTATTTGACCAACCTGTGATTGTTTTTTTTTAAGAATTTAAACCAGAACCTTTTCATTTGAACAGAGATAAAGAATTTCTAACAACAAAATTAAAAGAAAAAACAGAACAAAAAATGCGTTTATCTGAAACAGAAAAAAAGATGATGAAAAAAAAACAACAAATAAAAACAATTAATTATTATTGCAGAATTATTTAAACATTTCTTTTTGTAATTGTAGACTACAGTTAAATTAGCAACTTGAAAATGTTTTGTAATAATCATGCACTGAAAGAATCAAACACAGACCATTGGCAGGGGCATGAAAATGGATTTTATGCACATGCAAGTTTTATTTTTTGATTTTAAAAACCAATCTAAGCAGTGATGGACAATATATAATGCAGCCCAAAAACCTTGTTATCTGTAAAATAAAATTGTCATGAGATAATATTAATTTTTCAGACAATTAAAAGCATTTTTCATTTCCTCTATTAATAATGAATTTTAATTTCCATAATTTTATAGTCAATAATATAAGTACCCTGTATTAAAATTCTAGTACCATGAGAGACAAAACAATAACAATCCTTGACCAGAATTAAAATTAAGAGACTGTATTTTAAATTTTCACTCGTTTATGGTTTATGCATCAGACAGCTACCAAAATAGAAAAATCTTACTAAAAAGGTAAAAATATGTTTCCATTTTACTGTATTTCATAGCAGTCCAATTGCACAATGAGACACTTATTGTTACAGCTAAAAATCTTTTATCAACCAGATTTGGGTGGTGAATAGCATTATATAGTTGCAAAATTAAATGAATAAAAAAAATGAAAGACTTGTCCTGATCTCCAGTTACTTGTCATAAATATAAAAATAATGGATCTGTTACTTATTACCTTTCCCCAAGCATTTCTGACTCAAATTTAACTCAAAATCTTAAAACTGTATTACCATCATACAATATGGGAATGATGAACAAAATTAGAGACAGCTTTTTTAACAGTAAAATCTTGTTACTACTGGCCTTGCTAAAAAAGAAATTCATCGCTTGAAATTGATTGGCTGAGTATATCTCCACCCATCTTCCTGAAGCATTTCTAAATGAAAGAGTTAATAATAGAAAAAGAAAATAGATTAAGTGAAAAAAAAAAAGAAGCCTACAAGGTAGAATATTATCAGCAAAGAACAGTTTTATCGAACTGGGATAAAAAGGCTTTTAATTTATATTATTATTCAATCACAAATTTACCAACAAAGAAAGACCGGTGACTGTGGATTCGAGAAGAGTTCTCACAGAGATACGTTAACCAAGTAAAATATCTGTGAAATGCCACACAATACAAGAAAAACAAATGGTTAAAAATGAAAGCCCATCATCTTAAATCTAGAATAATTTATAGTGGAAAAGTAAAAAAAAAAAAGAAAAAAAGATTTTTGTTCATTCTCTGATTCACTAGACATCAATCTATCATAATATTTGAACTTTTTCAAAGATTATTAATCTTAAAAAAAGCTGAGAATTTTCAGTTTAATTTTCTTGACGTTTTTGACTTTCTTGTAAAAGCTATCAGGCTTTTTGTTCATATGTCTGATAATTTGAAAATGTTGGATTAAAGCATGATACGGTAATAGTACAATTAGCCATTTCCTTACATTTAACATCCATTGTCTAAACAGCATTGGTGTCAGTTAAAATTCATTAAATGTTTCTCTTAAAATAGTTTTTCAGAAAAACAGACTTCTCAAATCAGCTGTTATCTCTCTTTTCAGTGCTGACAAGAGTTTCCTTCCTAACTTTTTATTTATATGGAATGTTGAAATCTTGATAGATAAATTTTACCAGTGGATAAGTGTTGGTTAGTTCCAGTGACTTGACCCAAAGAGTTGTGAGTTTAGTACATGGCTGCAGCAGTGGTGAACAAATAACTTCGAGAGTTGAGTTAAAGGGAGATAACCAAAACATCTGGAAGTGGCATGGTTCATAGAACCAGAACAATATGCCCCAGTGATTGAAATAATGGGTTTGGTTTGAAATGCTAATTAACTGAAGAAGGCTGGAGTGTACAATGACTGAAACATTGTGAATATGACAGTAAATATAAAAACCAATGTAAATAGTGTAAATACTACCTCATCTTAGTAGTATAGACAAATATCTTTTTTTTTCTTTTCTTGTTATGTGTGCTATTTTAGTTGTTGTTGCTGCTGAAACTCATCAAGTGATCTTTGTTATGTGATGAAGTTCTTTGTGATTTTGTAGTGCCAGTCTACAAGATTCAATTAAGGCTAGTCCTCTTTAAGATCCATTTGATTTTTTTACTTGAAGACAAATTTTAATCACTAGTGTCTTTCCTAGTGCCCAGTTACTGAAATGTAATGTGATCTGGTTTTGGTTATTTGGTGAAGTTCTTTCTTTGTGATTCTGCAGTATCAGTCTATAAGATGGAGGTTGTCAAATTGTGGCTTGTGAGCCACATGTGGCTCTTTGACCTTTAGTATGCAGCTCATGGAAATATTTTGGCTGAGCTTTTTTTTTTTCATCACAGTTAATATCAAAAGGGTGAATAAGAAAAAAAATTCAAGCTTTATAATTATTTATTGGGTTTGAATTGAGAAACCATTGGATTAAAGCATAAGTTTTAATGGTCCTGGTTAGTAACAATATTTAGAAATATAAATCATAATTTTAATTCTAGATCTGAGCGAGGAATTATTCTTTAGTGCCGAGGGAAGAAATACTGAGAGACAAAAGAAATTTCCGGTCAGCAAGGGTTCCACAGAGGTATGTCAGAAGACTGAGGTCATTGGTAAGGTGATTAAGAGGGGAGCATACTCACATGCACATGTATATAATTTTATGTTACTGAAATGCAAATTTGCACATTTTTCTTAGAAGTTCTCGTGGTCCATTACTGTATTACTCAATATAGATAAAATCATCATCATCAGATAAGATTTTGAAAACATTTGTTTTATTTATATAAATATATATATAAACTTATTTATAAATGGAATTTTATGTGTGTGTGTCCATTACCTATAGACTCCGAAACAGCTGAACCGATTTTCTTGAAAATTTACACAGTTGTACTATAAGCGTCTGCGAGTGTTCTTACCTAGGTTTTGTGTTGAGGTACTCCTGATAAATATCGAAAATCGAAAAAAATCGGGTTATAGAAGGAGTGGTCTGATTTTAATCAAATTTGATACACTCATAGACAAAGACATAAGAAACAATATTCAGAAGTTTCAAGGTTGCAGTTCTTACAATAGGGTAGAAAATTTGATATCAATACCAGGAAATGAAAATTTGACTTACATCCATTCATTTTTCTTTCAGTCTACAGTTTTGCTTTAACTGGAAACAACTATTGCTTTTTAGTCTTTCGTGCCAATGTCCAAAGTGTCTGAGCTCCAGGACCATGGATTAGTTTTAAAGCTTTCATTACAGCCGAGCAATGCCAGGCTATACTGCTAGTGTATATATATATATATATATATATATATATATATATATATATATCATCGCTCATTCAGTAATGAATTAGAGCACACTGGCTATTGGGTGTGTATAATGATAATATGCATGCTAAAAATCTGCCTTCTTCTAACGAGCGCCCATAGCCCAGAGGTAGAATCACCAGCTGATGCCAATTTTGTTGGGTTTCAATCCTGGGTTAAAAGCAATTGGAGTCTAATCTTACTGATGAGCTGTGATACAGCAAAACAGATCTGTCTGCGGATGACTATATATATATATATATATATATATATATGTGTGTGTCTGTGTGTGTGTGTGTACTTAGTGATTACTGAAACCACTACAAACAGTTTAAAAAACTGCATAGATGAGTTAATATATTTGTATACTTGCATTTCTTGATATTTATATAAGAACTTTATAACAAATTTTTTTAAAAAAATAATCGTGTCACTTCAAGCAAGGCATTTTACTGCCACTGTTGAGCAAAGGGTTACATAGGAGCTAAGTTATGAGAAAGAGTGACTGGTTAAAGGGGGTGTCAGGTAGAGGGTAGGAGAAAGATGAGAATACTGATGAGAGTGGAGTGGATGAAGAAAGGAGCATCAGAGCGAGGATGCAAGTCAGTGAGATAGGAGGTGACTATTGACTTTACATTTGAATTCTTAAAACTTGTAGCTGTTGGGAAAGCAAGTAAAAGGAAGTGAATTTCACAGGTGCAAGATGTTTATGTCACAAAAATATATGTATACATTTTGTACGTGTCTTGTAGCTCTTAAAAATCTAAACTTTATCGTACGGGCCCTTACATTAAGCAAGTTTGGCCACCCTTGCTATTTGATATGAAGAGGGTTGCTTTCTTTAAGACCTAGTGGATTAATTCGAGTGAAGCCATTTTTAATCATTTTTAAGTTAGGTAAAAGAACAAAAAAAAGAGTTAATGATCTTTGTTCATTCTTTAATTTGCTGTGAGGTAGCTGTCTATTATATTATCATAACTTTCCAAAAATTATTATTAATCTAAATAAAAATAAAAATAGTGTCTAGATGGGTCTTCCTTGTGAATTCCGTCCTGTTTTTTTAATTTCTTTTTACTTTCATATGAAAGTACTTAAGATTCTTGAACAAATTAATTTGAAGCTTTTGAATTCCGGCACATATACAATACTGTGCAAAAGTATTAGAACAAGAACTATTTTATCTTTTATGAGGCATTAAAATAAAGTTTAAAATCACTCGTCCTAACACTTTTGCTCACTACCAGTAGTGTGCAAAAGTATTAGGACAAGGGTGATTTTCCTAAAACCCTCACCAAAATTCAAATACAGGGTGAAAAGCCAAGTAATTGCTAATAAGTACTGATTATTTAAAACTAGTTGTAAGAGAAATGTATTAAAAAGAAGTTATATTTTATTTTTCCTATTTTCTATTAAACATGTTATTTTGAAACTAATCATTGTTCTATGACTGACTTTTTTCTTATTCCCCACTCTTGAATTGAGAAATCTAATGTTACTTTGCAAGACACACTTTGGGAACAAATACAAGCTGCTTGGCAGAAGATACCATTGGATACATTGAAGAAGCTTGTGATGTCAATGCCTGACAGAATGAAGGCTGTGATCAAAGCAAAAGGCTATTATACTAAATATTAAATTTATTTTGTAAAAAGTATTTTTTTTTTGTTAAAGCATTTGGTGAGTAAATCAAATAAAATGACTAATTGTTTATTTTCTGTCAATATGTCTCATAAAAGATAAAATAGTTCTTGTCCTAATACTTTTGCACAGTACTATATATATATATATATATATATATATATATACACACTATATGCGATTGGTAAATTGTCGCAATTATTTTATTATTTCAAAGCGAAAGGCTATTATACTAAACTAGTAGTATAGCCCGGTGTTGCTCAGGTGTAATGAAAACTTTAAAACTAATCAATGGTCATAGAGCTCAGACTCTTTGGACATTGGCACAAAAGACTAAAAAGCAATAGTTGTTTCCAGTTAAAGCGAAACCGTAGACTGAAAGAAAAATGAATGGATGTAAGTCAAATTTTCATTTCCTGGTATCGATTTATATATATATATATATATATATATATATATATATATATATTATCAATTTTCTGCAATATTGTAAGAACTGCAATTTTAAAACTTCTGACTATCATTTCTTATGTCTTTGTCTATGAGTGTATCAAATTTGATTAAAATCGGACCACTCCTTCTATAACCTGATTTTTTCGATTATCGATTTTTGATATTTATCGGAGGTACCTTGACACAAAACTGAGCTAAGAACACTTGCAGACACTTATAGTACAACTGTGTAAATTTTCAAGAAAATCAATTCAGCCGTTTCGGAGTCTATAGGTAACAGATACACACACATAGACACACACAGACAAAGTTTCATTTATAAAGAATTTTAGATTTAGATATCAAATTTATTTTGAAACAAGTATTTTTTTCTTGTTAAAGCATTTGTTGAATAAATCAAATAAAATGACTTTAATTAAATTGTTTATTTTCTGTCAATATGATTAAAATAGTTCTTGTCCTAATACTTTTGCACAGTACTGATATATATATATGTGTGTGCATATTTTCATACAGTGGATATCAACTTGGAATAAGAAATTAAAGAGCCAAGTTTGAATTCCCCTTAAATTCATTGAATGCACTTATGTGCAAATACTTTTGGGAAAGGTATAAATCTATCTCTTCTCCCTCTAGCAATGAGTCGAGTAGCAGGACATATTGGGTTCTACAGCTTTGGTTAGCGACCAGTCTAACACAGAAAGAAATGGCAATCTACTGTGGAAAAAAATTCTGCCTTGTCAGTTATGTCTTGAAAGAGACATGATCGTTCAAGCATATATCGTGTATAGCACCTAACTGACTTTACATATAGAGGACATGGATTAAATACTATATGTTTTTAATTTATTAGTTTAAACATTATTTTTAATGAATATTCATATTTGAGTAGATGATCTGTTTTTTGTATTATTAAACTTTTCATAAATTATATCTACCAGCCTAAATAATCTATAAAACTTGTTAGAAAAATATGCATCCTCTGGCAGGATTCGAACCTGTGTTCAGTAAAGGAAATTGTCATTAGATTTGATGTATCTTAGACCATTCGACCATGTGGTTCATCAGTCGAGCAGACTGAGACTTTTTATTTTTTTTAATCATTTCATCCCGAGCAAGGCGGAAATGCCACTGATGTGCAGGGGGTTACATAAATGTAAAAAGATTAATTAGAAAAGAGTGAGGAGTACAAGCTAGTTAGAAGGTGCGATGACAGATACATAGGTGGAGAGAAAGGGAAGGTTATACAGGGGAGGGGAGAGAGCTAGAGGCCAGTGGCTAGTAGATGAGTATTATGTCAGATCCAATGATGGTTTCCCCTTGAGGATGCAGGTTCAGATCCTGCCAGAGGATGCATATTTTTCTAACAAAATTTATAGATTATTCAGGCCAGTAGATGCAAATAAATATACTGTTTAATCATAAAAAAACAGAGCATCTGTTTAAATATGAATGTTCATTAAGAATAATGGTTGATTATATATATCAATCATGAATACAGTTCTCTCAGCTGCTGGTGTGTATATACACTGCATATATACAACACATTAAAATTTCCTCCTCTCTCACCTGTTAATAGCTTAGGGGTAGTCTTTTGACTGATACCAAATCAACCAAGTTTTGATCCTGGCTTAAAGCAAGCAGATTTCTAGCCACACTGATGTGCTGTGATAGATGAAACAGGCTTGTATGTGGATGACTATATATATTAACAAAGATTAATGGAACTGCTTGTAAACAACTGACAATTTGAAATGATTTGTTTGAACATTATTTTTTATTGATGTTCGTATTTAAGTAGATGTTCTGTTTATAATCAAACAGTATTATATATTTATTTCTACCGGTTGATTATTTATGATAAATTTTTGTTACGAAAATGTGTCTCATTCGGCAGGATTCAAACTTGCAACCTCTATCCACATAGAGGAAGCCACCAATTGATCTGGCGCGTCTTAGACCTCTCGACCACAAATGACATTTAGTCTAAACAAAGTCAAATTAAGCCTATAACACAATTTTAGACTGATTATCATTCGTGGTTTTACTACTTTGAGTACTCTGGGAGTTATTTTATCATAAACAGTGCTCAATATGATAAATATTATCGAGCTTAATATAATAATATAATTATGAATTAATTGTACATTGTGACATGGAAATTTCTATGTTTTGAGATAGATTCATCTTCATCAGACAATGTTGGATGTTGATTGTGAAAATGATTTACATCTGAAGAGACTATCTTGAAACATAGAAATTTTCCTGTCACAATGTACAATTAATTCATGATTATATATATATATATATACACACACACATTCTGACAGGATACAAAAGCTAAATACATGGTTAAATAAATACATGTGTGCCACACATATAAGTCATATGTTTATGAATACTTACTGAAAAGAAATATATATATATATATATACACAGTACTGTGCAAAGTATTAGGACAAGAACTATTTTATCTTTCATGAGGCATATTGACAGAAAATAAACAGGTATCTCCTGCCAAGCAGCTTGTATCTGTTCCCAAAGCATGTCTTGTGAAGTAACATTAGATTTATTAATTTTTTTATCCCAAATATCCCATAGATATACAATCGGATTGAGATCAGGGATTTGTTGGGGCCAATTCCAATTCTGAAGCCTTCCTTCCTCTTTAGTTAAATAATTCTTACAAATGTTTGAAGTATATTTAGAGTCATTGTCTTGTTGATAAATAAATCCTTGTCCTATTAAATGTATCCCAGATGAGACACCATGGTAGATAAGTGTGATTTTAAACTTTATTTTGATGCCTCATAAAAGATAAAATGGTTCTTTTACTAATACTTTTGCACAGTACTATATATATATATATATATATATATATATATATATATGACTAAATGCATCCACACTAAGAAATACCTCTTCGGTTCATACAACCATGGATGAAAGTACCATAACCCATTTTAATTTAAAAATTGCGTGTTCATAAATCCCCTGTCACGTGAACGTTCAAATAAAACACTATTACAAGAGTGTTCTTAAAAAGAAAAAGCAGTAAACAATAAAATCAGTTATCAAAAATTGCCTGAAGATACCACACATGGTAGAAACACGGTAGTGAAATAACTCATTTAAAAATGGAAAATATTCAAAAGTTCTACAATATAATTGTATTGAACACTTGCTAATACAAATGTGTACTGGTTTAACCCTATCATGACTAAAAACGAAGTATTAAACAATAAATATATATATAGGAAAAACTACTAAAAAGTTATAAGTTAAAAATGTATTTTTTTGACAGTATTTATTTATTTCTATTATTATATATATATATATTTGTTATTTCAGACCAGCCTCGGCCTTTCATCAGAAACAAATGATTTTATAATTTAAGCTAGAAGCTTCTAGCTTAAATTTTAAAATCATTTGTTTCTGATGAAAGGCGGAACTGGTCTGAAATAACAAATATATATATATATATATATATATATATATATTATAACAGTGGATATTTCATATTTGAAATAGATGCCCAATTTTTACTTATTAAACAGTGTGTATTATGTTTATTAGCCTCTGCTTATTTCTGGAATCTTATAAAATCCAAAATGCATTCCCCATTTGTAGGTGAAACCACTGTTTGGCCCACTATGACCAAACAGTGAGGCCCACTGAATCAAATGGTGTTTATCTTTTTGATGGAATTTGAGATTTCTTTATTTCTTTATACATATTGGTTCTTTCAAATATACGATCATTTCTCTCAAGCAATTTAGTTTTTTCTATGCTTATTTTTTGTATCTTATATAATTTTATTTGTCATATTATAATCCCATTGTGGCTTGTTATAACCTTTTTTAATCTAAACAAATACATATATGAAAAGAATAACATTCAGACAAGGCCAACACATCACCAGAACACCACAACACATTCTTACTATTATAAGTTTGTTTTAATCAGAATTACATTTGGAATTAAAGTCAGATCTATTACAATGAGTAACTGATGCATTGAATGGATTATTTTATAAAAAATGTCTACTATATTTACAGACTTTTACTTAAACTTCTAAATGTCTCAACAATGTATTTCATAGGTTAATTTTTGCAATCTATTTTTTGTAATTATATTACAGGTTTATGTTGTTATTTTGTGTTGATTATTCATTTTAAAGTAATTGTATTAAATTTTATATTAAGATTGAATAAATTCTTTTCATTATCGAGTGGGGTGATATGCTTTGTTTTATTAAGGTAGCTTGTATATTCTTTGTTTTTGTGTGTTTTGGAAGCTTTCTTCTTTGTGTTAAAATATATTGACATTTTTTTCAATTTATTAAAAAAAATTTTGTTAAAAATTCAGTATATTTTCAAAAATATTTTCACTTACAAAAAAAATCATTGTTGTGATATCTTAATTTTTTTCAGTTATCTGACAAATTCTTCAAAATTGAAATGAAAATAATTTGTTAACTGACATTTATTTTATTTCAGTTATATTTTCAATCCAAATTAATTTTAAACTGGATATTGAGAATCAATCACAAGATAGGCACTGTTCGATTTGGAAAAAAAAATCTTTTTAAATGGATAGCAGAAAAATGTACGTATATCTTAGCTCCAAATGAACTTGCTGAAGTGACATTTTTTTTCACCAGCCAGAACCAACAATGTAAGAAAAGAATTTATGCTAAAAATTTCCCATAAAAATAGTTGTGAACAGATATTTTTATTTTCTTTAAATAATAATATCTTCAAAAAATTCAATGAAGTTAACATTAAGGTTTAACAACAGACATAAACTGACCCACTTCTAATAAACATCTAATAAAAAACATTGTAAACATTTTCCAAGTTTGAGTTTAGAATAATAAAAAAACATTTCTTTCCTTTTGTAAATATTTTCAAAATTTTTCACATTAACATTCTCTCTGAATTTCTAGCATGAAGAATTAACATTATTTACATTCAGACTAGCATCTTCATCTTTGTTGTCATTATCACAGTGTTGTGTCCTCCAAGTTACTTCAGATCTTTGTTGACGTGAGAAACTCTCAAAGAATTTAAAAATGAACACTTTCTTTAATCCATGGAGGTAGATTATTCTTGCTTTATATCTCGGAATATCTTTTTTTATTCTTTAAGGCTGCTCAGTTATTGTTCACCCTGCTTCCACTGAGTTTAGGTTTGTATTATCCAGGATAATGACTATGTCACCAAACTCATGACAGTCAGTTGAGTGCCATACGTGATACATGCTTGGGCGATCATGTCTCGAGAGAGACATGACTGACTGGGCAGAAGATTATCCTGCAGTAGGTTGCCATTGCTTTCTGTGGTAGACTAGTTGGCAACCAAGGCTATAGACCCCAATCTGTCCTGTTATTTAACCCATAACTGGAAGGAATAGGCGGATTAATACCTTTCCCAAGGGTATTTGTGCATAAGTGAATGCAATGAATTGAGCTGGAATTCGAACTCGACTCCCCGATTTCGCATTCCGAGCCAATATCCAATGCACCACAATGCACATCATGACACACTGATTTAATTCATTAGGTTTAGGCTTATCCTCAGATACTAACAGTGGAACAGAAGCAATCTTTCCCTTATAGAATAAACTAAGGGTTCCATTCTAAATTCCCTGAAGGTTATTTAGATCAGAAAACACCTGAAGAAAGCCAGAGCACAGAATGGTTGAAACGTAGTTGTAACAACAAGAAAGATGATATCAGTCTGAACATAAAAAATTTAAATTAGTATCATTTTCAAAGTATTCTTTTTCTGTTTTAGAAAAAAAACAAAAACACACAGATAAAAAAAAGTTTTCTTTACATAACACTGCACATAAAAATTTTACATATATTTTTAAAGGAATAATTCTCAAATAAAAAAAATTTACTCTGTTAACACAGCAAAGCCTCTTCTACAAATACTTTCATGGCTTCTGCTCCTATGAACTTAGATCACTGATGATCTCGAGGTATGAATTTGCACGAGATACTAGATTAGCAACTAGGTCTCACCCTTTTACAGTGAAACTGATAAAATGTAACTGCAATTTCTACTCTAACAGCTTTTTTTCTCGCACTTCCCGTCTGTGGAATTCCTTTCTATATACTTACTTCCCCAAAAGCTACAATCTCCAGGAGTTTAAATGTAAGGTCAATAGACACCTCTTATCACACTAACTCGCATCCATTCTCACAAGCTCTTTTTCCCTCTACTCCACCCTCATCCTCGGTATCCTCATCTGTCTATCACCCTCCCCCTGACATTTCCTATAACTAATCCCTCTTTCTCATCACTTTCCCATATGTAACCCCCTGCACAATAGTGGCAGTGGAATGATTGAAAAAAAAAAAAGCAATTATACATTGACATCTCATGCAATTTCTCTTTGTCATGTCTGCAGATAGAAATTTTTCTCGACTTCAATTATTTGCATGCATGACCATTTTGTCTTAAGCATTTTGGCATGCATGCTTATTGAATTTTTGCATTTTTCACTTAAAAATAAAATCAATGTGAACATTTTCAATATTGGCTTTTCCTCCTATTTTTAGCTCATCTCTTTCATTTCTAGCTTTTTAAAATTTAAAAAAAAATGTTCTTTTCCTTGTATTTGCTTTCATTTTTAAGCATAATGTAGTCAATATAGAGCACAACAGGTATTTGAGAACACACCTTTAACAGGCTATAAATGGAACACAACCTAACTTAATATTATATGGCATAAACCAAGTTTTAGGATTCTCATTTTTCTTTAAGGTGTTTGAAGAACATGGCTACTTCAAATGTGACATGGGGAATAAAAAGGTGTCAATGCTCCTGGTATTAGTTGACAACCATAGTGACTTTGAGATAGCATGTCTCTTTAAAGTACCAACTCTTTCAATGTCAGTAATGAGTTTTTATACAGTTGTTCACCCTATACAAAGTCCAAGGGACACTCAAAGTCTAGGGGTATTGAATGAGATTTTTTAAGAGCATAAAAAGAGAAAGTAAGAAGTGTATAATATGAGGATGCATATGATAGATAACAGTTGATATGAGGCCTGAAGAGGTTAAGACCATAGTGATTGGGTAAGCATCCTCTTGAGAGTCTGTTCCCCAAAAGAGCAGTTCTGAGGAAAAAGCTGTTTGAGTCACACTTCCTCCTTACCAATGGAATAAAAAAGGAGTGAGTTGACCCTTTGTACATGGCTTGACCTTTTGGCACAAACACGTTATTTGTGGCTAACAAAAATAAACATTTTAAGCAGTCAGATGTTATAAGGATTGCCAAGTTCATCTTCTAGTTCCAGGTCTTCATCAACAATGACATCAATGAAGGCTATCCTCAAGCAGATAAATGTGGTAAAATTCATTTTCAGACACGAGTTGCATGAGAACATCATATACAATGCCTATATGATATCAAAAGAAATGCCTGATCAGCACAAAACACTTGTAGAACAAGCTGAATCACCCTGAAGAATGCCACATTTTCTGGTTCTTTTCCAATGAGATTAACTTTGCCAAAAGGTAATTAATAAGAATAACTGGGACACATTGCATGCCAGATAAGTGTCCACTATGATACTTATTGCCTGTGATGCCTTGGGGGGGTCATAAGTAGTGAAAAACAAGTCATGCCATATGATATCTTTATGCAATGGCCCACATTCAATAATGGTTAGCCCAGAGGTTATCTGTGATTCAGTATAACTACAACAAAACCTGTGAATGGCTGGCCAAGAATTTTTACCATCATGTCATCCACAGCTTCTGGTCAAGAGGGATACCACCCAAAGGCCTTCAAAATACGAAGGATCTATGAAAGCCACCATCCTGGATGAAAACTACTTGATTTGATCATGCAGTTTCTTCCAAAGCCTCAATAGACAAAATATGAACTTTGTTTTATTGAATAAACTTTCTGTTTATCTAATTTGAACATGTTTTCAAACCTTTTTTGAAAATATATAATTTTTTTTCTTTTACATTCAGTAATAAAAAACAACATATTTTCTAAAACAATTTAACATTTTTTTCCTAATTACCTAATACACATTAATTCTTCATAATTGAAACTAAAATAATTTGTTAATAGGTAATAGCCTATTGGTTCAAAAGTTTTAAGGACAGTAATTCTGAGTTCTGTTCCTGGGCTTGGGTAGTATGTATTTTAACTATACAGAAATGAAATAAGCAGTAACTGAACAGTATTAAAAATAATAACTAGATGAGATTGATTCATTTTCTGTAGCTATGAACTTTTTGCAGGTTATTTAAAGCCAGAAAATACTTTTACTTTTTATAATCTTTTAGATTATAAGAATTCTTTTGAGATAATGGTTTAGTGAGATAAGTTTTACTCACTCAGTTAAGTGCCATACATGATACATGCTTGGGCAATCATGTCTCTTTCGAGACAAGATTATCCCGCAATAGGTTGCCATTACTTTCTGTGGTAAACTGGTTGCCAGCCAAGGCTATAAAGCCCAGTCTGTCCTGTTATTTAACCCATAACTAGAGGGAAGAGATGGATGAATACCTTTCCCAAGGTTATTTGTGCCTAAGTGAATGCAAAGAAATCAAATGGAATTTGAACTCGGCTCCCAATTTCTTGTTCCGAGCCAATATCCGCTAATTAACCCATGACTGGAGAGAGAAGAGATGAATTCATACCTTTCCTAATGGTATTTGTATTTAAGAGAATGTAACAAATCTGACAGGAATTGGATGTCAGTTCTCCGATTTCCAAAGGCAGTGATTTTGTAGAGGGAAAACTTCATTGACTCCTGTTTGTGTCATGTTACATTGTTGCCTTACATTGTGACATTTAATAAAAATGGTAAACATATTTTGGCACTGTTCTTTTAATTTCCCTCAATACCTCATATTTATTCTTCTTTGAGAACTCCTTGAGCTAAAATAACAACCCAAAAATACAAAACAGCCAAAATGAGAATGTAGATCCAAAAATAGTATGAAGAAGAAGGATCAACATGCAATAAAGAACAAATAAAATGAACAAAACATTTCAAAGAACAAATAGGTCAAGACGAGCAATTTAGATACTTGTATCAAGGAAAATTCCAGAGATTTATGAAATGGATTAACATTTAATTTATTTTTCTGAAAATTATTTTTAATAGATACACATATTTAAGTAATAAAATAATTAAAAACAAACAATATTCAAACTACTCAAATATGAGTATTTATTAAAAAATAAAGTTCAAAAAAGTAAATTAAAAAGGCCCCAACTATCAATCACACACACACACATATATATATATATATATATATATAGACACACACACACACACCATAAACACATACACTCCCGATCAAAAATTTAAGACCACTTAAAAATCTTTAAAAAGAAATTTTTTTTACAGATAGATTTTAAACTCCTTCCACTTAAGGTTACCAATACTACAATCTAAAAGGTTATGGAAAC
The DNA here is from genome assembly GCA_037127315.1 of Ascarosepion bandense. NCBI lineage: Eukaryota > Metazoa > Mollusca > Cephalopoda > Sepiida > Sepiidae > Ascarosepion > Ascarosepion bandense. Next base: position 435,843 of record JBBBDQ010002043.1, read on the forward strand.
AAAAAGCTACACTCCAAACATTTTATTTAGAAATTTACATTTTTATAAAATGAGGCGATTTACACATGATCAAAATTATAAGACCAGAGACAAAAATTCTATAAAATTGTACAAAAAGTGTATGAAAATATTCAACAACCAAATTTAATAATGAAGTCTACCTTCACTGCTTTTGATGACTTCAAAAATTCTGTCGGGCATGCTAGAAATTAGTGTTTCCATTAAGGTGCGGGGGATGTTGCTCCAGCTTCTGAAGATGGCTTCACAAAGTTTATTTTTTGTTGAATATTGTTTGCCATTTTGATAAACATCTCTTGTCATCCATCCCCAAACATTTTCAATTGGGTTCAAGTCCGGTGAGCATGCAGGATGTCCCAAGAGATGGACCCCATTTTCTTGTAGAAAGGTCAAGGTCCGTCTTGCAGCATGGATTGCAGCATTATCCTGTTGGATTAACCATCCATCCCCACACAAATGATGACCCTCCGTCATCAAAGATGCTTTTTGTAGCATGTTAACACAACCAGCTGCTCTCTGACGACCCTGCATCACCTGGAGCCCCATTGTCCCTCTGTAAGAAAAGGCACCCCATACCATTAGGGACCCTCCACCACTATGACATGCAGAGAAAATTTCAGGAGGCATGTTTTTGTTCTACCAATATTGTTGGAAGCCATCAGGACCATCTAGATTGAATTTTTTCTCATCAGAAAACAGGACTTTCTTCCACTTCTCAACGTCCCATGTTTGGTATTCATGACCAAACTTTAAGCAGTCCAACTTGTGACGTGGAAGCAGCCGAGGAATTTGTTTACGCTTTTTATTTACCATGCCTTTTTGTCTTAATTATTGTCTGATGGTTACGGGACTGCAATCAGCATCTGTGACTGCCTTAATTTGACTAGAAGAAAGTCCCCCGTCTTTCATAACAACCCGTCTTATTCTCCTACTCAATGCAGGAGAAATTTTTTGGGGCCTACCAGAGGATTTTGCTTTTCCATAATTCTCACTGTTCTTTAGAAAGTTGCAAATCACAGTTTTACTGCAATTTACTTTAGCTGCGATTGCCCGCTGTGACAAATCTTGCTTATGGAATTCTAGAACGCTCAACTTTGGTAAGTTTGCTTGCTTTAGGCATGGTAACACCTTTACGCAGTGATTGCTAATCTCTAACTGAACTAAAAACATTGGAATTGCCATAGATCTAACAATTTATACCCCTGGTCTTATAATTTTGATCATGTGTAAATCGCCTCATTTTATAAAAATGTAAATTTCTAAATAAAATGTTTGGAATGTAGCTTTTTGTTTCCATAACCTTTTAGATTGTAGTATTGGTAACCTTAAGTGGGAGGAGTTTAAAATCTATATGTAAAAAAAAATTTATTTTCAAAGATTTTTAAGTGGTCTTAAATTTTTGATCAGGAGTGTACACACACACACACACATACATGCTTTAACACACATGCACACATTACAATTAATGACAGCAGTAGCAGTCAAGAATGACCATTTGCTGAAAGGCACGGAACTTGAACACAAGCTCTCCTATCATTCTGAAGATGAGAAATTTTGATCTCGAAATATTAATGTATAATAAATAGGTAATACCCAACAACTTCTTTACCTTTATTTTACTAAACACATTGTGATAGCCTTCAAGACCTATCCATACACCAAATAAATTAAAATACTTATGCCAATCAGAGAAAAATGTTTTTGAAAATCAGCAGTACTTAATTTCCAGAATGATTTCTGTTTTGCATTGAGTAGATTAGAAACTGGATTGGTTGCAGTGAAGTAAATGCTAATACTTGCAAAATCTTTCAAAACAAGCTATAGTAATTTTCATATTAATGTTAGAAATTTCATGAAATCATGCCATTTCTTTTAATGAACTGAACTCTGAAGCAATTATGTTTCTTCTAGAGTTTCAACATCAAATTCTTGATTACTTTTTTTTACACTACTTGTATACTCAACATTTTGACAACTACCATATAGATTAGTTATAATAAATTTAGTTTTGGCGATAAAGAAACTGAATACAAAATAGGCTGCACTAGGGGCAATTCTGACCAACTTTGTAGGATGATATGAAACCAAATAATTCACAAGTCTTACGTAGCCTCATTAGATCTAGACTCTCATGTGGATGTATGGTGCTGACAAACTTGTTCTGGAATGTTTGATGTATATAACTGCTGTTAATTACTGTATATACTTGTATATAAGCTGAATTGATGTATAGTGCAACCTGTCGGTTTTTTGCACGAATTCCTACCTCCACAAAAAAATTTACCTGTGTATAGTGTAACTGGTTACTGAAAATGTATTATTTTAAATCTCTTCAAAAAAAATTACCAGTGTATAGTTTAACCTATTTCATCATTGAAAAACTGATCATATACAGTGTTAATGAACCTTAAATGTACTTGGAATTTGTTAAGGGATTGAAGAAAATATTCTATTCAGATAATGCTAGGGATTCTTTGGTGATCAGGAAAGAAATTGTTAGTTACGCTTAGAATATCATCAGATATTGAACTTTCAAATTATCATTTATTCCAGCCTTCACAGAATTCTCTTAACAGAAAAATACAAAACAAAAAAAATCCTTTGTATACAGTAAAAATCACCTAGAATCTTTTCATGAAAAAAAATAAAAATGAATTGTATATACTTGTGTATAAGCAGACTTCATGTATAGTGTGGTTCCTGAATAGTTTTACATGAATTTTAACCCATACAGAAAAATATTTACATATATAATAAAACCACTCATTGAAAATACATGGTTTTTAATCTTTTCAAAAAAAGCAGCAAAAAAACAAATCACCTGTGTTTAGTAGAAAGCCTTATTTTTTTTCATAAAACTGATAAAACTTGTACCATACTCGAGTATAAACAATATTAAGGAACCTTAGAGGTTTTAGAGAAGATCATTCTACATCAGATTTTGTGAAAAACCACTTTAGCATCAAAAAGAAAGAATTCTATCAAATCATAAAAAGCATATCACTTGAAGACTTTCAACAAGAGCAACAACTAAAATGGATAGCACACGTAACTGGAAAAAAAGGTAATGACAATCAAGATGCTTACACTTGTAAGCAGTGATATGCAAGGGTTTGGTGGTGCCCAGGGCTAACTCCTTGATTGTATACTCCTAAGACTTAAGGAGGTGGAGGCCAATTGTGATCTTGTTTATCAAAACACAGATTCACATTCATACTAGCTTTTAGGACTGTAGGGCATTTGCACACAAAAATTAACAGAGACCATTTCAAATATCAAAAACTAAAGTTTTATTTCGATTTTTGATATAGATGCCAGTAGCCGTTGAAAACTCTTTCTCCCTTCTGTACGCATATACTTCATCCAAAAGGTGGGGAAGGAAACACCCATGATTATAAGAAAGAACAATAACTAAACCAGTCATGTACATCTGAAAAGAATATATGAATGAATTCAGACATTCTACAAAGCATCTTTACAAAAATACATTCAATGAAACCTGATCTATAAATTGATATCTTACAAAGAATGACTTGTTTGATATTTTTTTTTTTTTAAAGTCATTTCACCCCAAGCAAGGCATTCCACTGCCACTGTTGCGCAGGGGGTTACATAGGGGAAAGTGATGAGAGAATGGTTAGTTACAGAAAATGTCAGGAGGAGGGTAATAGATGGATGAGGATATCGAGGATGGGGGTGGGGTTGATGGGAAGAGAGTTTGAGAGAATGGATGCGAGTTAATGTGATAAGAGGTGTCTATTGATCTTACATTTAAATTCCTGGAGATTGTAGCTGTCAGGGAAGCAAGTATATGGAAGGGAATTCCACAGGCGAGAAGTGTGAGAAAAAAAACTGTTAGAGTAGAAATTGCGGTTACATTTTATTGGTTTCACAGTTGCTAATCTAGTAGCTCATGTAAATTCATACCTAGAGGGAACCAGTGATCTAAGTTCATTGGAGCAGAAGCCATGAAAGTATTTATAGAAGAGGCACAGAAAATCCACGTCAGGTCAGTGAGAGAGTGTCTGCAGCCGGGCTGCTAAGTTGGTATCAATCACATTACAGATTCTCTGTTGGATTTTCTCAAGAACCCTGAGGAGAATGTGCTGTAAAACAAAATAAACCCAAACCTGTTGTTTATGATCTTTAAAAATTTAAATTCAGTATTAATCACGCTTTTCTGTCTTCCTGAATTCTGTTCTTTTATATTTTCTCTTCACTAACGTTTTCTCAAATTCTTTCACTCTGACTAGCTCCCAAATCCTTGCTTTAGATAAAATAATTAAAACAAAAATGTGTGCATACATGTCTCTCTATTGAGGCAGTAATTTTTCATTCATGTTTCCGTAAAAGTGAGTGACAAACATTTATATTTTATGTTTTTTTTGTTTTTTTTTTTACACATCCAAGAAAAATATATATTTGGGTTGTGTTGGGTTGTCTGGAAAGTTCATGCACAGTTTTAGTCATTCATGTTCCGACACATTAGGACATGTCAAATTTATTGACAGATATAATATGCTTACGTTTCCGATTAGAGCACGGAATTTCAGTTAGCTTGATGTATATTTATTAGTTTTTGTAAATTTAAAAATTCTGAAAAACTAACAACATTTTTACTTCTGTTTATAAATACTTATTGCAAAATAAAATCCTTAAAGTTCATCAATAGATGAAACGTGTTGCTTAAGATAAGCTTTCATTTTGTCTTTATTCACATTTTCCTTTTGCATTTTTAGTTACATTTGAATTTTCATACACACTCACACATACACATATATATTTATTATATCCACTACTGGCCATAATTATTAGGCCACGCCAGTGTTTTAAAAAAATGACGTATTTCAGACTATTTTTTAGTATTTATTGCCAAGTGAATAATTGTAAATGAAAATAAAATGGTTCTTTTGTTAATACTGCGCAATAACATGTGCATCAAATGAATTTATAAATATTTAATAATTACCTATATTGCAGTTTCATCATTGATTGTTGGTTATTTTGTTTTTATGGAATATCAACTTTGGTGGGTCATTTATTGCCAACTAAATTTTATTTATGAATTGCTGGTAATACCTTTTTCTTTCAACAATTTATTGTTGTTTTTATATGTTTTGTGTCTAGTAATACTGTTTTCTTTTTTGAGTACCAAGATTCATTGGGATTTGTTTTTTTAAGGGCAGGGTCCTCAAGTCCTACCCTTGTTATTTAACCCATAACTGGAGGGAAGGGACGGGTTAATACCTTTTCCAAGGGTACCAGTGCTTTAGTGAATGCAGGGTATTCAACTTGAATTCGAACTTGGCTCACTGATTTCACTTTCCGAGCCGATATCCACTGCACCACAATGTACATCCATCACTAAATGCTTACAGCATCTGGTATTCCCAAGCAGTCACCCACCTAAGTACTGACCAGGCTCAACGTTGCTTAACTTCAGTGATTGAGTGAGAACCAGTGTATTTAACATGATATGGCCATAAGCTTCATCAATGAAAGAATGAAGAAAACTTAGGGTGATTCAAACAAGTTCATCTTTAGCTTTTCAAAATTTTACAAGGTGAGGAAGCAGTGTATACACAAATTTGATTAAAAATGACAGATACAGTTCTGTGGTTAAATATTTTTAATATAAATTTCATGTGATATGATAATTTTTTCTTTTCCATAAATAAATTACATAAAAATTGCCTGAATGTTTTATTTATCGAAGCATTTTTGGCTATACTTTTAGCCATGATTAAGGATGCTATTTTAGAAACTGTATTCCTGATCAATCCATATTTGTAAACAGTTATATTGGACATACTACAACATGTTCAATAAGAAGACTCATGTTACAACTCTCTGACAATAATTCTATTAAATCTTTTTTAAATACAAATAGAGAGCCACCAAACTTGACGGACCTGAAAGAGACTACCACCACCTTTAAATTTGTTGTTTTTCATTTGTTTTTTACTTTTTTTTTCCAAATTTTTCTTTGTGAATCAAAATGTTGAGGGTGTAATTGATTAGATTGCACTAAAAAAAGTTAAAAAATGAAAAACAACAAATTTAAAGGTGGTGGTAGTCTCCTTCAGGTCCGCCTCAAATTCTATCCATAACATACTCATTGATAATAGCAACATAATAGCATCATCCACATTTTTAAAAAAAGGTTAAAAATAATTAATTATTAATAAAAAAAGAAAAAGCCAGCCCTCAATAATATTAGCCATGAACACAACCATAATGTGATGACTGTGTTTGGAAAATAAAACAACATTCCTATAAGTCTAGATACAACAGTCAGTCAAGTGCCATACATGATACACGCTTTGGGCAATCATGTCTCGAAAGAGACATGACTGATTGAGCAGAAGATTATCCCGCAGTAGGTTGCCATTGCTTTCTGTGGTAGACTGGTTGCCAGCCAAGGCTATAGAACCCAATCTGTCCTATTATTTTAATCCTAGGTAGAGGGTGAAGAGATGTATTATATTATTAAGTAGTAATTAGTGGGGATCAGTTTATTACTTCATAACAATATAAAACTGATCCCCCACTTTATGCCCAGTAGAAGCCTTAATCATGTTTCTAACTATTATATTCAGCCAGTCAGTTAAGTGCCATACGTGATACATGCTTGGGCGATTATGTCAAAAATGACTGGGTGGAAGATTTGCCGCAGTAGGTGACCATTTATTTCTGTGGTAGACTGGTTGCCAACCAAGGCTATAGAACACAATCTATTCTGTTATTTGACCCATAGCTGGAGGGAAAAGATGGATTAATAGCTTTCCCAAGGGTATTTGTGTGTAAGTGAATGCAACGAGTTTGACTAGAATTCGAACTCAGCTCTTCGACTTCATGTTCCAAATCAATATCTACTGCACCACTGCGCACATCCAGATACATACATAAACAATCCAAGTATTTTGTTAAAGTGCTTGGGTAAATAAAACATTAGGAAATTTTTATATAATTTATGAACTGAATAGAAAAAATTTAAGATCATTTGAAAAATTATATAAAAAAATTAACCACAGCATTTTATCTGTTATTTTTAACAAAATTTGCATAAAAAAGGATTGATGTTTAAATACACAATATATATATGTATGTGTATATTTAGGAACAAATATTTTTTATAAACAGAAGCTTGTTTGTTTTGTTTTCCGGCGTATCAACCCATCTTGGGTCATTTAACGCCAAATCGAATTATTAAAAATCGAATAAAAAGTTAAGAACAATTTTAAGAATCTTATATATTTAACAAATTTATATATATATATATATATATATATAAATAACAAATTTATATATTTAACACATTTTAAGTGAATAAAATATTTTATAAAAATGTATATATTTAATTTGGCTGTTTAGGTTTTATGGCATACCAACCACCGTGGCTTATCTGAAGCCAAATCCAGCCTACATTGTATGTATATGTATTACATATACAATATTTGCAAACACACATTCGGTAGAACCAAGTTTTGGAATATATAGCAAGTTGGTAGAAATACATATATCTATGTGTGTGTGAAATAGTATTCAACTAGTCATATTTTTGAGTACATCCCGATTTCTTTTAAAAATTTGAGTATCCCGTTTGGTCTTGTTTCCATAAATAGTTTTTAAAAACTACTTGTTTGGTAATATTTCTTTTGCACTCTATTTAAATTTGTACACTCTAAAAGTATATGTTTGACACTTAATCTTTTTTGACAGCTGGTATATACTGGGGATTCTGTGCAACAAAGAAATGTGTTCATTTAAAACAGTTGACCTCATTGTCTTGGATACACAATAAATAGTTGTTGGATGAAGTGTCTAATCAAAAGTATAATTAAGAAAAAGAAAAAAACATAAAAATTGTATACTTCATTTTTACTTAAGACAATGGCTTTAGCTCCTGAGAAAAAAATATTTCAGTTATGTTAGAATTCATCTCATAATCAGATTTGAAAATGAGGATATTGGCTTTATGAGTAAAAAAAAAAAAAATAATGAGCCTCACCAAACTAATCCTAAAAGTTGAACTAAATATCTTAGCTACCAAATGTAAAAAAAAAAAAAAAAAAAAAAAAAAATAGATTAATAAATAAAACGTCTTTGGTATTTAATAATTACTCAGAATTTAATGCAAATTCTTTCACAAATTTCACATGCTTGAACCATTATGCAAGGGAGGTAATTTTGGAAGGTAAAATTTATAGTTGCCTGATCATGAGAAAAATTTTAAGTTAAAAAAAAAGAAGAAAAATTATTGCAAGAAAACCCAATACTTGTAAAATATTTTTCGAACGTTAGAGCATGTGTGTTAGAGGATAAAAATAATTTAGACTGACAAAAGAAAAGAATAATGAAAATACATACAAATTAATAATTTGAAAATGAATAAAAACTGATTCTTGAAAAACTAGCAGTGATTTATTCTGCTGTTTTCCTTTCAAATCTTCCATACAGAATCAGAGCTCAGTTATGAAGTATGGCATAATAATTGGGGACTTTTTAAAAACTACTGAATGAACATTTATGAAATGGTTACACATCTAAGCTAAACTCAATATCTTCAAGCATTTCATGATGTAGGAAAATAAGCCTTTGAAAAGGGAACATGAAAGATACATGCGCATACACACATACATATATATATATACGCAAATATACATACCTATAATAATAAGTAATTGTTACTAATTGAAGTACATTCCACTGTTAGATATTTAATTTTAAAAAGTGCTCAATACAACAGTCAGTCAATTAAGTGCCATACGTGATACACGGATTGGGCGATCATGTTCCGAAAGAGACATGACTGACTGGGTACAAGATTATCCCGCAGTAGGTTGCCATTGCTTTCTGCAGTAGAATGGTTGCCAGCCAAGGCTACAGAACCCAATTTGTTCTATTATTTAACCCATAACTGGAGGGAAGAGATGGATTAATACCTTTCCCAAGGGTATTTGCACGTAATTGAACGCAAGGAATTAAACTGGAATTTGAATTCGGCACCCCGATTTCTCATTCCGAGTTGATATCCACTGCACCACAACGCACATCCCCAATACAACAGTAGAGCATAAATATATGGCAATTATTATTATTATAATAGAAAAAGCATACTGTAAATCAATAGCTATGAAAGTATTGTGTTAAAACACCATCATCAAGCAGTAATATGTGGTTAATTTATTTTGTAATATATTCAGATAAAGAGATTAAAAAAAATAAAATAGATAAGAACATAAGAAGAAAGAGGTCATCCAATGAGATGAATTAAGTGGTGGGGGTGTGACTCATAGACAGTAGTGTTTTAATGTTGTGCCACTGAAAAGCAGACATGTCAAAAGTTTGAACCTGAAAAAATAGAAAAAGATAAATAAAAATAAAAAAAGAAGTGAGAAGAGGCAAAAGAGAAGAGAATAAAAAGGGAAAGACTAGCAAAGAAAAATTGAAATGTTGGAAAACTAAAACAAAGAAAATATAAAAAATAAAATCAAAACCAATGTAAAAGATAAGAACAATGTAAAAAAAAAGAAATTAAAATTGAAGTATAAATTAAGATAAATTCTTACGGATATTTGTTCAAATAAAAAAATAATAGTAATTAAAAATAAGCTAAATTTTTTAAGTTATAAAAAGAGCAAATAGCGATAAAAGTAAGATAATTTCAGATATATTTGATAGTATGAAAAATTCTATGTTGGCAATGTTAGTGATTTCATTACATTAGTTCAATAAGTCACTTTTTGGAAATTTCATTATATGAATATTTCTTGTAAACAAAGGAAAGATATTTCATGCAACAATTTACATGTTCTAGCTTTAGTTAATATTTTTCATTTAACTAAAGGAGTTTTATTTGCATCTTACAAGTGCCAGTAGTAATTAGAGAGAGAAGGAGAATTATGATATACTTTATTATTGAAAGATAAGTTATACTGGCAAAATTGAGACTTAAAATTATTCTTAATACATGCTATATATAAAGTTTGGTAAGATTAAGATTTTCAGTAGTTGAGATAGTAGCTTTGTATACAATGGAATCTGTAAAGCATTTATTTTGCAATGGACACATGTTAGAATTATGACAAATGCAGGAACTTGTGTTATCATTATTTACGATATAAATAATTTATATTATATTTGTCAGTTATAATTTATATCAATGTTGTTTTAGGATTTTATTATTGTGGTCTTTTATTATCATGTCCACATTATCAGTGTGGCTGTAACTAAGTTTCAGAGTATTTTTATTAAAAAATTTGCTAAGTGGATTATTAGTTGGGAAGTGTTTTTGAAATAGATTAAGGAATTTATTGCCTAACTTGTTACTAACCATTTAGTTAAATGGTGGTATGTACTAAATTATTTTCCTATTTTGATTATGTTTCATACCATGATTAATTTGTTGATGATATTTAATATCCTTGCAATTATAGCCACTGTTTTTTGGGTTATATTATAATAATGACTATGCTGACAAAAAATGTCTTCAGTGGAGGAATTATTAATTCTATGTCCAAGTAAATGTGGAATATGCTTAATAATAGATAGATGGTTATTTAGGATGTATATAGATATGATTAGCATTATGTTTTATACATAGTGAGTAAGTGCTATTAACTAAGTCAAGAGTACATATAGGTGTGTGTGTGTGTGTGTGTGTATGTATATATATATATATATATATATATATGGTAATAAATGTTTTTATTTAAAAAAATTCTTTTAAGAACAGCACTTTCCCCTATTTTGGAAATTTTCACATCTCTAACAGTATTGGCATTTTGGCATTTCAAAAATGAAATCCATACACAAACAGAGAGATTAAGCATAAAATGTAAATTAAAGGATATTTAAAAAAAAAAAGGGGACAAAGATTTAAATTACTCAGATATAATATTACAAATTAGAAAAATAAATAAAATAAAAATAAAATATATTAAAACAAAATAAAACTAAATTTAAATAAAATAAAATTACATGAATAAATCTAAGTAAAATATAAATAAAAGTAAAATAAATAAAAATATTGAAATAATAATAATAAAAAATATAAAATATATAACAAAATAATTAAAATAAAAAAATAAAAGTAATAAGAAAATCTAAAAAATAAAGTTTATGACCATCATTGTCAACTACCTGATAAAACATTGGTCTTTCAATGTTTTAACAAAATGTAGAATTATGTAGTAGTTTTTCACATGTTCTAATGTAATAATTAATAATAAATATTCATTGCTCTATTTTTATATAGAGAACCGTTTTAAATTAATGTTTTGGCCATTGCAATTATTTTTCTTTCTTCTTTTTCATTTGCATATATATATATATATATATATATATATATTAAAATAAGTTTTAATAAAGTTATAAAAACGATTATATGACATTAAAAAAAATAAGATGATCAAAAACATAGGGACAATTAAATAAATCCATAAAATTTAATAATTATTTTGCATTATTGAATATTTTTTAGGGTAAGAATACAAAATTGGGTATTTTATTAAATTACGCCAACTCTTTACTGGCTCTTGCATTGTAAACATGAAGAAAAAAACTGTGATGTCATTGGAACTTAGAAAACTGATAGTCAATTTGCATAATAAAAATAAACTCTCAATTGGGAATATTTCAAAGATTGTGGGGAAATCTAAGTGTTATTCATAGTATTTTAAGAAAACTTGAGGAAACTGTGTCATGTGAAGCCAAGAAACCAACTGGCAGGCCAAGGAAAATAATTGCAAGGGAAGACAGATGGATTGGTTAAGAATCAAAAAAGGATCAATTTGCGACAACAACCGCTATCTCTAAAAGAGTTAATGCTAACCTTGGTATTAAAATATCAAGGCACACTATTTCCTGAAGACTTAATGAAATAAATATGAACAGTCAATAAGCCTCTAGGAAGCCTTACATTTCTAAAAAGAATCAGAACGGTGAGATTGTGTTCATTTCAGCAATGAGTCAACGTTTAACCTGTTTGGTTTAACCTGTTTCAAATGATATTTACCTCAGTGCACTAAAACAGCATTAAATTTGGAGGCAGATGTGTGATGGTGTTTGGCATGATTTCAACTGCTGGTATGGGATCTCTGGTTAGGCTACACAGTAAAATTAACGCAACTGTATACAAAGAGATAGTGAAGAAACATGTTGTACCTAATTTGAGAACTGCAATTAATTAACCAGCTGTATTTATTCAAAATAACGCGCCATGTCACACAGTAAAATCTGTTAAGACATTTCTTTCTAAGGAGGATGTTACTGGTATGGAGTGGCCTGCCCAAAGCCAAGATATGAATCCTATTGAGAATGTTTGGAAGTTACTAAATGAAAGCGCTAAGGAAAAGAATCCAACAAACGTTGAAGAACTATGGACTAATTTGAAAGGAGAATGGGAGAAAATATCCGTTAATGAATGCAAGACATTAATTCACTCGTGTAGCAAAAGATGTCAAGCAGTTATTGAAAATAAAGGTTTACACATCAAGTAATAATGAATTATGAATGCTATTTTCATTTGGATATTATGTATCCATTATAAAAATATGATTTTGTTAATTGTTCTGATGTTTTTGATCATCTATTTTTTTAATGTTATGTTTACTCTTATAACTTTATCAAAATATGTTTATTGAGTGTCTATATTTTGGAATTATATGCCTTTAGATTCTTATTTTTCCGTAATAAAATATTCTATGAAGTTTTAAAATAAAAAATTATTTCACATTTAAACTTTTTCTTAACATCGTTTAGATCTTTGTGCTCGCTAATGTGTGTATATATATATATATATATATATATATATTTATTATAAATTATGTTTTAGAACATGTACATAATTTTTTCTATATATGTCCTCTTCTCTACAATCATATGATTGTTTCAATGTTGAGTCCCCAACATTTAAGCAGGAGGAAAGAGCAAGAGTTGGAATCATCCTCTGTTTATATTTGGTTTGTTGTTGTGGGGTTGGTTGGGGTTATTGATAATGAAGGGAATGTGTCTTTTGTTTTGACCATTAGACTTTTGAAGAACTTGGTGTGTAAGTGCTGAATTGTTGATTAATGGTATTATCTGTTGGAATGTATGTTTTTATCAGTGGGTATATCTTTTGGTTTGAATTTCAAAGAATGTGGTGTGAGGAGGGGGTTGATTACTTGGTCAGTTTTGTGTGTTTGTGTGGTTTTTTTTTGTGATTGGGGAACTTATCTTGTTTGTTGACCTTAAGAATTTTTAGGACAGCTTTATGGTTGGCTAGCATTTAATTTATTGATGTCTGTTGTTAGCAGACTTATTTTATGTTTTCTCTTTGATCTTGTGGCAGGCTTTCCCTTTGGGGTTCCTTAGATGTGATAGGGGTGGGGTGTTTTTCCTTATTAATTTTGATTGTTCTGGGATGGAATATTTTTTTTATTTGTTTTTTCTATTTTTATTTTAGTGGGATAGGGTATTTTATATTTTTTTATTTTATATTCAAGTTTGGAGTATTATTGTATTTAGGCAAAGTTATTTCAAGAAATCTAAACTTGTATTTTTAGGAAGTAAATGCAAATTTGTATTTTATCAGTTTTTTATATAAATTTGTATATTTAATCTTAATTTTGAGTTTAGATGATCGGTTTTTTCTTTTCATTTTTTATTTTTTCTATAAATTATTGTTTGGAATCCTATTTGTTTCTTTTAATTTTTTATATATTTTATTTATTTAGATATTTTTGTGGGTATTAGATCTTACTTTAAGGATTTATTAGATCTATTTTTTCTATAGCATTTTTTATCTTTTATAATAAAAATAAATATATATATATATTGTTAAATAAAAAGAAGACAAGAGGAAAACTATTAAACTCACCTATGCATTTCGTCCTGTGATGGACTTTATCAAGGCAAAAAAGACGAAATGAGCTTTATTCCAAATTATGTATCTATAAACAGTGTTGACAACTATATTTTTTGGCTTGATAAAGTCCATCACAAGGCAAAACATGAAGGCATGTTAAATTTTCTTTTTATTTAACCATCCTGTCCTTAATCTCAGATCATAACTGAGTATATTTTTACAAATATACACACACACTCATACATCTCTCTCTCTCTCTATATATATATATATATGCATGTGTGTGTGTGTGTGTATATATATATATATATATATTGTATATTTGGACAGCAATCTCTCTTTTATGCAGGTTTCATTAAAATGGAAGATAAAGTATTATGGTTATTTTTTTTATATAATTTTTCATGTGATTTTATAATTTTTCCTTTTATATGAATTATATAAAAATTGTCAAAATGTATTTTGAGATATCTTATTTGGAAAATATCTATCTTCCACCATGAACTGAACCTACATACTCCCAAGACTGGGAAAATGCTGTCATTAGATCTGACATGCCTAACCACTAGACCACAGAAGATTTCACAGCAAATAAAACTGAATTTAAGCTTTAAATATATGTTTTTCTGCTTTCTTTTATAGAACAGTTTACATCTGCTTAGGATTGGGAGGATATGCAGGTTTGATTCCTGCTGAAAGATAGTTTCCAATAAAGATTTCTTTAATATTTTAGGCTGGTGGAAATTATAAATTGTACTGTTTCATTATAACAACAGACTATCCAGTCAAATATAAGTATCCATTAAAAATAATGTTCAAATACATACAAATTTATCAGTTAATGCCAGTTTTGTAAATTTTTGTATAATTTCATAACATTGTCTTTGGTTGTGTTTGTTTACAAAAGGGTACAATCAGAGATGATATAAATTGTTCTATAAAAGAAATCAGGAATAAATGTATTTAAAGCTTAAATTGAGACCAGTTTGTCATAAAATCTTCTGTGGTCTTGTGGTTAATAATATCAGATGTAATGATGGCATCTACCCAGTATTGTGGGTATGCAGGTTTAATATCTGCTGGAAGATAGATATTTTGAAAATAAGATTTCTCAAACAATTTAGGCCGGTTGAATTTATAAAATGTACTGTTTAAATATAGAAAAACAGACTATCCACTCAAATACAAGTATCCATTAAAATAATACTCCAACAAATGAATATGCATATATATATATATGTGTGTGTGTGTGTGTGTGTGTGTGTGTGTGTGTGTGTACACATAAATATCATATATATATATATATATATATATATACATACACACATAGGCACGCATACCTGCACACAATAAGTATATATATATATATATATATATATACATACACGCATAGGCACGCATACCTGCACGCAATAGGTATATATATATATATATATATATACATACACATACACGCGTAGGCATGCATACCTGCACGCAATAGGTATATATGTATATACATACACGCGTAGGCACGCATACCTGCACGCAATAGGTATATATATATATATATATATACGCGTAGGCACACATACCTGCACGCAATAGGTATATATATATATATATATATATATACATACATACACGCGTAGGCACACATACCTGCACGCAGCAGGTATATATATATATATATATATATATATATATATATATATATATACACGCGTAGGCACGCATACCTGCACGCAGCAGGTATATATATATATATATAAATATATACACGCGTAGGCATGCATACCTGCACGCAGCAGGTATATATATATATATATATATATATATATATATATATATATACACGCGTATGTACGCGCGCACAGTAGGTATATATACACGCGTATGTACGCGCACACAGTAGGTATATATACATATATACACGCGTATGTACACGCACACAATAGGTATATATAAATATATACACATACATACACACAATACCGGTTATAATTATTAGGCCACCACATTTTTTCAAAAAAAAAAAAAAAGATGTATTTCATCCTATTTTTAGTATTTATTGCCAAGTGGATAATCCTAAATGAAAAAAGAATGTTTTTTTTTGTTAATATTGCACAATAACATGTGGATCAAATGAACTGTTTTGGTGTCCAGTTTGTGTGCTGTCTTCCCTTTGTTAGTCTGTTCTTCTTAATGGCTGGCCAAAGCAAAGTCTTACTGGCTGCCTTGTAAAATTTTGCAAAATAGTAGTAACAAAAGAAACTATATATATATATATATATATATATATATACACACACACACATCCATATAGATGCATATATATATATATATATATATATATATCTATGCAGATACTTACACACATACATATATATGGATATCTTGCAAATTTCAATGCGTCTAAGACGAAGCTGCTGTCTGTCAATCATTACAGGCAACCCCACCTGCCTCCCATAAGCGTGGAACAAGCAATTCTCCCTGAAAGCAATACACTGTGACTTCTTGGCCTTACCCTCTCTTCTAATCTTAAATGGAACCATTACATTGAGTCAATAGCTAAATCCACTGCTAGAAAGGTTGGATCACTGTTTCAGGCCAGTATGTTTTTTCCTCCTGAATCTATCCTGCATATATGCAAAGCATCCATCCATCCGTGCATGGAATACTACTGTCATATATGGTCAGGCACACGCTGTTTATCTCAGAGTTCTTGACGGGCTCCAAAGGAGAATCAGTAATGTGATAGGTATCGACTTGGCGGCTTGACTCCAGCCACTTTCTCACTGACAGGATGTGGCTTCCCTGCCACATGAGTTTACTTGTGCAACCAGATTGGCAACTGGGTTTCACCCATTCACAGATCAACCAAATGCACCTGACTATTCTAATTCAGCAGCCTCTTTTCTCGCACTTCCCGCCTGTGGAACTCTCTTCCATATTCTTGCTTTCCTGACTGCTACAATCTCCAGGAATTTAAATGCAATGTCAATACCCATCTCTCAACCACTTGACACTCTGTATATCTTTTTTTTTCTCTCTACCTTTGCAACTGTCATCACACCTGTATTCCCATCCTTCTCTTGCTCCTTTCTAACTGGTTCGTCTTTCTCTTTACTCTCTTCCTATCTAATCTTTTACTCTCTTGTAGCCCCCTGCACATCAGTGGCATTATTTAAATGCAATGTCAATACCCATCTCTTATGTACTTGATTCCAGTTCTTTCTACGTCACCCGGTATATCTTTTCCTTTCTCTCTACCTTTGCAACTGTCATCACACCTGTATTCCCATCCTTCTCTTACTCCCTTCTGACACACTCTGAAGCTGGTTCGTCTCTCTCTTTTCTCTCCTCATATCTAATCTTTTTCTCTTATGTATCCCCTTGCGCATCAGTGGTGTTACTGCCTTGCTTAGGGTGAAATGATTTAAAAAAAAATATATATATATATATATAAAATTAAGGAAATGCAATTATAGTTGTTAAAATTAAATATATGATTAAGTTATGAACTAAAAGTGATGAATTCAAAATAAAACATAGGAAATAAAAATTAAAATATAAATGAGACATCTTGAATTTCACCCTCACAATTTTGACATCATCCAGCCAGGTTTAATCTTGACCTTGAAACATCATTATTGAATTTATATATATATATATATATATATATATAAAGAACTTAAATACAGGTCAATAGACAATGTACTTAAGTTCAAGTAAATGAGTTCAGCAGTTGGTAGTTAAAATCTATTTTCATCAGATTTAAAGTAACTAAAATGTTTCAATATTTGTTATCAATAGAGGTGGTATATGTAAGAAATATTGAATATTAATTTAAATGCTAAAGTTTTTCATTATTTATTAAAATAGACTTAATTTTCCTGAGTATTTGGATATTGTAAGAAAAGAAAAAAACTTTTTATTTCATTCTTTATTACATATTAAATAATAAGATAGAATGCCATGTCCTTTATTATGGAACACCTACATTTCCATCAAGTTGCAAGTTGAAATGTATGCTTACACTTTGCACTAAGTAATCTATTTCACTAAGATTCTGAAGACAGCTCATCAACAAGAGATGGAAAATATCTCAAGTCAAACAATCTCTCAGAGGTCTACACCTGCTTATAGGCAATGATCTTTTTTTTCTCTTGAATTTTTTCTTATTGATTCTAGCAATAAAAATGGCTATTGATCATGGCATATTCAATATCATAGAATCTTCTGACATCCTGCACAATGAATATATAAAAATTTGCACATATGAATTTTGTTGACTTCTTATGAAAGGACAAACAATCAAAGAATTCAAAGGATTGACTGATACTTGTCTTTGACTGAACCTGGGCAAAGCTATATTACGCCTGTGCCATTCAATACTGATGGAACTCTCTTTGATTCTCACAGATGGTTGCAGCAGTATGATACAAAAATATTGAAAGATGGGTATACACACTCACACACACTATATATTTGTGTGTATATGTGTGTGTGTGTGTATATAAAAACAGATGTTTTTATTTATCAATCCAACAAATTTCTATTACTGAAATGTTATACTTGTATTTCAGTAGACACACTGTTTATTTATTAAACAGTATATTTATTTTCATCTACCAACCCAAATATTTGAAAGAAATTTCTTTAATATTCAGGCTGATAGTTGAAAATAAATATATTTCCTGAATAAAAAGATAAAAATCAGTTTGAGAAATGAACTTATTTTACTGAAACTGGAAGACAGCTAGACTCACAAAACAAATACAGCTGGATTATATTTTGCCTCTCGGAAATAAACCTGATTTCCAACACAATTAAATACCATATTAAAATATGCTCAAGCTTTATTTTCCATACAATAATAGACAATATTTCGAAACATAGATTAAACAATACAACACACCTTTTAAATCAAAGTAGAAATTCACATCAGCATGTGAAATATTTAACCAATCAAAGAAAACTAAAATCCTATTTTTCTTAAGCCTACTCTTTATAACAACCCAAAGATTTCAATTTTCAAAGAGCAGAGATTCAGCTATCTTCAGTATATTCAGGCACAAGAAAAGAATTGGTTACATAACTTTTTTCATTCCCTTACAGTGTGCACTGAAAGAAATGTGTTGCTGAGTTTATACAAATTCATTTCCAACATGATCAGTAAATCTTTGCTCACAATAAAAGTCTTTTCTAAACCATAGATTTTCTTAGTACCAAAGTCTTTAACTCAACTAAAAACTATTTTTAGTTCTTTTTTAATTTTTTTTTAATTCATGAACCTATGTTTACAAATGCAAAAGAGTTATTTATCAGGACTACCCATGTTTTCTTTATTTTATTATTGTTTGACATCTGGATTTTTAACTGAAAAAAACCTGGTCAACTGAATTTCCTCTTTCTACTACTACTTCTATGTGCCCTGTCCTTTCAGGACGTATGCGATCATGGCTTTCCATGTCTCCCTATCTCTGGTGACTCTTAGCACACTTTTTCCTGTTACACCAAGCAAACCCCCATTCTGTCATCCACCTGCTCAGACCCTTCAAATAGGTTATCTGCTATTTTCCTCTGTCTCTTTTCTCCTCTATCTGGCTTGTTAGTATCAGGTTCTCCAAGCCCTCCTTCCTCATGTCCCATGAACTTCAGTTGTCTTTTCCTGATGCTCACTATTAATTTTTTTTTGTTGCCATTCTTTCCTACACCTCATCATTGCTCACATGCTCGGTCCATGATATCCACATTTCCGCTGCTACAAGTTAACAAAACAGGGGCACCCAAACTATATTATTGCTAATGAAAAAGTGGTACCTATCCTTTGCTTTAATCATTGTTTCTAGATAAGATTCATTTTAGCATATCATTTTGTTCTTCCTTTTCTATACAAGACAAGTTTTTTCAACAATGAGGATAAGCTTCAAAATTAATATAAGTAATAATAAAAGCATTAAAAATAAATAAATGAAATTTATTTAATCAGTTGACATTGTTAATAATTTAATGTTCAAGTCCCTTTTAACGAATTCCTTATTGAAAAAAAAAATGAATTATCTAAATATACATAAGTATATCATTAAGTCTATAGCCTAATAATAAAGACATTTATTTTTACTCAACTTTTCAACATAATCTCCATCTTTGATCTAACATACATCAGAAAGCTAAGCGAAAATTAAAGATAGAAATTCAACTATGTCAGGAGAGAGAGAGAGAGAGTTATTGATCCACCTATAAAAGGCATGTGTAAATATATTTGTCTTTTTTTTCTTTTTAAGTTTATGTACTGTAGCCATGACAGCAGTATTGTGTTTTGGACATGATAGCCTGACAAAAGCCCAACCCTCTCTAGGCTGAGATGTGTTGGTGCAAAAATGCATAGCAGCTCAGATTGAAAAATCAGAGAACCAAGTTTGAAACAGCCCAGTTCATTACTTTAAGTTAAGCTCAAATGTGGGTGTGCATTGTGGTGCAAATAATATCAGCTTGGAATGAGAAATCAGAGAGCAGAGTTCAAATTCCAGTTGAATTCATTTCATTTACTTACATCTTTTGGAAAGGTATCAGTCTATCTCTTCTCCCTCCAACCATGGGTTGAATAGCATGACAAATAGGGTTTTATAGTCTTAGTTAGCAACCAGTCTACCACAGAAAGTAATGGCAACCTACTGAGTCATGAATTGAAAGAGACATAGTTATCCAAGCATGATGGTACTTAACTGACTGATACGCAAATACCTATAGAAAAGGTATAAATCCATCTTTTTTTCTCTCTAGCTATAGACAAACAGCAAGAGAATCTGGGTCCAATAACCTTGATTAATAAGGAGTCTAGAGAAAGAAAAATTCAAATTGAATTTAAAGCATCATAGAGAGGGTTGGCTCCATCAGGCTATCTTGCCAATGACATACCATTGCTACTAAAGTTTCAGTACATGTATTAGATTGGACTCTACTACCCTAATAGTTTTTTTTCTACCAAGGTATTTGAAAATATCACATGCTGAGATGGAAATAAATATGATATCTAATGATAAGTTTGAATTTCTAAAAGTTTATCATATGAAGAGTCTACTTTCTTAAAAAAAACAAAATGTCAAACAATAAAAGTGGAAATCACTTCTTAACCCTCATTTAGTTCTACATTAGAATGAGGGGGTTTCAAAGATCCTTATTTAAAATATTATAGCTATAACAAAGATCCTTATTTAAAATATTATAGCTATAACAAAGATCCTTATTTAAAATATTATAGCTATAACAAAGATCCTTATTTAAAATATTATAGCTATAACAAAGATCCTTATTTAAAATATTATAGCTATAACAAAGATCCTTATTTAAAATATTATAGCTATAACAAAGATCCTTATTTAAAATATTATAGCTATAACAAAGAAACTTATTTAAAATATTATAGCTATAACAAAGAAACTTATTTAAAATATTATAGCTATAACAAAGATCCTTATTTAAAATATTATAGCTATAACAAAGATCCTTATTTAAAATATTATAGCTATAACAAAGATCCTTATTTAAAATATTATAGCTATAACAAAGTGTTTTGAGTGTGTTTTTTTTTATTTATATTGGAAAAATAACAATTTAAAAAATGTTTAATAAAACTGTTTAAAACAAATCAAATTTTAATTGCAAATTTTATAAGTTCCAAAAATAAAAGTAGGTTTTATGATTTACTTATTTTTTTTATTATTATTTTATGGTAAGCAAAGCAAAAAAGCCACTAAAATACAAAGAATTATTGAGGGTAAAAGAATATGAGAAAATGGTTATTAAAGGGAGAGAACAATAAATGGACAATAACTGAGATGAAAAGAAATAAGCCATAGGAGAGTTCCAGAAATGCAAGAGAAGAAACTGTTAGCATAGAACTTATGGTTACATCTAGCCATTTCAACTATAAAATGATGAAACTTTACCACTTATCTAGTACTGTGCTTAAATTAATAAAGTCTAGGTATCTAAAAGGCAAACTCATCACAACCTCAATATGCTATTTGAATATGAAAAAATATGTTTAATTTTATTTTCACTGTGATCTTTTAAGACATTATATCCTCAATTTGACTCCTACTCAACTGTTTTGCCACATTTCAAGCAACAAAAAAAGTTCCTGTGATCCTTGTATACATTTGTACCATAATTCTTAGAGTTACTTTTTGGTCAGGTCATGTGCTTGTAATTCATATAAATCTTATAACTAAAGCCAGAAACTTCTCATAGTTACATGTCAATCAGTGAAGTGCGATATGTGATACATGCTTGGGCGATCATGTCCCTTTTGAGACATGACTGACTGGGCAGAAGATTTTCCCGCAGTAGGTTGCCATTGTCTTCTGCGATAGACCGGTTGCCAGCCAAGGCTATAGAACTCAATCTGTTCTATTATTTAACCCATAAATGGAGGAAAGAGACGGATTAATACCTTTCCCAAGTACGTAAGTGAATGCAAAAAATTCAACTGAAATTTGAACTCGGCTCCTCAATTTCTCTTTCCAAGCTGATATCCACTGCACCACAACACGCATCCTCATAGTTACATGACAGAGGCATAGAAAAAACTTGCCACATCATAAACATTTGACTTATCACTTGCTTAGTATTTAAGGAAAAACATTGTGTTGAGTGTTTAAAAACCTCAAGGTGCTAATGGAGAATTAAATGTAGTGTCAGTAAAAGCATTATGGCTGAAATCATTATGGTCTTAACAATAATGAAACTCCATGACCTATTTTGTTTTTTTCATGTAACTCCTATGCCAAGTTTTTCCTCATAAAAAATTGATGAAAACAGGAAGTCTTTATTGCATATTGAAACACATTTCTTTTCATACAAATTGACTTCTGCATACAACTTAATGTCTAATCAATGTAATGCATACATAATGAATTAAAATATTCTGATAATAATATTATGAGCATGAAATATCCTAAACTATTGATCTATATCTAAGGTCACATTATATTCAGGTCATTTCTATCTACCCTTGCAGTTCTGTATTTTTGGAAGCATATTTTATACTTTCTAGTTTGCCATCCTGAATAGAGGTCATTGGGGTAGAATGTTGGAATTCACATGATTGCCAAGATTTTGCAGAAAATATTCTTGGGATGAATTCATCACTTGTTCCTCTAGTGGTAAATTAATAGCAAGGTTGACTGTGATTGGCAGCCAGTCTAAGAGAAAGACAACTCTGAATTCAAAACCAGTTATGTATGGGTCTAGTAACTATTTTGTAAAACCTATTTGCTACCTTGTAGTAATACTGAGTGTGTTGAAGCTTCAGACATATTTTCCACATGGAGACTACAGCATCTATCTGCCATTTTCTAAAAGAAAAATGGCACTACTGTACAGGTTTCAATCTAGTTGTAATGACTGTAAAAACCATACTTCTCAAGTTCAAAGACAAACCATAGGGATGTATGCAGAGATTTTCTTTCTAGCCAATATCAATTATTGCCAAGATTGCTTCTTTTGCAGAAAATACTCTTGAAATGAATTCATCACTTGTTCCTCTAGCGATGAATTAATAGCAAAGTTTACTGTGATTGGCAACCAGTTTAAGAGAAAGACAAATCAAAACCAGTTATGTGTGGCTCTAGTAACTCTACACTGTAAAACCTATTTGCTACCTTGTAGTAATACTGAGTGTATTGAAGCTATAGACATATTTTCCACAGGGAGACTACAGCATCTATCTGCCATATTCTAAAAGAAAAATACCCAACTGTACAGGTTCCATTCTAGTAATGATTGCAAAAAACATACTTCAAGTTTAAAGACAAACCATATAGATGTATGCTATGCAGAGATGTACACAAGGATTTTTTTTTCTAGCTAATATCATAGATTGCCTTTAAGTTTCATCCGCCATATTCTTGTCTTGAAGTCAGAATGCTGTGATCATTTGTCTGTATCCATTTTGCATATTAACATTATTGTTATTTTGAAAAGCTTTTTACCTCATTATCATTGCTTTGCTTTTATCTTGCATATAGAGGGTGGCAATTAAGTCACTTTACAGTTGCTTACAATAACAATTAAAACAAAGCTATTGTTCAACAGTTCAGACATTTTTTTTTACAATGTTATCGTAAACAATATTAAATTAATTACTGTCACTGTTTGATCTGCAAGCCAACTGCTTCAATGCATTCCTTGCAATGTGAGAGAACACTTTGACAAATGCCATGACACAAATGGGTCTGACAGCTCAAGTCTGCAAATGCATCTCAAATAAATTGCTTTAGGTTATTGATGTTTCTCAGTTTCTTTGCAAAAACAAAATCTTTGATAATTCTCCATGCTTCTTTATTATAAGTAACTGTATAGTGACTTTATTGTCACCCTGTATATCTTGTTTGCGACATAATATTTTCTTAGTTCTTTTTTGTTTTCTTTTGTTTATTGGACACTTTGTCAATTCTGCTTGTTGAAAATTTCTGCTAATTATTGTATATTTAACATTAGGAAGAGAGTTGAAATTTCTGGGACACATGTTGAGGAAGGGGAGCTTGAAAAATGTGATACTCCCAAAGCTGATAGAATAAAAGAGTGGCAGGAGAAAGCAGCATGTGACATACTTAAGGAGCTTGAGAAGATAGATGACAAAACAGGGTTTGAGAGAAATAACAAAGACAAAACTTATTAAGAGGTGCAAAGGACAGGAAGATATTGAGGGCCATGATCACTAACGTCTCAAAGAGACATAGCAAATAGAAGATGGTGACTTTACATACTGTAAAATACTTTGACAACAGTAATGTGCAAAGGTTTGGTAATGACTGAGGCCAACCTTGATTGCATACTTCTAAATCTCAAGTAGGGAGTGCCTACAGGGCCTAGTCACGATTACTGGTGATCGTGGCCTAGTACTAAGAAATATCATTTTTTTTTTTTTAATAATTTCACCCCAAGCAAAGCAATTTTACTGCTACTGGTATGCAGAGGTTTACATAATAGAAAAGTGATGAGAAAGAGGGATAGGTTATAGGGTGTGTCAGGAAGAGGGCAAGGGAAAGATGGTGTGATGAGAGTGGATTGGACAGAGAAAGAAGCATGAGGAAAAGGATGCGAGTCACTGAGATAGGAGATGTCTATTGACCTTACATTTAAATTCTTGGAGATTGTAGCTGTTGAGGAAGCAAGTATATAGAAAGAAAATTCCACAGGTGGGAAGTGCGAGAAAAGAAGCTGTTAGAATAGAAGTATGAGAAAAAAAAAGACGTTTTTAAATATGTAAAACCAGATGAAACATGAAATAAACACTTTAATCAAATTAAATATAATCGAAATTTTTATTTCACTTTTTGATTGGATGCCCAGGTCTATTGAAGCCTCTACCCTCTCTCTGCTACTGGTTGACAAGTTCATGCAAAGAGATGGAGAAACAAGGTTTTTGAATGACTTGTTTTTTATAGCTTATCAACCATTTTCAGGTTAGGTAAAGCCAAAAACATTTTTAGATTATATAAGAATTTTTTTTGGAGTGAGTAGAGATAATGATTTAGTGATATAATCCTTACTAATTAACCTATAGATGATGGGAGAAGACATGGATTCATAACTTTTCCAGGGGTATTTGAACGTAAATGAATATAACTGAACTGGAACTCTGCACCCATTTTAACAATACCAAGCTATTATCCATTACGCCACCTGCACATTCAAGCTTACAGCACCTAATATTCTAGTGTATGCTTGATATGGTCCTAAGCTTTGAGGGACAAGAGAAATGGGCAGAGGTTTGGCAATGACTGAGGTCAACCTTGACTGTATACTTCTTAATCTTAAGTAGTGGGTAACTACAGGGCCTAGTACTAAGAATTTTTTTTTTTTAATTTCACCCCAAGCAAGGCAGGTTTACTGCCTCTGGTGCACAGGGGGTTACATATGAAAAAGAGGGACAGGTTATAGGGGGTGTCAGGAAGAGGGTAAGAGAAGGATGAGAATACTGATGAGAGTGGAGTGGACAAAGAAGGGAGCATGAGGGAAGGGATGCGAGTCACTGAGATAGGAGATGTAAAAAAAAATAAAGTGAAATAAAATGATTGATATGGTCCTAAGCCTTGAGGGACAAGAGTTTCAAAGACAGTTTATACAGAAGAAATTATGACTGTTTATGTCCTGAAGGGACACAGTAAAGAGTGAGAGAAATTAGGGAATTGTAATGATCTTCTGTGGTACAGTGGATATCGGCTCAGAATGAGAAACCGGGGAGCCGAGTTCGAATTCCAGTTGAATCCATTGTATTCACTTACACGCAAATACTCTTGGGAAAGGTATTAATCCGCCTATTCCTTCCAGTTATGGGTTAAATAACAGGACAGATTGGGTTCTATAGCCTTGGTCGGCAACCAGTCTACCACAGAAAGCAATGGCAACCTACTGTGGGATAATCTTCTGCCCAGTCAGTCATGTCTCTTTCAAGACATGATCGCCCAAGCGTGTAGCATGTATGGCACTTAACTGAATGATCTTCTATCTGCCATGATGCTTCAGGTTGTAATTGCTCATGTCTCTCCACAACTTCCTATCCTTCAATCAATGATAAAAATTTTATTCTTTTTTTGAGTTCACCCCAAGTAAGGTATTAAAGTCACTAAGGTACAAGGGGTTAGTGGGTGTGGAAGAGTCAGAAACTAGAAAAATGCTAAAGAGTGAAAACAGGAAGAGTAAAAACCGTGGAAGTAATTTTTATTTCAGTTCCCAGTGACAGATTTAAATATTAACTAAATTAACTCATCTCAAGGTCTTAGAAGCATTCAAAGTTGAAAGGAGGCAGATTTTTTAAAATCCTGGTATAATTTTTATTTTAAACAAGAGGCCTCTAATCTTCATACAGCTCACCAAATCTATATTTAATTCTGCCAGTTCACATTATCAATTGTTAATCATGCTAAAATAAATGCCAAAATGATAAATTATATTCCTTCATTCATTTGTTTTATGATCTATAAAGAGTCATCTACTAAAAATTTAAGTGCTAACAAAAATAGTTTTAGTTTTTAGATGTTATAAACTGAATAATAAAATTTTAATGTTACAATCATATAATGATCCCCATAGAAATTAGCTCTATAAAATTCATTAATTATAGACACATTGCTAGAAGGTATAGCTTCTGGTCAAGTTCAGCTGAATATTTTAATTCATTGGAGATTCAACAAAGAATTGGTTCAGTTTGAATGCCTAAAGAGATATCAGAATCAAAATGTTAAATAACATGGCACAATATTTTCAGGAATTCTGTTTGCATGATTTTAAATGCAGCTAAATTGAAAAGAATATGTTAAATCAATTCTGTTATTCTTTTCATTAAATGTTGCTACATTGAGTCTTCATTTGATCAATATTATCTATATAATGGCAATCATTAAACCTTTTAAAATTACCAATATATATTTATTTATACATTCCCTGTCCCATCTGCAGTGGGAAGGGAAGTGAATCAACTTCAGTTAGTAAATTTATGAGTGATTATCTCCCTTATTCATTTTAATAATCCTTACAAATAAAATATTTGTATTGAATCAAGATTAGTTCCCATCAAAAACCATTTAATTAATTAGTTTCTTTACTACTACATTTGTTAGATTGTAGTCTTATTTGTTGAAGCCTTTCATGTGATGCACTCAGATAAAACACTGCGCCTCCTCAATTAAACTCTCACAACAGAACTCAAGTGGAATGTCGACATAGAATCCATAGCTAATTCCGCTGCTAAAAAGATTGGTTCTCTGTGCAGGGCCAGGAAGTTTTTCCTGGCTGAAACAATCCAGCACATATACAAATCTACCATCCACCTGCACATTGAATACTGCTGCCATATCTGGTCGGGTGCTCCTGCTATCCACCTAGGGGTCCTTGACAAAATTCAACGGAGAATCTGCAATGTGATTAATCCCGACTTGGCAGCACAGATACAGTCATTTTCTCACTGGTGCAATGTGGCTTCCCTGTGTCTCTTCTACAAATACTTTCATGGCTTCTGCTCTGATGAACTTAGCTCACTGGTGCCCCCTATATATGAATTTACTCAAGCCACAAGATTAGCAACTACATCCTATCCTTTGACTGTGAAACCAATAAGATGTAAATGCAAATTCTATTCCAGCAGCTTCTTTTCGTGCACTTCCTGTTTGTGGAATTCACTTCTGTATACTTGCTTTCCCGACAGCTACAATCTTCAAGAATTTAAATGTAAAGTCAATAACCATCTCTTATCTCATTAACTTGCATCCTCTCTCTCATGCTCTCATCTCATTTTTTCAGCATTCTCATCCTTCTCTTACCTGCTTCCTGACACCCCCTGTATTCTGTCACTCCTTTTCATAACTTTCCTCCTATGTAACCCCCAGCAAAACAGTGGTAGTAAAATGCCTTGCTTGGGGTGATATAATTATTAAAAAAAAGGTAACTGTTAAGCAATTGTCATGTTTTAACTTGGTCTTGAAATGGATTTATCCTTCTGTTACTCATATTTTTTCTTCTGAGAGATATTTCCCTTTAGTCTAATGTCTAAGGATGTGCGTTGTGGCGCAGTGGATATCGACTCGGAACGAGAAATTGGAGAGCCGAGTTTGAATTCCAGTTGAATTACTTGCATTCACTTACGCGCAAATACCCTTGGGAAAGGTATTAATCCATCTATTCCTTCCAGTTATGGGTTAAATAGCAGGACAGATTGGGTTCTATAGCCTTGGTCGGCAACCAGTCTACCGCAGAAAGCAATGGCAACCTACTGCGGGATAATCTTCTGCCCAGTCAGTCATGTCTCTTTCGAGACATGATCGCCCAAGCGTGTATCACGTATGGCAATTAACTAACTGACTGACTAATGTCTAAAAAAATATAAAGAGAATGGAGTAACAATTCATTTACATCTATTTTTGCTGTGAATTCTTTATCTTTGCCCTATTGAATCTCAAGACTTTTGCTTCATTGCATTTCACTATTAAAACTTTCTAACAATTATGATCATTTTTGATGGAACA
Source organism: Ascarosepion bandense (assembly GCA_037127315.1). NCBI lineage: Eukaryota > Metazoa > Mollusca > Cephalopoda > Sepiida > Sepiidae > Ascarosepion > Ascarosepion bandense. Next base: position 464,727 of record JBBBDQ010002043.1, read on the forward strand.
ACAATTGTAATAATAAATCATTGTTATTATGAATCGTATAATAACAAGGAAATGATTATAATGAAGAGTAATGCTGATCCCATGATTCAATCTGACCTTCAATTTTTGAGCAGATCATATTTTAGTAAGCAGTTATTAGGTAAAGGATTTTAGAACCCATCCCTTACTTTTAGCTATTTTTACTCATAGTTAAGAGAGGATTAGGTTCCACTTCTGGTTTTGAATTCAATGTTTTGCCCACTAAGCCTATAGAACCCAATCTACACTGCTATTTTCTTTTAGTTGCAGAAGAGATGAATTCATAATTTCTCTGAAGGCATTAGTGTAAAGTAAACAAACATTTGAATTTTTGATTCCTCTACCTATTATTTAGGGTTGGTCTAATAATCTAATTTTTGTTGGCATTGTCACATTTCAGCCGTTTGATATTGAATTTATTCAGGTGTTTATTGATCCTGATAATCTTTAGACAAGTTTGAAATTAATCCTTTATTCAATTTATGGTAGTAAATAAGTGGTTAAGTTTGAAATTTTCTGAAGACTACTCATATGAATAAACACCTGAAGAAGTTCAGAGAGAAAAATGGCTGAAACACTGTGACAATAACAACAAAGATGAAGACATTAGTTTATATGTAAAAAGCAAAGATAACTTGTCTTTCAGTTTTCATCTTGTTAACAATGAGGTGCTTACAGCATTTACATTATTCAGACTATTGTCTTAATCTTTGTTGCCATTTGTATGATGTTTCAGCCATTGTACACTCTAGCCTTCTTCAGGTACTAGGAATTTTGAACTGAACCCTTTATTATAATCACTGTGTAGTAATGCCATGATTGGAAGTCATGAGTTATCTCCCTCTAACCCTACAAATTACTTGTTCACCACTGCTGTAGCCTGGTACAACTCTTTGGGTCAAGTCACAGGAACTAACCAACATCTATATCCACTGGGCCATGTGTTCTTAATATAAATACGACTTCATCTCAGAAATATAGCCAAATACTAATGAGGGATTTGTTTTAATGTATAGAGTACAATTATTAATTTTCAACATGTATTGCTGTCATCTGAATTTCAGTTTCTTTTTATACATAAAGATAGACAATCTGCCTAGAAAATGGTCATCAACTGATATAAACTGAGGTGACTGTAAAAATGAAGAAAATTGTAGTTGAAGTTACAACAAAAAGATTTATTCATAATAATGGAAACAAGATAGTGTAAATGGAGAGCACAGTTCAAATTCCAATTGAGTTCCTTACATTCACTTATGTGCTAATACCCTTGAGAAAAGTATTAATTCAGATGATTCCATCTCTTCTCCCTCACCTCAAAACTACAAGTAAACAGAAGGACAGACTTGGTCCTATAACCTTGGCTGGTGACTAATCTAAGAATGTAAAACTCTGAATTCAAACCAGCCTAGATAGGGTTGAGCCCCATCAGGCCGTCTTACCCAGAAAATATCACCACTACTGTCACTGCAGTGCATATAGTATCCTTGTGACCCTGGTGGGTTATGGGTTTTGTGATCATAACAATACAGGTTGCAATGAGTAAATTTGTTAACATTTTATATTTTTAATTTTGTTGACTGCACAGAATAGTAGCGTCATTTGGTCACCATCTGTGAGAAAAAGAGCACTATGGTGCAGTTCACTCTGCCAGAAATTTGGAAACAGCATGCTATATTGCTTAGCATTCATGCTGGAAGTGTCACTACAAACATTTCAGAGTGTTTGGGTGTCAATCTGAAGACAGTGCAGAGAATTTGTAAAAAGTCGGATGATATATTTAGTCATCATTATCGTGTTTGGAGTCATCAACAGTGATGGCAACATTATGCCTCCTTTATCTTCCACAGAGTCTCAGACTCAAAACTTGAAGAGGTAATACTGCCATAAGACAAGAGGGTGGCAGCTGGAGGACCCTATGTCTGGCAATAGGACTCTGCACCATGCCACACAAGCAGGAGAACCTAGTCATGGCTGTCAAACAATTTCTGTGACCACATCATCCCTTCCATCTGGCCACCCAACTCTAATCATTTTCTCTCTGTAAACACCTGCAGACCATCTTGGGTGAATTGATTAAAAAAAAAAAAAAAAGACAATACTAAGAAACAGGGATGAAATTTATCAAGAAAGACAATAGTATCAAAAAAGTATGTAACTTAACATGTAAAACTAAGCTGAACTTATAAAAATGAATATAGTCTAAAGAGTAAAAAAATAGAAAAAGGAATGTAAGTTCAATTTTCAGTGAAGGTCGATTCTTTACTTTCAATCTGTACCATTTACAAATGGCTGTAGAAGAAGTTGCAATAAAAATTAGATGGATTCAAGATTAAAACAATACTGGACTAAAATGAATAATGATTCAGTCAGTTAAATGCCATACGTGATACACGCTTTGGGCAGTCATGTCTCGAAAGAGACATGACTGACTGGGCAGAAGATTGTCCCGCAGTAGGTTGCCATTACTTTCTGTGGTAGACTGGTTGCTGGCCAAGGCTATAGAACCCAATCTGTCCTGTTATTTAACCCATAACTGGAAGGAAGAGACAGATTAATACCTTTCCTAAGGGTATTTGTGCATAAGTGAATGCAAGGAGTTCAACTGGAATTCAAACCCGATTTGTTGTTCTGAGTTGATATCCACTGCACCACAACACAATAATGATTAACAATATTATAATAAAAATAAGTACCTCCACTCATTTTTCTATACCTAAATTTAAACTGAAATTTTAATAGTAAATAAATTATCTTCAAGCTTTAAAATTAGCTTTAATTGAAAGCCAACGGATTAAATTGACTAATTTCAGTAAGCAAAATACCTTAGTGTATTTTCCAAAATTATATTGATCGGAATCAAAAATTTTCTAAATTTAAAAAAAAAATTTTAAATTTCAAAATTTCTGCCATTTTTCATCAATTGTAAACAGAAACCAATTCTCGGTTTTAAAAAATCTCACAAAAATAAAATACACCTTGCTGACACATTATTTTCTTCAAATTACCGAATTTAAACTTACTTTAAGTTGACTTGAAACAAGAATTATTTGCTTACTGCTTGAAAAATGTTTCAAAAAGCATTCCTCAATTACGGTAGCCTTGTTATCACAGCTGTCTACACCTTATCAGCACCTTAGGAGCAGCCGACAACTGATGATTTAGTATCTGGCTAAAAGTATGGAAGATGAATTTGGTATAAATCTTATTCATGTAAATCGTTTTTTTTTATTTTTAACTATGTTGATGAAATTCTAGTTAGTTTAGCTTTGTAGGCTTACGTTTGAAGATGTTTTATATAAAAATAAAAATATAAAACTTTCGTTTTAAAAATTTACAATTTAATAACAGAATGAAAATAACGGCAGAGTTAACTCAATAATTTATGAAATGTTATGGTATTTATTACTTTTTATTTTTAATATCTATTTTTCATATTTTTAGGTACCTCTACAAATTCTAAATTTCACTATTATTATTTTTTTTTAACAAAATTAGAAAATTAGGAATTAAAATGTAAAAGTTGCTTTAAATGTTTAAGGAATGACTTGCAAAACAGGCTGTTGAATTTTATAAATGTCTTGAAGAGACTTGAATTAGAATCAAAGTGCGGTTTCTGTCAATTTCCATGTAAAGGGGAATTATCCAAAACACTTGTAAACTTCTAAAATAAATACGACCCCTATGGAAACTTGTTATGATGCCTATGGAACATTGTGCTTAAATGAACATATTTATTTACGCACAAAAAAAAAAAAATTTTTTAAATTATTTTCAAAATATATGGTGTGAAAACTTTTTATTAAAAAAAATCATACAGTTCTTTAAAAGATTTTAAAAACATTTTAAAAAATTTATGAATTATTATAATAATAAAAAAAAAAATGAAAACAATTCTTTTAAAATTTCATTAATAATCGAAAAAAAATTTTTCTTCAGGCTATAATGTCCTTAATTTTTTATTATTTATTCCAGCAATTAAAAGCTTATCAAATTAAATTATATCAGAGTTTTATTGCATTTTTTATATTTCTCTTCAGAGTAGATTTTCAGATAGTACCAGATAATTTTAAATAAAAAAAATAAATGATTTATATTTCCCGATGAGTTCTGTGTTTAACTAATAAAAAAATAATTTACAAAAATTAAAATTTATTAAAATTTCATGAATTTACATGGAGGAGTGGGGTAACAGAGTTAAAAAAAAATTTTTCACCAATATTTAAAAAAAAATAATTTCAAAAATAATTTTATTCATTTGTGAATGAATACTGAAAATTTCATTAAAATCTGACAATTATTTGATTTTTACGAGAATTTCCAAATTAAAGTGTTTGTCACCGAAAAAGTGAGTTATGTAAAAAAAAAAGTTATGTAATCGATTGTAAACAGTCCTAAGATTTTCTGCAATACTAACTTAAAACAAAGTTTTCTGCCAAAATTTCGAATATGTTAAAAGGGATTAAAAAATTTTATAAAATAAATAAAAATTACTTTGATCTTTCCTTTTAATAATATTCTAAACATTTCGATACAAAAGTTCATTTTATTAAGTATTGAACCTTTTTAAATCATACTATGCTGGATTTTCTGTGATGTAATGGAGGTACCTAAATAAAAACTAAGTGGCAGATTTACAAGGAAATAAAGTTATGTTTAAGTAACCCCAAGTGAATGATCTTTTAGACAAGCAATATGACTTTTGCCTCTCTAGGTTAACTGCTGAAGTGATAATGATTATTGCTGAAAAAGTCTATCAAGCTTTAGATAAGACTGGTGAAACTTGAGTGGTCACTTTCGATATCTTAAAAGCATTTGAGAGGTTTGGCATATTGATCTTCTCCACAAGTTAAAAGGCTACAATATTTCGGGATAAATTTTTGAACTAATTCAATCTTTACCTAATTGCAAAATGAAAGTTGTCTTGAATGGCCAATCTTCTAGATCTTTTGTATTGATGCAGGACTCTATCCTTGGACCTACATTGTTCTTAACTTTCATCAACACCCTTTCTGATAACATCAATTCTCAACTTGGTATCTATGCTGATGACAGAAACTTTTACTCCTGTCTCAATAATAAGTCTGATCAGTTTGATTAGGTGAAATTGGAAGATGGTCTAAAAACGGCCTACAGTTTGTTATTAACAGAACTGGTTTGTTAATTTTAACACCTCCTAAATGAAATTTCTCACTCTTAATCTTTTAAAAGACTTTTCCTGCCTCTCATCAGCATGGCTGATGCTAACCTCCATGAGAGTGACTCATTGCACCTTCTAAATCTAATATTCTCAACTGATATGAAGTGGAAATACTATATTGAATTCATGGCTAGGTCTGCTTGTAAGTAAGTTGAGTCATTGTCTTGTGCTTGATGATTTTTTTCTCCAGAACGCATCTTGCATATTTATAAATTTACCATTCATCCATGTGTCCACATACTACTGCCATATCTAGTCCAATATTCCCACTGTACTTTGAGATTCTTGATAAAATACAAAACAAATTCTGTAGTGTTAATAATCCTAACCTGGCATCTCAGGTCCAATCACTTTGCCACCATTATAATATAGCTTTCCTGTGTCTTTTCTATAAATACTTTCATGGTAATTGTTCTTATGAACTTTCCTCTTTGGTATCTAGGCTCTGTTAATTTAAACACTGTAGGGATGTGCATTGTGGTACAGTAGATATCAAATCGGAATGACAAATCAGGGAGCCAAGTTCGAATTCCAGTTGAATTCATTGCATTCACTTACACACAAATACCCTTCAGAAAGGTATTAATCCATCTCTTCCCTTTAATTATGGGTTAGATAATAGAATAAATTGGGTTCTATAGCCTTGGCTGGCAACCAGTCTACTGCAGAAAGCAATGGCAACCTACTGCAGGATAATCTTCTGCCCAGTCAGTCATGTCTCTTTTGAGACATGATCACCCAGAGTGTGTATCACGTATGACACTTAACTGACTGAATAAAATAGAAACATGATTAAGGCATGTACTGGGCATAAAGTGGGGGATCAGTTTTATATCATTATGAAATGATAAACTGATCCCACACTAATTACTGCTTAATAATATAATACATCTCTTCCCCCTCTAGCTATGAGTCAAATAATAGGACTAATTGGGTTCTATAGCCTTGGCTGGCAGCCAGTCTACCACAGAAAGCAATGGCAACCCACTGCAGGATAATCTTCTGCCCAGTCAGTCATGTCTCTTTTGAGACATGATCGCCCAAAGCATATATCACATATGGCACTTAACTGACTAACTAAATTAGCAGGAAGTTCTCATCTTACAAGTGAAATAGCTAGATGTAACTTTAACTTCTTTGTTAATAGTTTCTTTTCTTTCACTTCTTATTTGTGGAACTCTCTTCCAGCCCCATGCTTTCCAGTCATCTTTGATCTTCAAAAACTTAAAATGCAATGTGTGCTGTTTCTTATTTTATTTTCCAAACTCAACACACACACAAACAATAAAACTTATTCACACCACGTGTATCTCAAAAAAATACCATTGTGTGGGAATTCACCCCTTACCATACCCTTTGGGGTCAAAAACAAAGACGGCGCACCTAAAAGCTCGGATGTAGTGGAAAGCACATCATGTGGTCAAAAATATGAATTTTCGACCAATCAGGGCTCGACATCAGAAACACACGTTTTGATCTCCTGGATCTTCACCATCAGGATAAAAGGGAAGCAGAAACTTTCAACGCTAGAGAGAGAAGCAGCCAGCTCAAACCCCAGAGGGGCACACGAACAGCTTGGAGCACACACACACACACACACAGAATTCAGCAGTTCACACAACAGACAGTTTCATGTATCAGTGAACATTCTTTCACCCTCTCTTTCTCTCATCCCGCTCACAACACATCGTCCTTCCTTTCCCTCTCACATTCCCAGTTCCTTTCTTTCTTCCTATTTTACAGCTTTAAGGACAACTACGTAGAGGATGTGCATTGTGGTGCATTGGATATCGGCTCGGAATGAGAAATTGGGGAGCCGAGTTCGAATTCCAGCCAAATTCATTGCATTCACTTGCGCGCAAATACCCTTGGGAAAGGTATTAATCCGTCTCTTCCTTCCAGTTATGGGTTAAATAACAGGACAGATTGGGTTCTATAGCTTTGGTCAGCAACCAGTCTACCGCAGAAAGCAATGGCAACCTACTGCAGGATAATCTTCTGCCCAGTCAGTCATGTCTCTTTCGAGATATGATCGCCCAAGCGTGTATCACGTATGGCACTTAACTGACTGACTGATGTTTTTGTATAAAAAAAATAATTCTTTTATTTTTTTTACGAAAATAAACGAAAGTTTATTTTACTTTATTTCCAGCTTTATTTCATGAACCAAGTTATGCCGAGTCAACTTGTACACATAATCCCCACAACAAATGTCAATAGTTATCTACAGTCTTGATTAGTCTTCTATTCTTCTCACTCTTTTATGCTTCTCTTTTTATTTGTTTTTCCATACTCAGTAACCCTTTGTGTCTAAGTGGCTTCATTGCCTTGCATGGGATAATATGATTAAAAAAAAGAAAATATATAAAAAATATTTTAATGATTCAATTGTTTTTAGAGATTTATGCTGCTTTGATTTTGAAGGAGATCCTGATTGATAAATCATTAAAATTGGATCAAGAAAAATAAAAATAACACTGGAAATCAATATAGATCTTCAGTATCACACATTGTTAGGCATTCTTATTCACTGATCCAATGTGCACATAATTCTGTTGATATACAAGACCTTTTTTTTTTTTTAAGAAAGAGAAGCCCTACAAAATATTAAGCTTTTGATTTGTATCATTTTCTTTATGGCAATGTGTAATCCGACAAACAAAAATATCAAACGAAAATGAAAATAATCTTTATTTTCCTTTATTTCATTTTATTCACACAGGATAAAATAATACTAATATTTACACCCAAAATCCTGCTGCCAATGTTCAATGGATGAATTGTAAAAACCTTAAATTGGGATAGGTATGGCCATGACCTCATAACATCAAAAAGTTCTTTGCCATGATACAGTTACTCTATGGAAAAGAACAGATACCAGAGGTAAGGAAATCAAAGCTGATATTCTTACAAAGTAGAAGAAAGAAAAGTTATTGCATCAATGTCGATATTGTTTGTTCAACAGATAAGAGATTGGCCTCGAACATGGCTAAGAGAATATTCAAGCACAAAAGCCTTAAAATCAGAAATACAGAAATTTCACAAATGAATATGAAAATTTTACAAGTACAGAAAATTACTTAAAATAAATATTGCAAACCTATGTTTACAAGTATTAGAGTAAAATATTTTAAGTTTAGTTCAATGAGGACACATATATGCATTAGCTGAAGAGAGGGACAAAAAAAAAAAAGGACTACAAATAAACTGCAAGAAAACTGAATGCATGGTCATCAGCAAAAAGAGCAACCCAAAATGCTAAATACAGGTGGGGGATACTAGAATCAAGCAAGTACAAAAATTTAAATACCTAGGAAGTGTTCTAACAAGAGATGGAAAGTGCGATACAGAGACCCGAAAGCAAATTGACATGGATAAAGGATGCGTTCCAGAAGCTGAGTAAAGTATTAAGACACAGGAAACTTTCACTAGAATCAAAGAAGATAGTACTAAAATGCTATGTGATGTTAGTTCTTCAATATGGCAGCGAATGTTGGAGTATATCATCGAAGATGAAGGAAAAACTTGAAGCAGCGTAAATGTGATTCTACAGAAGGATGCTGCAGATATCATGGACCGAGCATGTGAGCAATGATGGGGTGTTGGAAAGAATGACAACACAAAGAAAATTAATAGTGACCATCAGGAAGAGACAACTGAAATTCCTGGGACATGCAATGAGGAAGGAGGGCTTGGAGAACCTGATACTAACAGGCCAAATAGAAGGAAAAAGAGACAGAGGAAAGCAGTGGATAATATATTTGAAGGGCCTGATTAGGTGGATGATGGAACCGGGGTTGCGTGGTGTAACAGGAAAAAATGTTCTAAGAGCCACCAGGGATAGAGAGACGTGGGAAGCCATGATCGCCTACGTCCTGAAAGGACAGGGCATATAGAAGAAGATGATGTGCATTACATCAGCAGCTTTCAGTTAAAATGATACAAATCAATGGGGTGTGAACAAGATGCTATTTCTTTTACTGTTTGTCATTCCAGAATAAGAAAAGAGTTTTGCAACTACTGAATGACATATTCTTCCTCTACTTTTTCTTGTTAGGTATCTTGATAAACACTATGAATTAAGTTTTTCTTCTGGACTGGTTGGCCTACAAAGGCTAAAGATCATGTTTGCCTTACTATTTATTATTTAAAATGGTTTTAATTCATAGTTTTCATTTTCTTTAACTGCCTGCCACCCAAGGCAAGAGACTGCAGTCTACCCTGCTATTTAACTAATAACTTAAGGAAGACTCATAACTTTTTCAAAGGCATTAGTGGAAAATAAATAAATCATGTTCAGTTAGAATTTGAACTCATAAGCTATACACATTTACTTATATTGATTTCATACTAATTCCCTTCAGAAGAAAAGAGTTTGAGTTTTGTTTTGTTTAAGAGCATATCAATCTCTGTGGGTTATTTAATGCTAAAAAGGTAGGGTTTTAAGGATTTCTTTTTTTAATGTTCAGTTATGGTGAGAAAGTGGATTTAGTCAGATTTTGATGAATTTTTTTTTTTATTTTAGAAAACTGAAGATGTCTTCTAGTTTTGTATTCAAAAATGTGTTATTGGTAATAATTTTTTTCTTTAAAAATGTATTGTTGGTAATATTTTTTCTTAAAAACATTTTTCTATAAAAGTGTATTTTTATACTTTTATAGTATTTTGACCCCAGTTTGGGGGTTAACTATTTGTTCATAGCTGGGACCCTAACAGGTCCTACCACTCCGGGTCAAGGTGGACCTGGAAACAACAGCAATTAAGAGGTGGTTCCAAGCTCCTCACAACCTCCAAATCAGAGGCCTTATTGTGGGATGAAGTTTACTGGACCCCACAACCAGGACCATCAGAAAAAAAGACTAAGCATTAATTGCAAAATGCATGATTGTTAACAAAAACAGCAGCCTGACATGTAAATTACAAACATGAGATACCAAACTCAAAATAAGAATTTAAATATCTGGGAAGTGTTTTAACAGAGGATGAAAAATGGGACACCAATATCCAATGGTGCATTTGGATAGTGAAAGATGCTTTCCAAAAGCTTAGCATTGTATTAAGAAGCAAAAAAAAAAAATTGTTACAAAGAAAAAGTGACTGAACTGTTATGTAATATCAGTCCTATATGGCAATGAATGCTGTACAATCTCTGCAGAGATGAAGAAATATAAAAAAACAACAGAAAAGTGGTCAACTGGAAGGATCCTGAAAATACCATGGTGTGAACATGTAAGTAATTATGAAGTTTTAGCAAAACTAAAAAACAAAATTAGCATATTTGTTTAACATCACAAAGAGTTTGTTGAAATTTCTAGAGCACATAATGAGAAAAGAGGGCTTGGGAAATTTGATACTCACAAAACAGATTGAGGCTGGGTAGTGGAACAAGGTTTTGGAAAGATAACAAAAAGACAAAATTTATTAAGAGTTACAAAGAACAGGAAATTGTGGAAAGCCATGACAGAAAAATTTTCTTCATTAAAATATTTGAAATTAACTTCAGTGATGACAGATATGCATATCACATTAGTAATTCTTTTGCAGAATAATGGAAATCAATGCAATTTGAATAAAGCCTGATTCTATTAGAGACTGTCGTCCAAGAATGAGAAGAGTTTTATAAATGTGGAATCATATATACTTCATTTCATGTTGCTCTCTTGGAAAATATGACTCCCCATTGATAAACTATTATGACTGGCAGAGAAAAGAGAATGTGAACAAATAGGAAAACCATTCTCCCATAATTATAGAACTTGACAAGAAAAATCCTGTCATCCTAGTTATAGTGTTTTTTTTTGTTAATTTTTTTCATTTAATTACAGATTCCATAAATTGTCACTTATTTCTTTTTAATTATCTTATTCCTTTTTTGTTTTTTTCTTGTAAATCAATTTTTTTCCTTTTTCTTTCATTCTGTAAAACTTTCAGCACTCTGCATTATTAATATTATTTCCCTTCCAGTGCATTCTTTTTCAAGGGCTCTCAATTGCAATATCCTTATTGTTAATTTTGCTTAAAGTTGTTTTCTGTCATCACAGCAAGATATGACAACACAACTATGAAATTCAAACACACTATTGTTCAGGGATCAGTCACCTTCAGTGGCAAGTTAAACATTTTGTACAGCAAATAAAGTCACATTTAGAGTGATAAACCTTAACATTCTTTGACTACATGATATTTCATTTATAAATGTATGCTCTCCTAGTGTCAGTGTTAAATGATGCTTTCTTTTGTTTCCATATTTCTAAACTAGCTGTACCCAGCTACACGTTGCTGTGGCTCAGTTTGGTTAAATGGAAAAAAAGAAGAAATTTATTTACTAAACTAACAAAATAAATATGATATTGATAATAATTTGTTGAAAAAAAAAAAACTTAATAGAATTTTTTTTTTAAAAAAGGGAAGGGATTTCTGTTGTTTACGCCCACCAAAATAGAAATAATAATAATAATAATAATAATAATAATAATAATAAAAGGCTTTGTTTACCTTAAATGTGCAGTTTTCTTATCTTTTCTATGAAATAACAAAGTTGTCCTTAAACATGTCCATATTGAAAATGAAAGTTTTTTGGTACGGCTCTCATCGGCTCTAATAGATTTGCAAATTATATATTTTTTAATAATGTAATATTTTTTAAATATAAGGTATATAAAAACACACTTGTATTCGATTAAGATGCTACAGTAAAATTTCAAAACAATTGGTGCAGCTGTTTTCTAGATTAGCGGATAGTAACAAACAGACAGGTACATTTTTATTTCTATAGATTATGCATTTTTGAAACTGAAAATTTCACTGAAATATCATAAACAATTTCCAAGTTTTCATTTGAAATAAAAAGAAAGTGAACTTTAAGCGCAGTGGTCAAAATAAATGTTAAAAAGGTTGTCAGCTGAAATTGCCAGGAGAATACAGGTTTATACATATTACATCCATGATATACTTTGGTAATGTTTTGTTCTTATTTCTCATTCTCTTCCCCCATTTTCATCAACTGTTTTCATTTAGTCATTTCTTTTTTCTTAATTTTTGTCCTTATCCATTATTATATTTTCTCTACCTTGTTCCTTTTCTTTCTTCCATATTTGTTTTTATTTTGCTGTCCAGACTTTTTGATCTGCATTAAAACATTTCCCAGAATTCATTGCGGTAGTTATCATTTTGTCCTTCTAAACTGAAGCTAAAACAGCAGTTTTCTTCCCACTGATAATTTGTCTAATCATTGCAAAGCAAAAGAAAAAAAATTAGGTGTAGTTTTGAATTCATTTTGCTCTTTAAGATTGAAAGGAAGAAATCTCATCTGATTTTTAGCTTAACACAAAGTGAATGACAGCAAAAAGCAAGAAAGTTTAAAATATTTAAAATTATCAACTTAAAGAGAAACAGAAAATATCTAATTAAATTTGACAAATTTTCCTTGATATTGTTTTTAATTTTTTTCTTTATACATTTTTTCTTCTCACTTTCATTCTTTTTGAACAGTTTTTCCCAAAATATCATTCAGTTTAATAATAACTTCAGATATTGAACATTTTATATTTTAATTTTTGTCACATTTTATAGAAATGTAAATTGCTTTTCAAGTGTCAATTTGAAATTTTGTGATTTTGCCATAGGCTATCATATGACATGTTTTACATTAAGTTTATATGCCAATGAAGTATCAACAAGAAATTTGTGGCAATGAAACTCCTCTAAAAATGAAGATTCTTCATTGCATTCTGTAACTGAAAGTTCATGACCTTTGAAGAGGGGTGGAGGTGATCTTGCCATAGGCTATCATAGAACATATTTTACATTAAGTTTATGTGCCAATTAAACATCAACAAGAATTTTGTACGAAAGAAACTCCCCCAAAATTAAGAAAATACTTCATTGCATTTTGCAACATAGAGCTTGGGACCTTTACAGAGAAGTTGGAAGGTGCACAACTGCATCTGATATGATCATATTCCTGCAGGAAAATGAACAGAAGAACACTATCAGAGAAATGTGGAAAGGATTATGGGTAGAATACAATGCTCCATTCAGGAAGCCATATACTAAGACAATGTTACCACAACAGATAATTCCTTGCTCATAATTAAACTTGCAAACAAAGTTCACTTATAGAAGAACCAGTTGAAAGAGATTAAGTGAACACCAGTTCTTAGATTCAATATAGAGTGTGACATGATAACTAGGCGTATATTAAGGTGGATTTGTAGAATATGTATTTTATTATAATAGATTAAAATAGAAAATTTTAAACAAATACAGGTGATTTTTCCGAGCCAATCAGTAAGTTAGTTAAGTTGAGTGAGTTGAGTTAGTCAGCCGGGCGTGTGCTTGAAGTAGAAACTCCATTCATCTTGTGTCGGTCAGTTCGGCAATTGATCTCCATTAATTGGAGTTACAGCTGTGTGTCACATTCGCCTGCCCCAACCAAAAAGACTAACTCTAAATGAAATAAAGCATCGTTGTAACTCATCCAAGTTGTGGAAGTTTGTTCATTATAGTTTAATCTTGAACCCCCAGCTTGAGGCTCCGACTTTTTCAACAAACTCTCGGCAACATCACAGCGTGGGGAACGGCCGCTGGAGAAATTGTTCGGACCATCCACTGGGGTGTTACACAGAGAACATAGCTTAAAAAGCGAGGGAATTTGTTTGGGTAAAAAGCCCCACATTAAATTTTTGATAATGAGATGTCACATGACATGAAAAATCAGCAAGTGATAACAACAGGGCACCATTTGAGTGTGAGTAGCAGATTCTTTAAAAATTAAGTTTTTGTGCTGTAGAGTTCAATACCAGGCTACAGCAGTGGTGAATAAATAACTTACAGGGTTAGAGGGAGATAACTCATGACTTCCAATCAAGTCTTCCTGCAAGGAATGGAGTTCATATACCCCGGTTATCATAATAAAGGGTTTGGTTCAAAATTCCTAGCACCTGAAGAAGGCCGAAGCGTACAATGACCGTAAAGTTGTACAAATGGCAACCAAGATTAGGACAATAGTCTGAATAACGTAAATACTACCTCATCTCAGATATATAGACAAATACTATAGTGAAGTAAATAACCTACTTGTAGCATCCATAGTTGTCATTAGCAGGAGCACACAGTTTTACTTTGAGAGCAATATAGTTAATTGATATACACTGAAAATATTGTTTTTAGGTATTAAGCTATAAAAATAAATTTCCCAGGATTCAATTCTCATATCCAATAAGCATAGAATTAATGACTATATCAGCTGATAGTCTTTCACTCTGATTGTTGATCTTTTACAGCAAAAGTGGTATGTAACAAAAGAGATACTCTCTATATACAAACAACTAAAAAAAAAAAGACATTTTAAAAAGTGATGTGACTCTCCAGGACACAGATAATCATGATTCTCCAGATTTCTTTTCTTTTTTATCTGTTAATTTCTTGGTAAAAATAGTGCAAGTGTTTCCATGGTTTGATTTGTTTTCTGTAGCTTACAAAACTATTGTAAGAATTTTTTAAAAATAATACTGGTTTACTAATGCAAGTCTTACTTATTAACCCATAGCTGGGGGAAGATATGGATTTATATGTTTTCCAGGAGTATTTGCTGGTAAGTGAATATAATGAACTGAATGGCAATTGAAACTTCTCAGGGATTAAAAATTCCAAGCCATGATTCATTACATCACCTACACATCTAAGCTTACAGCAGCTAATATTTCCAAGCAGTCACTAATCTAGGTTCTGGCTAGGGTCAACATTATTTAATTTCAATTACTGTATGGGAACTGGTATTTTTTCTTTTTTTTTTTATATAATCATATCATCCCAAGCAAGGCAGTTTACTGCCACAGTTTTGCAGGGGGTTACATAGGAGGAAAGTTATAAGAAAGAGTAACAGGTTATAGGGGGTGTCAGGAAGTGGGAAAGAGAGAGATGAGAATACTAGTGACAGGGAAGTGGACAAAGAAAGAAGCATGCGAGAGAGGATGCAGGTTAGTGATGTAAAAGATGACTATTGACTTTACATTTAAATTCTTGAAGATTGTAGCTGTTGGGAAAGCAAGTAAATGGAAGGGAATTTCACAGGCGGGAAGTGCGAGAAAAGAAGCTACTGGAGTAGAATTTGTTTTTACAATTTATTGGTGTGGTGATACTGACCGAGCATAGCAACGGACTGGATGTTTGCGCTCTCACGACCAAAAATTGTCGTTGCACATCCGGGTTCGTGCAAGTGTTCCAGTTGAAAACTAAAAATTAATTAAATATTAAATTTCCAATTCGCGAGCCTACGCAAATTTTCTTCATCAGCCAATGGGAAGCCCAGAATCAAATACAAGTGTGAAATCCCAAGTGATCTGCTGTGATTCAAAAAGAAGATATAAAAAGCGGATACAGAAAGCATCTACAGGCAGACTGACTTGAGGAGAAGAGAGTAATTAGTAGCTCCCTTGACTGAAAGTCAAGTGACTTACTACACTCGCCTCCCTTACCTCTTTCCTTCTTCCCTGCCTCAAAACTACTTACTGACCTAAGGAGAAACTACATGAAAGACATTGCTTACTTGTAGCGCTCCCCACATTCCTAAGCATTCTCTTTCAGCATTTTATTGCCATGAACATTTCAACCTCAGTTGGACCTATATTTCAAGTATTACTTCAATTGTAAAAAACATTAATTGATATGTGTATGTATAAAATGTTATTTTTCAACTCAATTTGCTTTTCTTGGTTTTATGAACATTTTATGACTTATAGTGGGCTATCTACAACAAGGCCAAATTCCGTTAATCTTCAACAATATACAACTACCCTTCCCTAGAACAGACTCCCACCACAAACGGGAAAAGAATAGATACCCCCCACTATATTGGTTACACAGTAAAAGGGTGAAACCTAGTTGCTAATCTTGTGGCTCGAGTAGATTTATATATAGGGGGCACCAGTGAGCTAAGTTCATCGGAGCTGAATGTGATATGGCTGTAAACTACTTCAGAGTTTTCCATTTCTTAGACAAGTTCAACCAAAGCTAAAAAGCTCAGTCTACTCTATTTAACCCATAGCTGAAGAAGAAAAAAAGGATTAAGCTGAATAAAAAGAAAGAAAATGATTGGTGTTATTTACAAGAGCCTATTATTTATTGAATCTAAGCCAAAAACTAAACACTGTTTATCAATTTACAATCAAGCTGTTATATTAAGTTTAAGTAGAATAAAAACCTCAGTGTTATATTACTTAGAATATAATGAAAAGTTGTATCAATTTTGAATGGCATACTTATTCTGTTAAGTGTTACATTTGCCCTGTGGTTACAAACAATTTTCATGTTCACAGTTATCAAGCATTTAGAGCAGGCATGGTCAACCATTACTAACTAGTGGACTGCATCAGATATGGTTTATCATAAGACAGGCCAAACAGCTAAAAAGACTCAAGATCATTTATTGTTGAAGGCACCTTGGCCATTTCCTCTAGAGAAGACCACACATACAATTATCTGCTTTAGAAATGAGGAAAGGTTGATTGTTTTTTTGGAGAAAAGATTTCTCAATAATTAAAAAAAAAACAAGTCTCAGTAAAATCTTATCACAGATAACAATGATTAACACACACTATGGGATTTGTTAGCTATTTATTTACCCAAAAATACATGATATTTACATACATGATCTTAGGATAAATCGTTCAGTCAGTTAGGTGCCATATGTGATACACGCTTGGGTGATCATGTCTCAAAAGAGACATGACTAACTGGGCAGAAGATTATCCCGCAGTAGGTTGCCATTGCTTTCTGTGGTAGACTGGTTGCCTGGTTGCCGACCAAGGCTATAGAACCCAATCTGTCCTGCTATTTAACCCATAACTGGAAGGAAGAGATGGATTAATACCTTTTCCAAGGTTATTTGCGTGTAAGTGAATACAATGGATTCAACTGGAATTCGAACTCGGCTCTCCTGATAAATCATTATTGGTCTAAAATTATGAAAATGTTACCTTTAATGAAAAGTTATAAAATTCAAAAACCGTTACCCTTAAATATTCTTTACATACATGGTTATGTTTGAAGAAATGTGGGTGAACAAGTGAGGATGAAATGAAACAAACTAAATTTTAATAAACATTTTTTCCTCATCAAATTATTTATAATTTCACTGGTGCCCCCTATTTATAAATTTAGTTGAGCTACAAGATTAGAAACTATGTTCTGCCCTTTTTCTGTGAAACCAATAAATTATAAATGCAAATTCTACTCCAACAGCTTCTTTTCTTGCACTTCCTGCCTGTGGAATTCCCTTCCATTTACTTGCTTCCCCGAAAGGTACAATCTCCAAGAATTTAAATGTAAAGTCGATAGTCATCTATCTCACTAACCTGCATCCTCTCTTTCGTGCTCCTTTCTCCGTCCACTCCACTCTCATCAGTATTCTCATCCTTCTCTTTCCCACTTTCTGACACCCCCTATAACCTGTCACTCTTTCTCATAAGTTTCCTATAATGTAACCCTTTGCTCAACAGTGGCAGTAAAATGCCTTGCTTGGGGTGATATGATTATAAAAAAAAAACAACTAGGTATGCTATCTAGAAAGCCAAACATGCTACATGTCGACTACATTTATTTAGAGTTTTTTATCCATTTCTTCCTAATTAAAGCAATGAGACCAAAGAGTTACTGAGTACAAATATCAAAAGAAATATTAGTCATAAAGAAAGCAATAAACAAACAGGAATTAAGATGACGGAAGATAATGGTTTACATTGGATTTACATTTTTAAAGATCAAATTAACTGTAAACCAGAGGAATGATAGAAGAAACAGTTAGCATAAAAGTTATGGTTACGTCTGGCCATATTAACTATAAGATGATGAGAATTTGCCATCCCTTCAGTATTACATTAAGAATGTGACTTTAATATTCAAGCTTAGAAAACCAAAACCATAATTGTATCAATAACTAGATTTTCAAGCAAAAAGTTAAGCATGAAACAAGCATTCTTGCAATATCTCTTCAGGATGTGAGTGATCAAGGCTCTCCACAACTTCAAATCCTTTGCAGTTTTTAGACTCCTTGTTCTGTTACTTATCTATACAAACTCAGTAAGTTAGTCGCTCTTTCCCCCACTCTTCTTGTTTTCATTGCGTCCTGTGAATGTCAAATTCTAGAAGCCCTCCTTCTTCAATATATGTTCCAGAAATTTCAACTATCTCTTTCCAATTCTAAGTGTTCTTTTTGTTTCTATTTTCCTTAAGACTTTCTAAGTATTTACATTATTCAGACTATTATCGTCATCTTTGTTGCCATTTGTACAACGTTTTGGTCGCTGTATACTCTGGCCTTTTTCAGGTGCTAGGGATTTCAAACCAAACACTTTATTACAATCACTAGGATATATTATCTTCATTCCTTGCACAAACTCATGACTTACAATCAAGGATTATTTCCCTCTAACTTTGCAACTTGTTCACCACTGCTATAGCCTGGTATTGAACTCACAACTCTTTTTGGTCACAGGAACTAACCAATGTCTATATCAACTATGCCATGTGTCCTTAAGGACTGTGACTTGACTCAAAGAGTTGTGAGTTCAATACCAGGCTATAGCAGTGGTGAACAAGTAACTTGAAGAGTTAGAGGAAGATAACTCATGATTTCCAATCGAGGATTTACGCAGGGAATGAGGATGATATATCCTAGTGGTTGTAATAAAGCGTTTGGTTCAAAATTCCTAGCACCTGAAGAAGGCCAGAGTGAACAATGACTGAAAGGTCAGAAAAATGGCAACAAAGATGAGGACAATAGTCTAAATAATACTGTATATACTACCTGTATATATACTGTAAATACTACCTCATCTCAGATATATAGACTAAAACTTTCTCATATGTTCTGTCCATGATATTTTCAGTATCCTTCCGTAGAACAACATTTCTTTTGCTTCAAATCTCTTTATAATATGTTTAGGAAATTTTCTTGCATTCACTGCCATACAGAAGAAGTGATATTATATAGCAGTTCAATATTATTTTCTTAGTTACCAATAAATTTTCCCAGTCTCTTAAAACTCTGACATAAATTTAAATTCAAACATCTATTGAATAGGTGAAGAGGCTCATCCCTTTTTTCCTGTTTAGGATGCGGTTTCCGGTTTTCTCTTTTCTAATCTTCTCACTTTGTTTTTTTTTTTCAATTGGAGTAGATAGA
Organism: Ascarosepion bandense; assembly: GCA_037127315.1. Lineage (NCBI taxonomy): Eukaryota > Metazoa > Mollusca > Cephalopoda > Sepiida > Sepiidae > Ascarosepion > Ascarosepion bandense. Next base: position 484,130 of record JBBBDQ010002043.1, read on the forward strand.
CTAAACTATCATCCGGTTCACACTCCACCCACATCTATTGAACAGGTGAAGCGGCTCATCCCTTGTTTCCTGTTTAAAATGCAGTTTCCTGTTTTCTCTTTTCTAATCTCTTCACTCTTATGTAGCCCCCTGCACGTCAGTGGCATTACCGCCTTGCTCGGGGTGATATGATTAAAAAAAAAAATTTATGTACCATGTCCTTTCAGAATTTAGACAGTCATAGCTCGTCACAACTTTCCACTGTAATTCTGAGCAACATTTTATTCTTTACCATTTCTTTTCACACTCCCTGTGCCATGCATTCTCCAGTCGTTCGTTAGGGAAAGTTACTTGCCAGTTCTCTTGGTCTCTCCATCCATCAATATGTCCTGTGAGTATCAAATTTTTCAAACCTTCTTTTGTCAATATGTACTGGAAATTTTAGACATCTCTTTCTGATATTTTATTTTCATTTCCCTTATTAGACTGGTAGTAAGAAAATAAAAGCTGAGTGAATAACGTAACAGAATAGGCCACATATATACCTATATAATGATGTAGTGAGTTTAGCCCTGTTTGGATATTCTGCTAAATATATTTAAGCATAAAAATGTCCAGTTAAATTTCTGGATCTCACTTTGAATTCAAAGAGATATTCTAAGCTATGTTTAATAAATATACATACATACATACATATATATATACATATATATCAGTCAGTTAAGTGCCATACGTGATACACGCTTGGGCGATCATGTCTCGAAAGAGACATGACTGACTAGGCAGAAGATAATCCCGCAGTAGGTTGCCATTGCTTTCTGCGGTAGACTGGTTGCCGACCAAGGTTATAGAACCCAGTCTGTCCTGCTATTTAACCCATAACCGGAAGGAAGAGACGGATTAATACCTTTCCCAAGGGTATTTGCACGTAAGTGAATACAATGGATTACAACTAGGAATTCGAACTCGGCTCTCCAGTTTCTCGTTCTGAGTCGATATCCACTGCACCACAACGCACATCCATATATATATATATATATATATATATATATATGAATAAAAGAGACATATGGAAAACTGTACTTTAGTCTTAGCTGACATATTTTATCATTTAATGAATTTTTTCAAGGCAGTTGAAATGATATTTTTTTGCACAATGTTATTATAAACAAAACGTCAATTTTTTGGAAGTTACAAGACACTCAAATATTCACCAGGTTAACAGAAAATTAATAGTGATATGATGCAAAATAAATGTTATAGCAATATTGTGCAAAATAAAATTATAACAGATTCCTCTTTCAGTGAATTCAGACAATTTTATCAACAAATGCTAACAATTTTTTAGCAGAATATTTATTTTCCTGACCAATATTCACATGAATCAAGAAGTTTGTATGTATATTTTTGATCACACTTGTGACAGATCAGTAAGCCCAGTATAGTAGTGGAGTACATAGCCAGTGAAAATATCTGTTATATATCACTAATGATTATTCACATACTTTTCTTAATAATGTTATAATAGGATTTCCTTCATTGACTGGTACTCATGTTTTATTAAAAAAAACTTTCACTTGTAACTGAATTTATGTTTTTGAACATTCTCATCACAATCTCTTAATTTTCTGCTGTATTAATTTTGTATAAGAACCTTTTATCTTCTTTCCTAAAAAGTTATATTGCAGAATATTTGGGAAATATCCTACTCATAAAATTAGAAATTAATGAGAGAAAAAGAAAATTTCCAGCCCTTGAAATAATAAGAACTTACTAACCACAACCACGGATGTGTGTTGTGGCGCAGTGGATATCGGCTCGGAACGAGAAATCGGGGAGCCGAGTTCAAATTTCAGTTGAATTCTTTGCATTCACTAACGCGCAAATACTCTTGGGAAAGGTATTAATCTGTCTCTTCCCTGTAGCTATGGGTTAAATAATAGAACAGATTGGGTTCTATAGCCTTGGTCGGCAACCATTCTACCGCAGAAAGCAATGGCAACCTACTGCGGGATAATCTTTTGCCCAGTCAGTCATGTCTCTTTTGAGACATGATCACCCAAGCGTGTATCACATATGGCACTTAACTGACTGACTGAACCACAACTCACTGTCCTTTGTAATTCTTTATTTAAAATCATTTCACCTTAAGCAAGGCAATAAACTCTCTATGACACAAGAGGGTAAGTAGTGTAAAAGAATATGAGAAAAAATACTATTAAAGATAGAAACAATAAAAGACATTAATGAGGAAGATTATGATTAACATTGCATTTACATTTTTGTAGCTCAAAGTTGACAGGGTTTGTCTTTTTGCTATTTCCCAACATTCCTGTTCTGCCAACCATTTACACAAGATAGTTCAGTAGGTTATTTTTGTTTTCGTCTCTCCTGCCATCAATATGTCCTCTGAGTGTCACATTCTCCAAACCCTCTTTGCTCATATGCTTTAGAAATTTCAATTATCTCAAAAAAATATTGCTTAAAATCTCAATTCCAAGCCATTTTCCCCATCAAAAGAAGTGTTTAATTTAATGCTTATTTGAATTTTTCTATACAAATATAATTTTTTTTAGAAGATAAATTATCATTTGTGTTGGCTTAATGGCTCTACTTATTTCAATTTCAAAAAGCAATTTGCCTGATTTGCAGGAAACTATATTTTCTCTATAATTCAAAACTATCATTTTTATGTGCATTTATTTATTACATGAAGTTGTACAAGAATTTAAGATTCATTAAAGAGAAATAGCTGTAATTTAATGTCAGTTTTATTTTAATGCCTTTATGTAGGATTCCATTTGACGTGTTATTTAAGATAATTGCTTTGACTGAACACAAAATCAAGTAAAACTCAATAGAGTGTAAATAATAAGTTTGCTGTTTAGCATTTAATTATACCGTAGCAAAAATTCTTGTAAACAAAACATTTTTCAATGTCATTCAATTCCCATAACAAATTAATCTATGCCTCAAGAAATAATTGTACTGATAATCAAACTGTTATAATGGCTTAAAGTGTAGTGCCGTGACCTTCACTATAATAATAATCTTGTTGTTATAGCGACGGTCATGGTAGTGCATCTCAACCAGTATTACAACATTTGTTAATTTCAGATTCAGTCAGTCAGTTCCATACGTGATACACGCTTGGATGATCATGTGTCGAAAGAGACATGACTGACTGGGCTGAAGATTATCCCTCAGTAGTTTGCCATTGCTTTCTGCAGTAGACTGGTTGCCAGCCAAGGCTATAGAACCCAATCTGTCCTACTATTTAACCCATAACTGGTGGGAAGAGATGGATTAATATCTTTCTCAAAAATATTTGTGCGTAAGTGAATGCAAGGAATTGAACTGGAATTCGAACTCGGCACCCCAATTTGTTATTT